>OV816025.1:56907118-57507118 GCA_929113105.1 Agrypnus murinus
TTCATTGCTGATTTTACATTTAGTTTTAATTAAAATCAGTTTGTGCCGCTACTAAATCTTTCTAGCTGATTTATTGTTTATTTTATCATTTAGATTACAGCGTGGCCTTTGCATAATTCTGTTATTGGTTGAAGGATAGTTTAGACGCGAGCATGACAAGTCGAAGCTTACTCGCAAGCCTTGCGCGACGATGAATAAACTCAAATAACTTTTTTTTAACTTCGGGCCATTTTTTTTCTCAACGGCATATTTTTAAGAAACGAAAGAAGTATTTGTAGTTTTTTTCTTCGAGTCGAAATAAGGCTCAGAACATAGTTTTACTTGAATTTGTTATAAACAAACTTATAAATAATTGACTAAAATGCAACTTTTCAAATCAGGAAAATCACTACAAATATGTGTTTAATGATGATTGAAATAACGATGAAGTGAGAAATTTTTGTTCATTAGAACGTCTGTAGCATATTTTTTTGTGACTGACTGACCATAAACTTTAATAACGAATATTATTTACAAAAAGAATATTTTCGCAAAATGCATCTGGATTAATGTTGAGCATGTTGAATACTATTGAAAAAATGTATTACCGTTTATAAACATTTTTCAAACTAATTGGGGTGATACGTTTGAGAAATTTTGACTCTAATAATAGATAACTTTTTTTAGTATGGTATGTAGGAGATGTTGGGAGAAAACAAGAAATGCTGCATTTTTGACTGGAAACATGTAACTTGGCGCATACATTACTAAACTCTGAGGAAGTATTTAAGATTAGGACCCCAAGAATATCTCTCTTAGGATCCAAAATGGTTGCTGTTGGATTTATGACGAATTTTAAGAAACATACTAAGTTACCTTTGTTGATTTGAAAAAGACTGTCAATGACATATTTTTGTAACGTTAGAAATAAAGTCCAAGTATTCTTTATATTCAGAGAATTAAAGAGTTTTAATCGAAGCTTGTGAATCGGGATAAAGCGGGTAGCTTACGTTTAATTAAGCCCTTAGGAACCAACGAATTCAGTTACGCTGAATCAGCGCTTTACTTACTTTTGTAAGAGCTACCAGTAGCGAGGTTGCCAATCAATCCTCTACTAGCTCTTCAGGCTAGTATCGGAGCTATATACCTTCTCACCTATAGAAGTCCGTATCCGAGTTCCCATAAATACTCTACTAAATTGTTATTATCATTATTGTTGTTTTGTTAATATTATTATTACATGAAGTTTCAGCACTTCTGTCCGGAGATTACTCCGATAAGTATCTTTTGATCAAAGTAGCCTGATGTCAGTAAATGTCACTACAGTATGAAAGCACTTCTTATCCAATTTGTTTAAATTGTCAAATAATAAAGCGTCAATAGATTTGGCATCAGCCCACTACGTCAAAACAACAATTGACTGGTATCTTTACCCAATGCCCTAGAACTGACTCTAGTAGAACGTTATTGGGCTATTATGAAGGGGGAGTTAGAGAAGACAGGAAAACCGTTGCTACCAACATACAAGATCTGAAAATTCCTTGAACTAGGATACACTTGCAAATGGAAGAAAGCAATATAAAACTTTTTATTAGCAGGTATTAGAGAAAAGATATTAATAGTGCAAACTGAAAAGCAGTTTTTATTTAAGTTGTTAATTTTAGTTTATTGCTCCAATAAATAAATTAGTCGAATCCACTTCTTTGAGTTTTTAAAATGGTTTGCTTTTGTACAGAATATGTTCAAGCCTTGTGTTTTTGAAGTAATTGCCCCATCATCATTCTCATTACCCGTATATAACATTTATTCATAAATGAACGTGGTAGAAATACAAACATACTTAGTTATTGTTTTAATTTTTCTTATTATCTAGTTTCTCTGTACAGTTGTCATAATTAGTATTTTCATAAATAGGTAATCATATGTGATAAACAATGTAGCCGAGTTCCATATGAATATGAATAAATAAAATATTTTATTTTATTATTTATTTTATTCATGGAACTATACGAAGTAATAAACAATGCCTCATGTATGTAGTATGTATGATAGATAAGTGATAACTAATCACTAATTATTAGTAATAAGTAATAACAGATAAACAAATGTGTGATTAGGAGACATCGTTTAAATATCCTTAACAAATTAAAATACTAAATGTTAATAAAGACAGCACGGGTAGGTCAATCTTATTGCTTTACTTGCATTTCCTTTTATTTTATAAACTGAATGTATTGCAACCTTTTTTTGTTTGCTTATGGAACAATATTGAAAACATTCAGTCGCTTTACAGTGTGATGGTATGTCCTAATTATAAGCAGCCCCTTCCAAGGAGACAAGCTGTCTACCATGCGTCTGGCAGCTTCCGAAGTCTATCGAAATGCCTCAAGAGTCGTTTCTTTTTTTTTTAATTCGACTGTACCTATGTCATCACACCACAGGTTTCACACTTTACAAGCGTTTTTCTCGGTAACGATAAGTATTTAAACAAACCGTTTTGACAAATGAATTTATTTTATTCATAACTATTAAAATGTTAAATAACCCAATGAGTGACCAATGACTTAAGGGCCCTTTAATATTATAAGCAACTCTAGAACTCTTACAATTATGCCAAAAAATGCCATCAGAACTTTGAAGTTAGCATCCTAAAATAATTTTTTGGATTTCCATGCTTAAAATATTAGAACTAGTGTTAATATTGTAAGGAACTCTAGAACTCTATTTACTCAGAACTCTAAGAATTGTCTGGAATTAATGATGTTAACTACACACGAGCAATTATTAAAAGTAAACTGTTATAAAATCAGTAATAGAAATGATTTTTCCCTGTGAACTGTTTCAGACGACATACTGTGTGCTGGTTGTTCGTTTACAATAGTGACTCTTAAACTGCAGGACACTTTTCATTGTATAATATATTTTCATGAAACATAAAGTTGATAATATTTACTTACTAGTTGTGATCAAAAGTATCAATAATTTAGTTTCCATGGTTAATTCTAGGTAGAGCTCTAAATTAGGAGGAATTCATGATTTCCATGCGGCTCAAGATTTTCAAACTCGGATTAGTCTGCCTGAATATAATCTGACCTGGAAAAATCCAATAGACAGAGCAATTCTTCCGAAGTTAGACTGCTTCAGCAAGTATAATCAGAACTAGAGGTTTGGATCTGGTAGTATAAAAGCCCCACCTGAAATTTCGGCATGTACAGAAGTGATCTTATGACCTTATTCCAGTAACGTAAGAAATCTCAACGCAATTTGTTCACTCCATGCCATTAATTCAAAATAAATTTAAGTTTTGTAATGTCAAAGCAATGCTGCCGTGCTTAGAAAGAACGCAGTACATATCTACAAAACAGCAACTTAGAAATATACATTATTTTTTATTAGTACGTATTTCGATTCTACAGAGTATATTTCTAGATCGCAGTTTTCCAAATATGGCATTCTTGCTAAGCATGACAGACTGGTGCAGGTTGTGTTTGTATCTTGTAGCAGTTTAGTCAAACCAATATTATATAGTGGCGGTATGTTTAAAGTAAGTATTCATGCTATATATTTGGCATTGATCCTTAACTGATTCACATATCCTTATGCAACAGTTTTAAAAAAAATTGTAGACTCTTCGAAACAAACACGTTAATGAAGAGTGTAGAACTATGTAAGAGATTGAAATGAACATGAAAATGTCTTTAAAAATCTAAAAAGACCTCTTTAGGAAATGACAACTATGTTGATACCATGTTTAAAATTTAAATTGAAACCTTTTTATTATATTTACGAGAAAAGTGTGATTATTTGAATGAATCAATAGTTGATTGACTTTAAACTATTTTTGCAGTAAGATTTAAACAAATATGGTAAATTATAACAATAAAAGAGTTTATACTTTAAATGGTTGTTTTTTATATGAACTGGATCTTTCAGAAAACCTGTTTTCCTGAAAGTCTTCTATCATAAATATCTTAAAGGCTTATCCACAAGATGGTTCTTAAAATCCAAAAACAATAAAATGTAGCCATATTATAATGGCTTGAAGCCATCTATTCTTTTCTCCTGACAAAATCAATATTTATTTCAAAGCATTTGCTTCACTAAATAAAACCCAAGTGGATTAATCTTAACCATTAATAACACAAATATAATGCTAATTTTTAAAACACACTTCGCACAATAAAGCTACTTAAAGATTCCTAACTGCACGAAATATCTCTTCCATTATCTAGATGGGACAGCTCACAGGGACTCTTCTGTACTTACGAGACAAAACATAAAACAGTACGAGAGTGCAGCATTACAACGAAAAATAAGATATCGGGACTTATAGACTATGTGCGACTATTTCAAAAGAAATTGGTAGATAGATAATCTGTTTCATTTAGTACAAGTATTGTCAAACTTTTGTAAACCGAGACCCACTTTTAAAAAATGGAAATTTCTCCTGATCCACTTGACTAGTAAAAAGGCAGAAGAGGTGAATAAATAAAAATATCGCTTTATTTTTTTCAGTTTTTATTTAATTATTAAAAATAAATCTAGCTACAAAATTTAAATGAAGCATTTTTTAATGCCACTCTATTTGTCAGAACTTTCTCGCATGACGCAAAGGTGGCCCTAGAGATGTACAATGTAGTTATTGCTATGTGATCAATACAATATGTTTGATGGATTGCTTAGTTACAAGGCATACAACATCTGTGTAAATTCTCTTACCAAATGGAAAACTTTTTATTATTGGTTTTTGAAAAAAAAGTCGCTTTTCAAAAATGTTTTGCTTCGCTTAAAAACTGCCATTAAGATTATGCCGTGGATATAGACACGAATTCTTGATGGTATAAATATCCTTAACCCTTAACTACCCGGGTGATGTAAGAGCAACACAAATGCCTGGGACCAGTCGCGGTGACCGGCACCGGCAAAACTGCAAAATAAGTCATTTAAATTTGTTGTTATAGTCCTTGAATAGTGTGAATTCCCATTTAAAGATTTTTTTAAAATTTTTATCATCAGAAATTAATATAATTAAAAAAAATGATTTGACTGTGCAAATTATGAAAAAAACAGCCTAGTTGATTCTAACATCAAAAAATTTATTACAGACAGAAAATAAAACAATTTTCTTACAAAACAGTATAAACTAAGTTACAATAGATATATCTAGCACTGATTTTTCGAAATCCTTATCACCAAAGCGAACCTTCAGTGAATCCGTCGAAGTGATCTAGCTATAACTTAAATACCCGGGTCCGGTCACTATGACCGCACGAAATATTTAAATTTAAATAATAACCCAACGCCTGGAAACAGCTCAATGTGCAGGGGCTACTAACTGAAAATGATGCTATTTAGGAATACCTAACGGCACAAATCTTAATTCTTCCTAGAAATAGGAAAAACCACAAGTCACACAGATATCTGCGGTCAACGAGACCGCACCTGGGTAGTTAAGGGTTAGAGATACAAACTAATGTCAACTACACTGAGAAAAGCATTTAGTTGGACCAATTAAATTAATTTATTTAATTCAACTAAATATTTAGTTAAATAAACTAAATTTTATTTTATTTAACAAAATATTTAGTTGAATTAAACAAATTTAATTGGTCCAACTAAATTCTTTTCTCTCTCTTTTTTTTCTCTTCTCTTTAGTGTATATAAATTCGTATTTGTATTATTCACACTTAAAGATATGAAGTGGCATTGAAGTATTTTCAGTCAGCGCATGGAAATATTCATGTGCTTAAAATACAGGACATCTTGGTGCAGGCCACTTAGGCGCAGACATTTCAGTTTGGCGGAAGAGCACAACCATGCGAAGAGATTCTGGCGCAAATATAAGTAGTACTACTACGCCTTTGTTTAGAGAAATTGTTTAGTATTATTGTAATGAATATAATCTGTATTAAAATCTTACAGGTAATAAATACAGTTTGATTGGTGAAATACTGTATTCGATAAATACGGTATGATGAGAAAAAAACTCAATTTTTGCCAATCATCAAAAGTATGTACTGCCAGAGGGCTTATCAAGTATTGTGTGAGTATTCTGTATTATTAGTGTACTTAGTGCTGTTTAATACTGCTTAGTGCTTATAGTCTGTCCAGTACTTAAAGATAAAAAGCACTGGAATAATGCAATTTAACCAATCCAAACCAAATTCTGTAATTAAGGTGTATGTGTGTAGTAAAAATAAATAAAGGTTACATTGATAACAGGGTAGCTTGTCCTAAAAAGATTTCAGACGTCAAGAAAACTTTTATTTTAAATATCTCCCAAAGTCTTACCCTAATTTGTCGCGGAAAAAATTACATGCGCCGAACTGCCTTTTCGTCGAAGTGTGCCTGCGCTCAAGTGTCCCAGCGCCGAACTCTTCCGCGCCAAACTGTCCTCGCGCCTAAACGGCCTCGCCCAGATGTTCTAGACCGCTTAAAAGACTTATTAAAATGATGTGTGTGTGGGTACACTCTAAAAAATTGCTGGGGAATTTTACCCTTAAAAATGGGGGCAACTATTCTACACCCTATAATAAGGGCAAACTTCTCTCTAAATGTATTTTTATCATAAAAAAAGGGTAAAATTACAACGTCAAGAAAAAATCCCCAACAGAAAGTAAAGTTAACCAAAAAAATTACCAAGTATATAAATTTTTACCAGCAATTTTACAACTAGAGGGAAAAATACCCTTAATTAAAGCACAATTAACCTGCAAAAAACATTCCATATCCATTTGAAAACGTAATTTATTTTCAAATAACACAGTTAACACTCAAAACTACATAATTATATATTAAATGTTGTACATATAGTACACTAAAAAATTCCCCTTCAATTTACCCTAAAAAATGGAGGCAACTATGTTACCTCCATTTTTTGGGGTAAATTTACTTCAAAGTGTAATTTTCATAGGAAGTGGGAAATTTCAATATTAGGTTAAATTTGCATTGTCATGTTTCCTTTTTAAATAAACTTACAGATTAAAATTACGATCTCAATGCAATCTTACATTTTAACATTAAAAAATCTGCGTAAAGTTATAACTTTACCTAATATTGACCTAATATTGAAATTTCCCACGTCCTATGAAAATTACACTTAATGCCACTCTATTTGTCAGAACTTTCTAGCATGACGCAAAGGTGGAAGTAAATTTACCCCAAAAAATGGAGGTAACATGGAGGACAACAGGAATTAGACATGTTTTATCTTTGATGTACTTCAAATGACTTGGAATTGAACCTTAAAAAATGTTTTTGTATGAAACTTTACCGAAGTAGTAATCCTATTATGCATACATATATGTTAAATAATAACAATCTAAAAAATGTAACTGAAGTTGATGACCTAGGTGTTAAATTTGATAAATGTCTTACATTTATACCTCATATTAATTGTGCGGGCTTCAGAAGTGAGAAATCTACAATAAACCATGTTTTCACTCTGAGACAGATCCAAGAAAAATGCCTAAAGAAAAACATCCCAGTGCATGCCATATTTATAGACCTCAAACAGGCTTTCGATAAAATCAATAGAGAAAATATATTTGAAGCAATGCAATTTTTAAACATACCAAACAAGCTTGTGCAACTGACAAAGATGACACTAAAAGAAACAAAAACAAAGGTACTGTATCAAGGCCAACTCTCCCAAGGATTTGAAAGCAACTCGGGCGTAAAGCAAGGAGACCCACTATCTGCAACCCTATTTAATATTACCCTAGAAAATGTTTTAAGGAAAAGTAAGATTAAAACTGAAAACAATATTTTTAAAAATTCATACCAACTTCTCGCGTATGCGGACGACATTGTAATCCTGTCAAGAACAAAAGAAGAATTAAAAAACATCCTAATAAGATTTGAGAAACAAGCCAAGGAAGCCGGATTAGAGATAAACCAACAAAAGTCCAACTACATGATAATAGGAAATACAGAACAAAACGAAAATTTACAACTCGTAATAAAAAATGAAAATAATAAAAAATATAGTTTTAAACTGGTAAACAGTCTAATGTATCTTGGGACAGAAATAACAAGCAGAGGTGAGTGCGCGAGTGAAATAAAAAGAAGAATTACGCTAGGAGCAAAATGTGCGGGGTCGTTAAAAAAAAAAGTGCTTAGTGACGAAACATATCAAGGAATTCAAAAATACATGTGTACAAAACTATAATTAGACCCACAGTAATTTATGGAAGTGAAACATGGTCCATAACAGAAGAAAGTAAACTTAAGCTTGAAATATGGGAAAGAAAAATGCCACGATGGATCTTTGGAGGGGTAAATGAAAATGGTACATGGAGAAGGAGAACCAATAACGAAATCAAAGAGTTATTTAAAGACACGGAGATAAATACAATCATAACCCAGGGTAGACTAAGATGGTTGGGACACATAATAAGAATGTCCAAAAACGACTTAACAAAGATCATGTTTAAGACAGAAATACCAGGAAGAAACAAGAAAGGCAGACCAAGGAAGACAGGATGGCAAAATGTAGAAGAAGATATTGTGAAATACAACTTACATGACTGGAAAGATACAGCAACCAATCGGAAATTGGTAAGCCTAGCTTATGCATATGGTATCTAAGACGGCAGTGCCCAGTGAGAAGGGCAGTTATGATGTGCAGTCCTAGTCTGTTCAGCTCTAACAGTGAGGTATGTCTGGTTTTGGATGGGCTCTTTATTGCTGCCTTGGAATAAGCCATCCCTGGGCAACTATGCCACAGCTCCTGTGTACAGTGCCTCATCCAGCTTGTTACAACACTTTTGGCCTCGGCCCTTGAAATGCCAAGGGCCAGCTCTGGGCCAATAAACTTCGAGCTGGCACCTCTCCTAGCGAGAAGGTCAGCTAGCTCATTCCCTTGAATGCCAGAGTGACCAGGAACCCAGATTAGGGTGACTTTGTTGGCTTTCCCCAGTTTGGAGAGTGCTTCCTGACAGCTCCATACTGTTGCTGATGTACAGCCACAGTTTGTCAGGGCTTGGAGAGCAGCCTGACTGTCAGAGAAGATCTTTATCGATTTGAGTGCATAACGCAGGTCGATTAATGTCCTTGCACACATCTCGATGGCATAAACCTCTGCCTGAAAGACAGTTGTATGCATTCCAAGACTGTAGTACAATTCAGTTGTTGGATTGTTGCAGTACACTCCAGCTCCTACCCCATCCGAGGTTTTGGAGCCATCAGTGTAACAGTCGATGTCAGCTTTCTGCAGGGCATTCTTTGATTGCTCCCACTCGTCTCTATTAGGAAATAGGACTTTATACGGTTTGCTGAAGTTATATCTGGTAAACATTGTGTCGGTCATCATACCTAGAAGGTTGTCCGATTCTATTACAGGTAATAGTCGGTTTGGTATGAAGATCACTGTCTCCGGCTTTTGTCTTGCCGCTTGATAGAATCGATATGTGGCCAGTCTGGCTTCTCCCTCTAACACAATGTGTAGGGGTGGTAGATCCAGTAGCATTTCCATAGCTGCCGACGGTGTAGTGCTTAAAGCTCCCGTCACCGCCCGGTTGGCTGTTCTCTGGAAACTAGAGAGTTTACCTTTGGCCGTCCTTTGTGAGGACTTAGGCCACCAAACAACACATCCATATGTGACTATAGGTCGGATGACCGTCACATATAGCCAGTGCATTTGTTTGGGTTTTAATCCCCAGGATTTTCCGCAGATTCTACGACAGGTCCAAAGAGCCTGCCTGGCCCTGCAGATGGTGTTATCCAGATGGTAGTTCCAGTTAAGCCTCTTATCTAGTGTAATCCCCAGATATTTGGTTTCTTCCACAAATGGGATTGTTTCACCAAGGATACTTGGTGGTCTGAGGTTATCAGTCTTTCGCTTCCTGGTGAACGGTAGGATAATCGTCTTTTGGGGGTTGACACTGAGTAGCTCCCCCTGACACCAACCTATCGTTGCATCCAAAGATTCCTGCAGAATTTCAGAGATGACCTCTTCATCTCTGCCTCTGACCTGAATGACTATATCGTCAGCGTAGGCGTGAACCTCGGCTTCATGTGCCTCGACGATCGCCAGTAAGTCATCAACCAGGAGTGTCCAAAGCAAGGGGGATAAAACCCCTCCCTGGTTGCCCTAAACCTGACAGTCTCTCCGCACAGTGATGTCGTTATCGTTCTGCCCTCGAGCATCGCTCGTATCCATCTCACCATGGCGGGTGCTACTCCCCGAGCTGCAACCGCTTTACAAAGGGAGTCGGTTAGTGCATTATTAAAAGCTCCTTGAATGTCTAGGAAAGCTTCCACCGCAATCTCTTTTCGATCCAGAGTATGGGTGATTTTTCCCACAAGGTTGTTTAAAGCTAGTTCTGTTGATTTACCCCCTTGGTAGGCATATTGGTGAGCACTGAGGGGGTTGGTCGGAAGGACTTCCCGCCTGATGTACCCATCCAACAATTTCTTAAGGGTTTTCAGCAGAAAAGACGTCAGGCTAATTGGCCTGAAAGAATTGGATTGGGTATCTTTGCGACCCACCTTAGGTATACACACCACCTTTGCCGTGGACCAGCTAGATGGTATGTGATTCCACGCTAGACTGGTCCTGAACAGTCTAATAAGGTGGGGTAGGAGGGTGTCCAATCCCTGTTGCAGTAGCACAGGAAGGATACCATCCCCTCCTGGTGATTTGTAAGGCTGGAAGGATTGAACTGCCCAGCTTATAGTTTCAAAGGTGACGACCTTGTTGATCACCACCCAATCTTCCCTCTTAGGCCGTCTATACTCGCCTATGAGGGCCGTGATGGCAGGTTCTTCATCATCGTCATTGAATATCTGACAATCGGGGAAGTGATATTGAGCTAGGATATCTAGAGTGGCCTTGCCGGAGGTCGTGTAGGTGCCATTGGGTCGCTTGATCGACCCAAGTACCTGAGTCGACTCTGGCCAGGACCTTGTGAATCCTGGCGCTGCTAGGTGTATCGTTCACACTCTCGCAGAACCTTCTCCAAGAGTCCCTTTTGGCCCTCTGAATTTCCTTGTTATAGTTAGTTAAGCTACTTCTGTAATTATCCCACTTGCCTGATACTTTAGCTCGATTGAACAATCATATAACTTCTTTCCTCATTTTATCTAGGTTGTGATTCCACCAAGGGGTACCTCTGTTATCTTTCTTCCTCTTGAGTGGACAGTTTTCATGGTATGATGAGACAATTGCGTGGCGGACCTGTTCCGCGGCTATCTCAATCTCATCATGATTCCTGATGGTGGTAATGGCATTCTCTAGCAATTCTTCTAGATCGTGCTTGTAGTTTTCCCAGTTTGTGCACCTAGGGTCTCGATATTCAGCTATGTGCCTAGGGCCCATTTCGATTTTAAACTGCATATGTCTGTGGTCTGAGCATGACGGCTCAGTGGATACCCTCCATTCAGTTATCCTATTGCTCATAAAGTAGGAGCTGATTGTAATATCTAATACCTCCTACGATTTCTTGTTATGTAGGTTGGTTCCGAACCAGTATTGTTAACAACCAGTTCTTCCTCTATTATAAAATTAAAAAGTGACTCACCTCTCTGATTGGTGTTTGTACTGCCCCAGGCCGTATGGTGGGAATTAGCATCACATCCAATCACCAGATGGAGGTTGTTCCTCCTGCTGTAGGCGACTAGTTCTCTCACTGCAGCGGGGGGAGGTGGTTCCTGGCTGTCTCCCGGGAAGTATGCCGAGCAGACGATCACTTCGAGCCTGCCCTTCCCCCCGGGAGTGTTGCTTGGATGGCGACCACGTCCTGTGTACAGAAACCTGACAAAGTAAAGTATTCAATGTCTTTCCTGACAATGATACATGTCCTGTGTCTGTTCCCCGAGGGGTCAATGATAATCTTACCAGATGAGACGCCCAGGCCGCTAACTCGGCCCGTTCGGTCCAACCAGGGTTCCTGGATGAAGGCGAAATCCACGCACTCCTCCAAGAATTTCTTGCCCAGGACATAGGACGCTGCCCTGCCATGTTGCAGGTTAGCCTGCAAGCATTTAATATAATTAGCCATTATGGCGCACTACCGGCTTCCTCACCACTTTCCCTCTTCAAGGGCGAATTACCGCCCTTCCTTGGAGGATGCTTACCCGTAGCAGGTAGTTTCCCCTTGGGAGCAGCTCCCTTGGGTTTTGGATTTCGTGAAGGAAGGTGCCTTGCCCTTGATGGAGGGTGTAACTCCAGCCTTCATGGACTTCGATGGTTCCTCACTCACCCCTGTCCCAGAAGTGGATGGCTTTGGATGGTTACTGCCACTGCCTCGAGCTCGCAATCTGAAGGTGACCTGCCCGAAGCCGAAGTATGGCCTCATCGACAAGCCCTCCAGAGCTTTCATGGACGCCTCGTCGACCGCAAACGTCCAGGTTTGTCTGGGGCCTGCCTCCTCACGGTGTAGTACTACCCACTCCCGTGTCTTCAGGTTCTGGTTCATCTTCCTCAGCTTGGTGAGCACAACCTCCGAAGATAGTCTACCCGACTTATCGTCCGGAATGTAGGCCACACAGACATGAGGTTTGGGCAACTCAGCCCCTTGAACAGCTTTGAGCGTCGCTCCTTCCCATGGCTTGAGGTATTCTATCACGCTCTTCAGCCAGGAGGAGCTCTGCTCATCCTTACAGGTTACTAGGAGCCAGCCAGGCCTAAGAGTGCAGCTCTGGAAGCGAACCTGTACCGCCTCATCTGGGATTTTGTCCACAGTCTATGATAGCGCTCTGTAGGTCTAAAAGTTGTTGGTTAGACAGTACCTAGCTGGGGTGTTCAGTGTGGATAATACCCAATCTGATTCCCTCAGCTACTGTCTTGTACGACCTCGATCGCGTCTTTTCCTCAACAGGATCTTAATTACGAGGCTTCTTGACCCTCTGATCAGGCGTACTACCGTCTGATCTCGGGCGCTTGCTGATGCCAGCGGGTTCTGAGGCGGGCGTCGCGCTCTCTTCTTGCTGGCTTGTCTCTTTCCGCTGCTCTAGAACGGTCTTCAAGGCGGTTTCATAGTCAACTCCGGGGTAGGGGAGGTGATAGGAGTGGGATCGTCCCCAATCTCTATTACTTCCTCAACAGGCTGAGGATTGAGGATTGAACCCTCCTCTTGGGGCTTGGTTTTAATATGTTGCTCATAGTTGTTCCCAAGAGTAGCTAGGGACTGGGTTGGTACGCCACGGCAGAGCCCTGCGTTCACCGTGGTAAGGCAAATTAATTCAACGGGGTGCTGCCCGGTTCCCCGAGGTTGGAGCCAGAAGACTGGTCCTCTGTCCAGCCAAGCATCCTTCGCCCTGGCCCCAATCCGGCTTGGATTTAGGTTCTTAATGAGGTGTACTCCTCAGGTAGACTTCAACCGGCTCAACCCACTCACCATAAATGAGTGGGCTCCCTATCCGCCACCTAGGACGCGCCCGATGGGTACCCAACCACATGGGCCTTACTAAATAAAAAAGTCCAATCAAGATTTTAAAATTCATTTCAAAGCTAGATTTTGCTCGAAATCTCGGTATAGTTTCTGCAAATTAAGTTAATTAAAAAATTTTTACGCTTGCAACTACCGAGGATCAGCTAAATGGCTTTACATTTGCCAAAGAACATGAGCTAGCTGAAGAAATTGATGTCAAAAAAATTATCAAAAGATTATCAGAATTAAAAGTGAGAAAAAAACACTTTTAAGTTTAACTGTATTTTTAATAATTAGGTTTTTATTTTTAGTGGTTTTATAATTTGTTTTACTATCTTTTTAATATATGCATTTTATAATTATATACTAGATTTGTATCTTTTCTTTTTTTTTCTGTGCAACCTTAATTTCAATTTATTAGTGCCAAAATCATAAATCAAGAAATTTGTATTTTTGTCAAATCAAAACTTCAACATTTTTAATACCAATGTTTTTGCTCTCGTTTTATTTTACTACTAAGTGTGGGAAGGGTTTAAGTTATCTCTTTTAATTTTTGTTATAAAAGGGCGGCATTTTACCTTTTTGCACGGGGCGGCGAAACTGATAGCGCCTGCCCTGATACTATATATTTTGTGGGGTATTCTTTTTTTATATTTTAAATTAAAGGGCCTCTAGCAATCTATATCCAGCATTTTTCTTTTGCTCTTTGAGGTGGATGTTTCCTATTGCTAGAGTGAAGTATTACTCCTGCACCTACTTTATGTCAAGTTCTATGGAATTCTGTAGGGAAGTTTCCTCACGCCGCTTTTCACATCTCAAGACTGACAAAAGTACCCAAAAACTTTTCAAGAAGCGGTGTAAGGAGACCTGATAGAATTTTATGAAACATCACATGGTGTAGACGCAGATGCAGTGATTCACATCTGGCAACAAGAGTCATTTTCTAGACCATAAGAGAATTTCAGAGTAAAGATTGCAGGGTGACTATTAACAAAAATGAAAGTAGACAAATTAATATGTGTCGAGGCTTGTATGTGAATTTTGTTCATATCTGAATTAAATGTAAAAATGAGTCGGTTTTTAGTGCGAAAAATCTGTCATTTTACCCAGGCGGTTGATAAAAATTGGGCAACATACTACTGCCTGTACCTGTATGTATAATATATGAAAGTTATAACATAAATAATTTTCTAAAGTAGCATATAACCAATATACCAAAATATAAATATTTTTGCATTGAATTAATAACATCTTTTTACTTACAGGATTTATTTCAAAACATGACTAAACATCATAAAGTAGCATATATCATTGTTGATGAGGCACATTGTGTTAGCCAGTGGGGTCATGATTTTAGGCCAGATTACTTAAAATTAGGTGATCTTCGAAATACTTCTGATGTACCATGCATTGCTTTAACTGCTACGGCTGGTTCAGAGGTAAGCGTTAATAAAGTTTTAAAGTTATATTAATTATTATTAAAAAAAAATTTAGGTTATGAAAGATATTGTATCTAGTCTAAAGCTCTCAAGCTCCTATAAAACATTTCGAACGTCATGTTTTCGTAAAAATTTATTTTATGATGTCTTTTATCAAAATCTACTGGACCAGCCATTTGTACATATGAAGAAATTTATTCAAAGTTGCCTAAGTAGCCAAGACGAAAGTCTTCCAAAGGTAAATTACACTTTTCATTTTTAAATGAATGAAAGAAATATTATACTGTTTTAGGAAAATCAACCTTGTGGAATTGTTTATTGTAGAACAAGAGAACAGACAGAAGTTGTAGCTCAGAATCTTAGGGAAGTAGGTATAAAAGCTTTATGTTATCACGCAGGTCTTAAAAATAGAGAAAGGTTAGAATGTCAGGAAAGCTGGCAGAATGGTGATTTTCCTGTGATATGTGCCACTGTAAGTTTTGGAATGGGTGTAGATAAAGCCACAGTTAGGTAAGTGTACGCTGGAACATCTGAAATTAAAAGATGTATAATTATTAACCTAAACAGATTTGTAATTCATTGGGGAGTTCCAAAGGATCCAGCTTCTTTCTATCAAGAATCAGGACGAGCTGGAAGAGATGGAAAAGCTTCAAAATGTAGAGTGTATTATAATAGATCAGACCGTAAAGCTATGGAATTTCATCTTAGCCATGATCTTGCCAAAGCCAAAGATAAAGAATCAAGAAAGCTAAAAGCTCAAAATGCAATTAAGAGTTTTACCAAAATCATTGAATTTTGTGAAACAGCAAAGTTGGTTTTCAATGTCATTGATTAATTATTTGAAGATTTTGATTAATTGTAATTTGTCTTTTTAGAGAATGCAGGCATAAGCTGTTTACAAATCACTTTGGAGAACCTCCACCAGAGTGTAAAAATCGGTGTGATATTTGTAGAAACAAAAAAGAAGTTGAAGAGAGAGCTCAGAATTTCTTGATGAGATGTATACAGTTTAGTGAATCTTCTAGTACAATTGATATGGACTATGGAGATATGTATGGCGGTGGAAGAAAAGGTGCAGAAAGGTAACTGCAGTCGAATCTTGATAACTCGAATTTGAAGGGAAGCGAAGAAAATTGGAGTTATCGAAAGTTCGATTAATCAAGTTTTTATTTTTTTTAATAATAACAATAATACATGTAGTTGCAAAGTTCTTTTATTGTACATTTTTTAATATTTTGCAAAATCAAACATAGATGCAAGTAAAAAACAACCTAAACAATGTAAATACTGGGTGGGGCAATAGTTTCTCAATAAGTCAAAAGTGGTTACAGATAGCTATAGTACATACAAAAAATGTTCGTTATTTAATTCTGCATCACAAAGGTACAAAATATACAGGGTGTTCTATTTGAAAAAGTTGTGAATTTAGCTTTGAAGTTCTCTAAATTTAAAAATTAATTTTGAAAACCCTGTACGTGGGGGAACACCCTACAAGCCTCTGCAACAAAATCCCTACTTAAATTCGTCTTCACAGTTGCGCCCGTGCAAGCGGTAAACTGTTAAGTGGGATAATGTAAAACTCTAAACCGCTCATTAGATGGCGCTAAAACTCTAGATATGAGTAAACCTGCCAAGAGAGGTGTTAAATATGCAAAAATATTTGGGGCATTTTTATGCATGCCACATTTTTCTGCAACACCCTGTATATTTGAAAATAATGTCTAGATGCGCCTCTATCCACTGTTTACATCCGTATTAGAACGATTTTTCTAGCTGTTACCGTTTAGGAGCTATCAGACTTCCCCACACTGTTGCCCCACCCGGTATTTAGTTTTAGCTTTTGGGGCTGAACTTGCATCCACAACAAAATTATCCGGGTTGTATTGTTTTTACAGGTGTGGATCATATAGTTGAATGACTAGTTTTTCATTTTATTGTCAGAGTATAGTATTTGTACTACATATTCAAATTCATATTGATCAAGGGCTTTATTATAATTTTGTTAAGGTTATTAAATACTGTGAATATTACCACTGCTATTGTTATAATTCTTAAGTAGGAAATTGCTGCTTACCACATATTTGTTACAGAGATAATGAAGATTATTATAGTGAAGAAAGTGGTGGCAGCTTTGAAAGAGAACAGAAAGCCAAAATGGAGAGTAACAACTTAATCAAGAAACAATTTGCTCTTCGAAAGAATTCCCAGGTAATGTAATTAAGAATTGCAATAATAACTCTTTACAATACAAAGATAAATCTTCTTCTACTTTTCCATGTTGGTATAACAATAATTGATGTTGATTATAATATTCTGCTTTACAGGAAGTATCAAATGACACAATCAACAAACTGTTTTCTAAACATGCAAAAGTTCTTGCAGCAGCTTCTACTTCTAATAAAGTGAAGGGACTCACAATACCTACAAGAGAACAATACCTAATGAAGATAACAGAGGTTTTATCAGACAATTATGTAGAATGCAGTCCTGAGCAAAAGTTTGATAGAAAAGACTTGGAAGATTGTGCAGCAGATTTGGAATATTCTTGTTTTACTTCCACTACTACACTGACAATATATCGTAACTCAAATGCAAAACTGGTAAATATTCTTTTTATTTTTTAAAGGCCCTGTAAGGTAAACAATAAAATGACTTTTAAAAAGTTTAATTATCAGAACTGTACATATCATGTCACATTCTCTTACTATCAGGAAGTGGATATGGGTAAATTTCACGTAAAGGTCGAATCCCAAGCGAATTACTTTATTATATGAGAAAGAAATCTTATCATTAAAATATTAACATTAAACTCCATTAAACTCGATCAATTATTACAATATGTACTAATCAGGTATTATATTAAAATGAAAATTAATAATTTTATTAATTTTTATTACATTATTAAATTATTTATTACATTATTTAAATTACATTGAAATAAAATAAACGTAGTTATTTTCTTAACTACCAACCGTTATCCTCTGGCCTGCCACATACGCGAAGTTATTCCATATGGCACGTCCTTTAAAAAGTTTCCTCGCTACTGAACTAGAGTTTTATTTTGGCCGACCCACGTTCTCAAGGTACGAGCCGTCACTGTTACCAATGTTTTATTTTTTGCATATTGTAAATGTGGTTTATCATAAAAATGGGTTAGTGGTTGCTAAGCTACTAGATCTTTATTCAGTTAAACTTACACTGGCAAAACTAAAGTGTAATCTAAGTATATTGATTCCCCAACTGTACATGACTTATCCGAGAGACATGTAGCATGAGAAGGTCAATGGTCAATAGTACAGTAAAATTAGCTCAAAAGTGAATACAGGAAAACATTAATATGAAGCAAAATGGCTAAAAATTGGCATAGTTGTTTGCAAGTACATGCTATTTAAGAAACCGATGAGTCCAGTTGAGCAAGGCGTGCTAGTTTAGCTGCGTCGCTGCCCCCCTAAGGTGGCGCCGGCCTTTGACCTTTGTCGTCTACTGCTTGGCCTAACCTTAACCAATCTACCAACCGAAGCATTCAGGCGCTGCCACCACCATCAACATCAGGGACCACCATCGCCTCGGCCAGTCACCTTGCGGTTGGGGATTCTGGAGGGGCTGACCAGACGGAGAGCACAAGCGATAAGAGTGTAGCTCAACCATCCAATTATCCAACCTAAACCAGGCTGAAGAGGCATAATAAGCCTATAACAGACTGCCCTGCTTCACAGGGCAGAAAACTATATTGAACAGGATGATGATGATGTTTAGCTGCATCCATCTGCAGCAGATGGCGGCTAAAATGAAGATTTCTAGGTAACTCAATTTTGGTAGGTTTTACATAGAAAATGCAAGAAAGCCTTTTATTGTTTTTAAAATTCCTCACAAGCTGGTTTTTGTTTTATTTAACTACAACTTATAGTTTCAGAGATATAGCATTGAAAATGTATATGGTAGTCTGATAAAGTTTTATTCTGTAGTCCAAGAGGCAGATTTACATCACCATAGAATATTGATTGCCGACCATATCACTGTATTAGTTTTTTGTTCAAAATATTTTTGGGTAATATTAAATCATCTCAAAACTAGAGAAAGGTACACCGAGATAAGTATAGGATTTTACAATTTCAAGTGCTGTAATATTATAAAAAAGAGTATTATATAGTATAACTTACTAAATATAACTACTTTTACTTTATTGCAGTTAATTTTTAATTGATTTTCCTGATTGTAATCATGTAGGTCATGTAGGACATTTAGTTTTCTTTGTGTCTACGGGGGAGTCTGAAAAAGGTATCAAGTCATCAGCATACACTAAAACTAAGCAATCATGATAATTGTTAATATTAATACCATTTAAGCCTGTGCTTCTTAGATAATTATCTATGTCGCTTATAAATAATGAAAACAGCAAAGGAGTTAAACTGCCTCTTTTGCAATATTCCTCTAGTGAAATCAATATCTTTGGCTTGTTTCATCTCCTACTTCAATATAAACTGTAGCTTGTGTGTATAATGAGTAACGGAATCAAAAGCAGATGTAAAATCTACAAAACAGGTAAGACTTTTCTTTTTTGTAATCAAAGATCTATTTATTTATTTTTGGGCAAGGAATCGGGATGGTGCTCGCATTCTTCATACCTCATGTTACCATTTACTATGATCATTTGCCTGACCCTGTTAGAATTTAGCCGAATCTGTGAAAATTCAACCCCTAGTAGGAATTTTTATCGTGCCAAGCATCACATTGACATAGGACCTACTATGATCATTTGGCTGACCCTGCTAGAATTTAGCCGAAACTGGGGAATTTCCACCTCTTGTAGGAATTTTTATTGTGCCAAGCAGCATTGACGTAGGACCTACAGTTTTACTTCCTATCTAAGAAGAAAGCGTGTTTTTTAATTTTTCTCCTCGTCAAGGAATTGAACCTGCAACTCTTGGATTATAAAGCAAATATACAAACCACTAATCCACTGAGGCTGGCTAATCGAAGATTTATTTGAACTATTGTGTTTAATGTACATATATATTGTCCATACATATACTTTTTCTGAATTCTGTTTGTGATTCTGGAATCAAATCCATGCTTTCAGTTCATACAATTAGTCTCTTTGCTATAGTGTAGGTGAAAAGTTTTAAAATTGTATTACACGGTGCTTGCAATTGTCTGGGTTTTCAGTATTATCTTTTTTATGTAGCATGAATTTAGTGCAGCACCATTCTGACGGTACTTTTTCAAAAGCTAAAGTTATATTTCACAATTCTAAAATATACCTTTTAAAAAGTTGGGGTAGATGTTCAAAATTCATTCGAGATATATTCAATGCCAGGACTTTTATTATATTTTAGTTTTGCTAGGTTTTTATTTAATTAATGGGTTAATGTAATAGGGTCATCCAAATATAGATGTGAACTATCAAACTTCTGTTAATTAGAACTTTAGGCAGGTAAAATTTTTTTATGTAGGTTTCCCAAACAATAACATTTATATCTTTAAGAATTTCTTTCCATTCCAGTCTTTTCAATAGCATTCTTTATTCATCAATATTCTGAATTTGCATTTTACCACACACAGTTAAACTTCTTGGCTAGTTTTCATTGCGAAAGTTCGTTTTCATATTTTATGCATTTTGGACTCTATATTCAGCTTTTACTTTTATCCACAAGCACATAGTCATGAATGAATTTTGTGTCATAGACCATCATAATTGTCATCATAAACATTTCTCATATTTCACAAGTCTAAAATTATTAGAAAATCGGTAAAACTAAAACCGACAACACAAATCTAAAATTCTTAGAAAATTTACAAACCTAAAATGGACAAAGAAAAAAGTGCAAGTAAATTAAGTATTTAAATTTAAGTCTATCTTAGGTATCTAAATCATTTTACATCTTCTAAATATCTAAAATTCTAAAATCTAAATATTCAATAAAGAAATTTAACTTGGCCAAGAAACTAGAGTTAGGTACCCAAGCATTCCTTAAGTCAACTTGTACCTACTATTCGCTTGAATGGTTATATCTTTTCAAAAAAAGGATTTCATCTGGAATTTCCGATCTTTTTTATATACAGGTAAAAATATTTTAAATACATGTAATTAGTAGTGGTCTTTTTAAACAGTATACTTTTTTGTACGACTATGCTATTTCGGATTGCTTACCATACTTGGTTTTAGAACAGTAAGTTATATTTACTGGTTGCTAATCAACAACGCGTCGGTAAGTAATTACTTACCGTTCAGTTCTGTCAAAAACAGAACGGTAAGTAAATTATATGTAATTTATAAAATAAATGCATGATCTTTAGATGTCTCTTTCGTGAAAAATCATTTATTTTCAAAATAATTGGACTATTTAAAAAAATGTATGTTTTTGATTTAAATTTACTGTGACAAAATACCCAATAAATAATAGTAATTACAAACGTATCCATGGTAACGACAAAAATATCGTGACATTCAAAAATAAAATTACAAACGTATCCTTGGTAATGACAAAACCTACTTAATGTTTGGTGGATATACATTATACAGGGCAAAATTAATTAAATTATCTTAAATCTATTTTCTTTACCATTTTCGAGATATTTCCTTAGCTAATACCTTTGTATCCATAATGGTCGTACAAAAAATAGTATAAGCATCTCAAACAGTAAGGAGTTTACCGATCTCCTCCAATATTGGCGATTTCGCTTCGCTCAGTCGCCAAACATTGTCGTCGATCGGTAAACTGTCCTTACTGTTCTTGATACTTAATATACTATTACATTAGATTAGCATTTACAAAGATTAGTAAAAAGTTTCACAGTATTTATTAAATTATAATCTGACAATATTGTTTTGACATTAAGTTGTCCTGTACCATCTAGTACACGTATTAAAATATGCAATCTGCGTAATCTCTATAAAAAGAGGAATTGTATACAACCTTTAATTTAAGAAATTAGTAATAACACACTATGATCAAAAATTGATATTATCACACCATTGAATAGAAGAGGACAGAGACTGCATAAGACGTTTTGTATGAATTATCTATTTTTTAATTGTCAAAGCTCCACAAATACAAATGGCAAAATATATTTGTCAGCAAACAATGTCCTAGCTGTAAAAAATGAAAAACATCTGTATTCTTAAGGGATTTCATAGCAGGTTATTTTTATCTTTATTGTAAAGTGAACACTACAGAAAACTTTTTTTAATGCACAGATGCAGATACTCATTTTTATTACGTTATTACTGTTATTAGGCAAAATTGCTTGTCCCTTAAATATTGTTCAGTAAAACTCGTGAAATAGTACAGTTTAGATCGCTTTAGATTTTTCGTGTTAAAGTAAATATATACCTGTTTCAAAAAATTCGACCGCGCGCCTGTTTGTAATAATAATAATTTATTTCCTATTTATTTATTTATTTATAATAGTTTTATTCGTTTTCTGATTTAATTATCTTCGGTAACTGTTTTTAAATTAATAATTATATAGGATTGAACTATGGTGAACTAGCGAGCAATGGTGTAAGCGGGGTGGGAGAGGGCTATCGAGAGTTTCGACCGAGAGAGCGAGTCATTGTGCAACACCTCATGTTTTCATCATTTTTATCCTTAATATTAACTAAAAAATTATTCCGAGGGGATCATCGTCATTCCAAGAGAGTAGGAAATAATTTTGTAAGAAATAAATTTTTTGATTAAAGGCTTAGATTGTGAGATATGGAGTGATAAATGTTAAAAAGCAGCAAAATATCCGATTTTTTACGGTGCATTAAACCGAGAAAACGGCTTGTGAAGTTTCACAACTCCATAAGCTGCAATAGTAATTTCAAAATTGAATTTCGATTTTCACAAAAACCGCTACAAACATTGAAATACCCTTTTACGGAAATATAGCTTCACAACTAAATAATCGTTTACCATATAAATCTCGAATATTTTAAATAGTGCCCTTTTGCACTGGACACATTCATGGGACAAATCTGGATTTAGCATGTAATAAACATAACCTTCAATTTAAAATATGAGTTAACTTTTACTCTTTAAACCCCCAGAAAATCGTTTTCTAGAAGCTTTTTATTTGTGCACTCTACTACGAAGTTAATTGTCGCCACAAAAATTTAATTGTTAGCTGTGATGACAATTACAATTACTAATTTTAATTGTAGCAACAATTAACGATTAACAATTAATTAATTGTTAATTGTCAGTGCAATTAACAATTAATTAAATGTAATCATACAAACTAAACATATGCACAATTAATTAATTTTTTGTACGACCATGCTATTTCGGATTGTTTACCATACTTGGTTTTAGAACAGTAGGTTATATTTACTGGTTGCTAAGCAAAAACGCGTCGGTAAGTAATTACTTACCGTTCAGTTCTGTCAAAAACAGAACGGTAAGTAAATTATATGTAATTTATAAAATAAATGCATGATCTTTAGATGTCTCTTTTGCGAGAAATCATTTATCTTCTAAATAATTGGACTATTTAAAAAAATGTATGTTGTTTATTTAAATTTGCTCAGGCCTCTTCAATATCCCAATTATATTCGTTTTCAGATTCACTCATTCTCACGAGTTAGACAAATATCGTGACATTCAAAAATAATAGTAATTACAAACGTATACATGGTAACGACAAAACCTACTTAATGTTTGGTGGATATACAGGGAAAAAATAAATTATCTTAAATCTATTTTTTTCGGGGATATTTCCTTAGTTAATACCTTTGTATTCATAATGGTCGTACAAAAAATAGTATAAGCATCTCAAACAATAAGGAGTTTACCGATCTCCTCCAATATTGGCGACTGAGCAAAGCTCAGTCGCCAAACATTGTCGTCGATCGGTAAACTGTCCTTACTGTTCTTGATACTTAATATACTACAATTGTCCTTTGCAATTAACAATTACAATTTTAACTGTCAATTGTTAATTGCCGCTAAGATTTAATTATTGCCCAACTGGAATACGCGCGCAGACCGTCAGCGCTCGTATTTGGTCAGCGCGGCCATACGCGTGGCCCGTGAGCCTCGCGTACGGTCAGCGCTCTGACTGGCCATTGGAGAAATGCACCTTTTTACACGTATGCCGAATCAGCGCGCTGACGGACGTTATTTAAAAAACAGTCAGTTTGCAGATATACACCGTCCGGTGTATAGAAAGGAATAATAATAAATCCCTTTAAACCCAATGGCGTCTTTATTATTAGTGGTTGCACTCTCAAAACAGTCATAAAGTATTTATAGCAAACACTTGAAATATTTCTTTAAAATTAATTTAAAAAAATTTTAATAGGTAGCGACAACAGAAAACAATGATGGGATTTGGGTTTTCTGGAATTATGATTTAGTACCTGCTTTTTTCAAACCGACAAATATCAGAAAAGAAGGAAAAGGGTAATAAAATTTGCAAACTGTTTAATTATTGTTTCTTATTATGTTTACATGAAGTTGAGATACGCTATTCAAATGTACAACTGTAAAGGTATCAATTACATTTAAATTATATCCATATCAAACCCATACTTTAACATGTGTATGCAAAATTTAATTATTTTGTATACATTTTACAAATAAATACAAACGGACAAAATTTTGGACACCTTGTCTTTCTAATTATTATGAAGTCAATAATGTCTTTCGTTTTGTTAAACAGATTTTAATAAAGAAATACTTTATACAGTCGCGAAGCCCAAGTTGTTTACACAATAAATTATAGCAAATCTAATAAACATTATCCGGACCACGTCGGGGACTGTTGCTTATTTACATATATAACACAAAAATAGACTCCTTATTAATAGAAGGAATGAATAGCAAGATGATCTGAAACTATTTTAATACTTTCAATTCTTAATTGAAATATTACAAGTACTATATTTTTATATTTGCATGCCCTAATGGCTTCATTAGGACACGCATTTTGTGTGTCCTAATGAAATTTCTTAGAATACTGTAAACAGAACATTTTATTTTTTAAAGTTGATATCACTGTTAGACAGCTGTTCTTAGAGTGTCAAACTTATCTTATTTATGCAGTGAACTCTTATAACTGGAATGCAACGCTTGCAAAACTAGTCTTGTAGGCCACATAAATGGGCCGCATAAAAAGCCCTGTTAAGGGCGTAAAGGTTTTTACTTTATTATTAACGAAATTGTAAATTTTGATACTGTTATCAGCTCATCATATGGGATGCATTGTGTTGTGTATGTGTAAAAGCTCATGATAAACTTAACGTAATAAAATTCAGTTTTATAAAATTATATATCTTTACCTTATAAGTTATAATATCCAAAAGATCCAATGAATAATTATTTTTGTTAACAAAAATCATTCTTTGCTGAAAATACTATTGCATTTATACCTCATTAATTTCTTTAACAAGCAAGGTATTTATTCTATGACATGAAATATAATTATTCTTATTTCATCCGAGTTTTTAATTCATTAAGTAGCAATTACTTATGTCACAAATATATTGGCATACATTCTACTTTGAATTTATAATAATTTTCAACAGTACGTATAATACACCTGGCAAATTTGAACGAGGACCTGCTGCTTAGTAGCGGCCCGCGGGCCACACTACGGGCTTTGTGTGTATGAGATAAGAATGAGAATTTCTACGTCGCGCGGATTAAGTGAGGTTATGTAAAAAATAATTGCATAATTTCTAGTGTTGCCAACTGTTATGCTACTTACCAAAATATCCCTAACAATTTTTTTTTAAAACTAAGAAGAAATCTTTTTTAATTATTTAATAACGAACTAACGCAAACAGAAAAAATGTATAAAGTATTCGTTTCATAAGACGTTTTAGCGCACTTGTCCTCCGCACAACCCGCGTAGCGGGGAGTTTTCTAAACTCGGACGCGTGCGCTAAAAACGTGTCTTATGAAACTAATACTTTAATATACTATTATAATCCTGTTAGACTTGTTAATATCTCTCCTTTTCGGGCTCTCAAACCATAACTGTTATTATAAATCTTCCCTTTTTGAAAGAGTTATGAAAGGAAAGAAATTTGTTTTTTCGGTTCTTTAATAACAGTTATGCAGATTTGAAATATAAATATTGGGCTTTCATAATTGTTTTATAATGACCGATAAATAACTCTTTCAAACAGTTATTTTCGTTACAGTTTCAATCCCTGCTCCATAGTATAAAAAATTCTATACTAACATAAGTACCTATATAAAAAATGGGACCTCGATAAATTGTATGAATTCTTAAATTTGTTGTAAAAAGGTATTACTCAGGCACAGTATATATAACATACAGTAAGGTGACTGTCGCAAATAATTTCCATCCACCACACTTCATGCTGGCGCGTGTCGGCAGTATGCAGACAGCAGTTATGTTTAAAACACGCAACAGAACGTATCGAAATTACCAGAGCCGGATAAACCCACAATCGTGCAGTGTTAGTGCCAGTAAACAATGCATAGTGTTAGTGGTTGTGCCGCCAAAGGCTGTAAAAATACCTCGGAAAGAACTACAATTAGTTTTTTCAGGTTATTTTTTCCTACATACTATTATTTTTTAATAAATACGCTCGTAAAAACAATGCCGTATTTAAGAATTCACTTTTGTATATATTTACCAATTGCTTAAAATTGAATTACTAACATGTAATAGAACAAATAAGCGATTACGAAATCCTACATAATAAAATTTTTTATGCTGATTTATTAAAAGAGTTCAACAATAAAGAATCTAGGTCAACGCCTTATCAACAGGTGTGAACTACAGCATCTTTTGTTACTCTCAACTGTTAAAAAAAGTCAAAGCGTGCGTTAGGATTGTACTTTTTAGCATTTCGTTTGTCATTGTGTCTTTAATTTAATATGAATGAAAATAAATTTTATTATTATTAATTATTATTATTATAGTGTAAATTGATTTCATCTCCCCTATTTTGTACGTATGTGATTTCGGTGACCTAGATTCTCCATTTGTTTGTTGAACAGGTATTCAAATTGTATACAGCTATGCATTTGTTCATAATTATTTCTAAATAAAATGAAATGACTATTGCAGCGCAAGAATATGGTTAATAGCTTGAAAGAATAATGTAACTTTAGTTGGTAATTAACGATGTAACAAGAAACAACTCTTCTAACTTAGTTTAATAAATGTTTTAAATATCTAAATTGATTATCGTTTTATTTATTAGATTCTATAAGTAAAACAACTTCAATCAAATGGTTCACTACACATAATTCTACTTCATATTTTACTATACTGTTATATAACAAGAGATCTTGTTTACATATTTGTTCGATACATTTTACTGAATGCGGCTCTGCGTTTTATTTACCGGCGTTTTATTATTCGTAGGCGACGCCGACCGATAAACGTCGGTCCACTACTTCGTTTATGGGCGTGATATTCGAAGGTGGATTAATAAAATGAATGGTTCCGCATGCAAGTGAACCTGCTGATTGTTATATATACTGTGACTCAGGAGGTAACTCGTTACCTCCTGAGTAATGTCTAAATGTGCCCAAAGTTTAATAATATACAGTTTCTGAGTCATTGTAAACCCTTATAAATATTATTTGTGTGTCATTTCTTTACACAAAAAAAGTGTTGTTTATGTTACATGGTCTTTAAAGATATGACACGTTTATTGATTAACACATAAAAGATGGATCATTTTAAATGCTTTTTGTATTATTTAGATTTCCAACATTAAAAAATGCACTTCCGAAAAGCAATTATATGAAGCCTTAGTAACGTTTGAATCTAAACCTGCACGGAATGAAACCCTAAGTGATTTATTTAGAAATATAACAAAAGAGCAAATGTTATCCAAAGCAAACGATTATAAATCATCTTTGCTAGATGATAAGAAACGCTCCCGAACTGAATTTGAGGGTTTTCAGACGGCTAAAGAATTTTTGGATAATATTAAAAAACCAAAATTGGATAAAAACCAATCCACAATTAATTCATTTTTCACAAGTATAAAAACAGAAAATGATGATGATGATGATAAATCAGATACAAATAATGCCAAAGTTGAAAGCTTTAATGATAAAAATACCAAGGTAGCACATTTAAAATCCCTTTTTGGAGATTATGATGATAATGATGCTAGTGGTGATAGTTCTGATGATAAATATAATGCTCAAACTTTATCTGCACTTAAAATGAAGGACAAAACAAGTAGTGACAATAATGATATTAAAGAATTGCAAGACTCACCAAAGCAATCACATACTGATGATGATTTAGATATAATTAATAAAGGTAGTTTTTATTCATTCAAGATAAACATAGACTCTCTTAGCCAAGAAACAAAAATCGAAAAAGCAGAGATTAATAAAGATTATAAAAAACATGAAATCTCACAAGAAGACAACAGAGAAAGAACATCTCATAGTAGTGATAGCCACAGAAGTAAGAGTGATTATAAAAAGCATGATCATCATAGTTCAAGGCATCATTCATCTTCAAAACGAAAACATGATTTTAGTGCTAAAGAATCTCGGGATAGAACAAAAGACAGACATCATAGTTCACATCACACATCAAAAAGTAGAAAATATGAAAGTGAAGATAAAAAGTCTTCGCCCGATAAAATGCAAGAAAAATACAAAGAATTTGCAGCCGAAATTGAAAAAATTGAAAATAAGAATACCTTTTTTGAAGAAGTACAGGAACAAAATAATGAATCCATTTTTGCTAATGTAAAACAAACTGGGAAAGTTGAAAATAAAAGCACATCATCTGAAAAACCACATGAAAAAAGTAAAGAACCTGTTAAAATAGAAACTGCAAAAGATGAGAACAAAACAGTTGAAAAGAAAACTGAAACTGCCGAACAAAATAAAAACAATGTATTAAAACCTGTAAAACCATCCAAAATTCCTAAATTAAAGAAAACGGAGATTGGATTATTAGTTGTTAAACTCTTAACACCTGCATATGCAGAAAGACGCTTTGATTCAAGGGATACTTTTAAGAGTACAGCTAGGAATATTTCACATGCTTTGTTATATAAAGGTAATATTTTAATTTTTTTTTTCGTTAATTAATCTTAATTGAATTTTGAACTATTTAGTTTGCAACATTTATGTTCTAGATGAAACCGAAATAAAGATGTTTGTTAAAAACTTTTTGAAGAACAACGAGAAGATTACTGCAAGTACGACTTTATAAAAAGCTTGTTAAAACCTGGAAAGTTTATTTTATTAAGGAGTGATTTTTAATTTGAAATATTTATCATGTATAGGGTCTTTACATTGGTATGTAGCGATTTTAACTTACATTTTAGCTTTTAAGTTATTCAATAATTGTTGCTATAAGATAACTGTAAATAAAAATAAATTTTAAGTTAATTGATTCTGCTTTATCTGTAACATTAAAAGTGTAAATTTGAACAATAACTACTGCTAATATTCAAACATCTACATTCTACTACACTGTTAAAAAAATGTATATTTATAATCTACTCTGAATCTGGGTTCCCGGTCACTCTGGCATTCAAGGGAATGAGCTAGCTGACCTTCTCGCCAGGAGAGGTGCCAGCTCGAAGTTTATTGGCCCAGAGCCGGCCCTTGACATTTCAAGGGCCGAGGCCAAAAGTGCTGTAACAAGCTGGATGAGGCACTGTACACAGAGGAGCTGTGGCATAGTCACCCATGGATGGCTTATTCCAAAGCAGCAATAAAGGGCCCATCCAAAACCAGACATACCTCACTGTTAGAGCTGAACAGACTAGGACTGCGCAGCGTAACTGCCCTTCTCACTGGGCACTGCCGTCTTAGATACCATATGCATAAGCTGGGCTTAGCAGACGGTACCGTCTGCCATCTATGCTTAGGGGCAGAAGAAACAGCAGAGCACGTCATATGTACCTGTCTCGCAGGGGACCGCACCAGATTCTCACTGTTTGGCTCAGTGCAAGTGAAGCTTGAGGATCTGACCAACCTATCACCCACCAGACTACTCACCTTCCTTAAGAGAATGGGACTGGAGGGTGAACTCTAACTTAGATGTGAGCCACAATAGACCCAGGAGGTCGCAGTGGAGAGGCAGACAGGACGCCACAATCACCTTTAACCTAACCTAACCTAACCGAATCTGTAAGTATCAACTACATAGGGTATCTCAAAAACAGCAAACAGTACTTGAATACGAGATAATTGATGATGTGTAGAGAAAACTTTTCTTATAAGTTTTTTTTTTCTAAAATGTTTATTTTCTAAGTTATTTAAAATTCAAGTTTTCAATCCGGTCCTGCATGTTCTACTAGACATTCTCCTTATGTCGTATAATGCTGAGGATTGTAGTTTTATTTTATTCCACTACCATCGCCACCACCAATTAATAAAATAATACCATGTGGTCCCATTGAAGCAGGTAGTGACCACCAGTATCATGTAAAATTTTAAATTTCACATTTGTTTTATGTTTATCTCCTTTTGAAGTAGACATATTGCTAGCTTAGCACTGTATTATTATTTCTTATTAAATATGAATAAATTGAAAAAAATATCACATCGTCAGATGAATCAAATAGCGAGGAAGTTATAACCCTGTACTACATGAATAAAACATAAAAAAATCACGAAATATATGGGTATTGAGATTTCTCTTCATGGGGAGCAGTTGGGAGATTTATCAATTAGTGTTCCATCTTATAAACGGCAAAGAGAAATTTTGTTTTAAAAGTTTTCACTACCAATTATCAAAAGCAAAGAACCTGTGGACAAAAAATTCAAATTTTTATTTATTATCATGTCCGTCCACTAGCATGTGCGCAGTATCAACCACCAAAATTCGAACCAATTGAAAATTTCAAAGTGGTGGTTACCGTTTGATGGTAGTAGATAGCTAACAATGGCTTAGTTGAACCAGTGTCATTGATTAATGCATGTTTAAATTTTAGTTGATGGCTGGTTCACGGTGACTCAGTGAGACTGCAGCCTAACCATGATTTTGCCTATGCCACAAAGTTAAACTTTGGATCTTAAAATACATTCGTAAATAAAACACATCTCTCTTTTACTTATGTTGCAGTTTGTTTATCTTAAAAGAAATTCAAGGTCTAATAACAGCTTTAAAATACAAATATTTAATTTTTAAAGAGATTTTTTTTCGTTTTCTAATAAGGTAAGTTAATTGGATTAAAGATCAATTTTTAATGGCGTTGGCGGCTTTAAAGTTAATTTAAAAAACTTAGAAACCATTAAGCAAATTACATTACAGATTCTAATCTGCGATATTAATAGATTGTTTACAGCCTGAATAATTACCTATTACTTGAAACCATCATGAAATAAATAAACATTAAACGCTAGGTATTGTTTATGATCTGATAACGACAATTTGTATTAAACAATGTTTCTTCGTTCTCTGTGCTTGTAAATAAAGTATTTCGTTCTGTCTTATAAGTTTGATTGCTTATGAAGAATACATTCTCATTTCTCATTAGTGTAAATGGTTTATTGCGGTTATTAGATTGTTTATTACAGTAAAATCAGACTGGTCATGGTTGATATACATCATGATTTTTTTTTAAATCAAAAATCACATACTAAAAAATCATGATTTGGTTAGTCATAATTGGTTTTTTAAACACTGGTGTGTACGTTAACCTGGTTATGAGTAAATTAAATATATAAATTAAAAATTCTACAATCACACACAGAAACCACAAAGGGAAGACACCAATAATTAAATCCAAGTCGTAGGTTGTTACTTGTTGCAGATTTGTAGAGCAGACATGCATTAACAGGGTGCAATTCAGATAAGTTTCAGTCAGAGGCGTATTAAGCAAGAGAGGTGCTCAAAGCCCGCAACATTTTGTGCCCCTTCGGTTATAAATTGTTGGTTCCACTACACATAGTATAATAATAATAAAATTTTTATTTAGTATAACTAATATGTAAAAACCAAAAACAAAATCTACAATAGTTTTATATTAAATCAGTAAGTAAGATTCTCGTAACAGACGCTTAAAAATATAAATATTTGTAGTATCTCTCAAGTTTTGTGGTAGAGCATTATATCTGATTAAATCTTTGACAAATAATGAATTAAATAATTTTTTCGCATTCTGCTTGTTATATAAAAGTCATTCCTGTTCCTTGTTAAATAATGATGCACATTATTAGCACATTCAACTAACGCATCATCAAAATAAGGTGATATAAGGCCAATTTTAATCTTATGAATAAAAACCAAAGCACAAAATTCACTAAACTGTCTGACATCTAACCACTGCCAAGTCGTATGCATATCCCTAATCCTAGTATATCGGTCACATCCTAAAATTAATCTCATACCTCTATTTTGTAAAACTTATAATCTACTCAAAGCCTTCTCATTAAACAAATACAAAATTGTACCACAAAACTAATAGTAAGGTAAGATAATTGTATTATAAGTAATCTTTCTTATACTTAAATCTAAAAAACAATTTGTGCTACCCAGGGTTTCTAACTTTTTCAAGATTTTCTTACATACAAAATCAGCATAATCATTAAACTTCAAATTTCTATCGACAATCATACCAAGATACTTTATTCTGCCTAGCATTTCTATATCTTCACTTTCAACCTTAACTCTCATATTATTTTCAACATAACTTTCATACACTGTTCGTTTGGCTATTAACATACCTGTCGTCTTTTTAACATTAATTTTTAACTTATTAACTGTTAACCAGTCTGTAACAATTAACAGATCATTATAATCTCAACTAACTTATCAGTACCTTTAGCACAAAAATAAATAATAGTGCCATCTGCAAAAAATAAAGGAAATACTATCATATATTTAAATAAAGGAAATACAGTGGTACCTTGGCTTACGAGCCTAATTGGTTCCGGACATGTGCTCGTAATTCAAAGCACTCGTTAATCAAAGCAAATTTTTCCAAAAGAAATAATGGAAACTTGGATGATTTGTTCCACAACTATTTATTATTCATTTAAAAATGATACAAAAATACTTATACTATACGTATACATAAAAATAAAACAAACGATCACACGCTCGCCTCTGTAATTTAATTGATAAGATAAACTGCAGACGAGTTTGAAAGGTTCAGTAGTTACAAATTGATTTTATTTAAGAAGATCTAATATGATGCTTAACATGTACATATTCGATTAAATTGATTTAATTTTCTCTATTAATTTTCTTTAAATGACGTCATTACACTATAACACTTAAAACATAATCAAATTTTTAATTATAACCTGTTATTAGGGTGTATGTATTCCTCGATGACAAATAAGATGTTAAAATGTAAAATCTGCTGACATTCTTAACAGTCGAGATAACAGATGCTGTTTACAGTCTTATCTTATCATATATGTTTACACAGATGTTGATGACGCGTTGACCCAAATTCTTCAATTGTTAAGGATAATATGTAGTTGTGATGACGTGACGGTCGGCAGACAAAGCGTATACGTATTAAAAATTTTACTCGTAATGCAAGACATCGCTCGTTAATCAAGTTAAAATTAATTAAAGATTTTTGCTCGTTCTGCAAAACACTCGCAAACCAAGTTACTCGTAATCTAAGGTTTTACTATATTACTACGAGGGGCCGTTTTTATATTCGCGGAATGGGGGGTTGCTGAGGGGCGGGCTTATTACTATAAATACCGAACTGGATTATTATTGAATTAGTGGTATTTGAGTTATTGTCATTTACACATACCAGAATGTGAAGAGATTTTGAGACACGAACGAATGGCATGTTCGCAGGCGTTTTTGAAGCTCTGCAGTGAAGACCAGGATGGAGTATTAAGTCGGATTATTACAGGAGATGAAACGTGGGTTCACCACTATGAACCTGAATCCAAACAAGATTCAATAATAAAGGTACAAGGTACAAAGGTATAATAAGCATAAAAAAGGTACACTCCCGCCAAAGAAGCTTAAAGTGCAACAGTCAGCTGGAAAGCTCATGGCGACCATATTTTGGAACACTGAAGGAATCCTGTTCATCGACTACAAAGAAAAGGGTGTCTCTGTAACGGGAGAATATTATGTCACACTTTTGCAACGATTAAGGGACTCCATCAAAGAAAAGAGAAGAGGAAGACTTGCCAAAGGTGTGCAGTTTTTGCACGACAACCCCCCCGTTCATCGAAGTCGAGTTGCAAAGTTGCCTTGCACAAGGCAGGCTTCCAGGAATTAAATCATCCACCCTACAGTTCAGACCTGGCCCCCAGCAATTACTATTTGTTCCCGGATGTGAAGAAAGACTTTGAGGAAAAAAATCTCCGTCCGATGATGAAGTAAAAGCTACAGTTTCAGCATATTTTGACGTCAAAAATGATTTTTTTTTCAGTGGCATAAATAAATTAATTACTAGATCTGAGAAATGTATTAGAGTTAAGGGAGAAAATATTGAAAAAGAAAAATAATTCTGTTTTTATTTACTTTCCTTACCCCCCATTCCGCGAATATAAAAACGCACCCTCGTATTTTATGGAAACTATTTGCAATTAAATAAAAAGACGTTGGATAAAACATTGTATGGCACATGTAGGTTAATGATATTATCTACTCAGAACTTTAATATCAGACTTAACTCACCTAACCACATATCTTAAATAACTATTTTCTCTATTTAAAAAAAGTGAAAAAAGAGTATTGTTCTGATATTCAAAATGACATTGGAAAGTGGACACTTTAGTTGACAATTGCAGAACAGTTACTTGTGCACATAATGAAAGCAATAAGTACTTTTTTCTACAACCCTTTATAAAAAGACATTTTTCGTCACCGAATACTTCACTTTATTTGAATTCTGTCACCAGTGAGAGAAAATCCCATAACGTTAACTTTCGTTTCCAGAGACGATTTTTACCTCTACTACTACTGATACTAATTTTAACCTACGTCTAGTCACCTGTTGTCACTGTATCGTGTCATTATTAAATCACGTCAGTTTGTGCTGTTCGTAGCTTTATCATGTTTTCTGATTCAGAAAGTGATTTAGATCTTCCCAATACTCCACCAGGAATAGTAAATGAAGCTAAACAAACTTTGCGGACTTATTGCTAGAAAAATCGAAAAAGAAGTATGAAGAAATCTATGCAAAATTCATGGAATAGAGGACTGATAATCGCGAAAATTCATATTCGGAAATTGTGCTGTTAATTTGTTTACATTATTTTTTAAGTTTGTTATAATGTCATAGGCGAGGTCATAGAGAAAGCATAGTGTTTAACTCGCCGAAAACATTTTTTTAAGCTCGCAAACATTACCAAACTAGGCGAACTATTCTCTCACTTAAAACATGTTACTTTTGTCACTCGTTACACAAGATGCACAAACCCGAGAGATTATCATCTAGTACCACTCGAGGTGCATACAAGGTTTTATTTTTCACGAAAATATATTGTACAAGTAGAAAATTAGTTTAAATCTATAGTTTTGGCGTTGCCAAAGACGTTTATATGTTTATAAAGCTATAGTACAACAAAAAAAATGAAGAACATAAACCGGAGTGAATCTAGCAGCCACAGACTAGCAGTTGGAGTTGATTATGAACGAGCCTTGCTCCCAAATTATCAAATTTAGACAGTTTGGAATAAGAAAATAGTCATTGCAATCTGTCGAAGTTTTTTAAAACTTTATTAAAACTACGATTAATAAATAACCTTCTGATAGCAAAAGTGTGCACGACATTAGTTGCTGCTTAAAAGACTTTTCACAACTCCAATTAATATTTATTAATTGTAGTTAATAATAAGTTTATTAATCATTGGAGTGGTGAAAACGTTTAAATTTGACAATCTCGGGGCAAGGCTCGTTCACAATCAACTCCGACTACTAGTCTGCGGCTGCTACATTCACTCCGGTTTATTTTGTTCATTTTTTGGTTGTACCGTAATGATATTACATACATATTACCTCAAGAAGGCATTGCATGCAGGGACGAACCTAAAGAGTTTTTCTGGAGGGGGGTAACCTTAAAATTGCCAACTTGTTACGATGAAAATACCAACTACTAGTAAGAAAAAAATTTTATTTGTGACATTTGAATTTTTACCTGACATGATATGAAGCAAAATTAGTACTTTACACAAATCTTATTTTTATTTAAAACTCTCCAACGTGTATGCATGGCAATTAGATTAAATTAAAAAAAAATTGTTTTGGACACATTTTCTTACCTTCTCATTTTACTCAAATTGTGAAATTGCCAACTCTCGCTCAAAATTATCAACTTTGAGGGGGGAGCTTCCCCTCCCATCCCCCCCCATAGGTTCGTCCCTGATTGCATGCTAAGAGATTGCCATGACAACAGTAATCAACAAATATAAATAAATATCTCATAGAAGTAAACATGTCTTTTATTGTCTTCTACAAGAGATAACATATAAGTAGTGTACAAGACCACACACAAGCAACCTATATTACCACATAATCTTCTAAACACTACAGTACTATAGAAATTCTTAGGTTTGTCGGATGGTAACAATTTTTACTAAATTTACAAAAGTCACAGATATGACAATTTTAATTCAAATGTTTTTGAGAAATGTCTGCAGAAGTCAGCACAAAATAATTCGTGGATCACGCGGCTAGAAGCTACTCGTTGCAAATACTCGTTATTTGTTGCCACACGGTCGTACGCAAACATATAATTTCTGATGATTAGATTACTATTGAACGTTATAGAATATAACGCCCGCTCATAATGCCCTGGATGTTATGGAGTTGTTTATATAGTTCGTATCACAGGTATAAACAACGAAGAATATGCAAGTGAAACATAAAACTTTTTAACCGCTGTCGAATGGCGATTGGATGCTGTTATTGGTCAAAGTTAGTAAATGGGAAGTTGTCTCACTGCATTATACAACGCATGTTAAACACGGGCACGGAAGGGAGTAATGGAAGGGGACCAGCGAGACGGTTACATGACGACATTGGTGACCTTTACTGCCGAATATATCTTGCATTATTAGTTGCATTCCAACGGTAATACGTTTTTCTGATTGAACTATTAACCTCAAACAAATTAAGCGTGTTATACATTTTTGTGCCTTAATACTTTCAGGTAAGTACCAAATAAAAATATAGCCGAATTTACGCATTAGTAATCGTTTTAAAAGATAAAAATACTGCTACTTATATTAGTGACAAGTTCTTAAAATGATAAAGAAATATACTTTAATAAATAGATTCTTAGATTTTCTTTAGAGATTTTTCGTCATTATTGGCAACATAGTATTTCTTTTTGTTTTCGTGGTGATTTAATGTCAATGTGTTCTAACCACACTTTTATTTAAGTAAAAACACGTCTTATGTAAACATGGAATGTTTTGAAAATGGAAAATATAAATAAAAAGTTAGAACGTAGAGAAGGTAATAATTAAAAAACTAAATTCTTTATGAATTTACATACATGATATTTATAAAAAGAAATTGTGCTTATAGGGTTATTAATCATGGAAGATGCTACCCAAAATTATTTAACGATACTTCCAGAAGAACTGAAACTAAAAATATTTTCTTATTTAAATACTTTTGATATTATTCAGCTTGGTGAGATATTTGCATTAGAGCATCTTACGTATGATGTTAATCTAATAAGGTAAGTTATTATCAGACCTAAATAAACTTAAAAATTTTAATCTAGTATAATACCGAAGTAAATATTTTTTTAGAAAAATATGTTTGTATAAAGAATATGGATGTGGAGTGTATCTGTGGAATACTTTTATACTTAATAAGTTTCGAAGGGAAGTTATCACTTTATTGAATATTAATTGTGTATATTGGATTCCAGCATTTGAATTGCGTAAATGCTTTGGTAAAATGCCTATGTTGCAACATCTTTATGTTGTCGATACCAAACTTGGTGCTACAATAAAAGACTGTGAGGGTTATAACTCTTTAGCAAATGTAAGTGCATAATGAAATTGTTGTAAAATATTCATAACTATAAAATTTTAGCTGAAATCATTAGCTGTAACTGTCAGTGATGGTGCTTTAGGATCATTTCCTTCACAATTAACTAATCTATATTTACACTTGGATGTAGTAAAATGTGATTCAATTGGAGCTCTTTCGTGTACATTTGGAAAATTAACCAAACTAAAAAATCTCTGGGTATGAAAATTACACAGGAAAGTTTCTCTCAATGTTTTCATCTAAACTATCTTACAGTTAATTGATTTATCACCAAAAAGTATCCAAATTACTTTAATGAGACTTTTATATTCGATACCTGAAAAGTTGGATAACTTGACTGTGCTATTTCATAGAGTGACTGATTTTGTATATATTAACAATGCACAATGTACAGGGAAATTAACGTTTAAAAATGTTCAAGAGAACTTTACTTTGATGTGCTTTGGCAAGTAAGCAGTTTTACTTTGATAATTTTTATATTTAAAATATTCTCTCTTTTAGAAACAAGTGATATATTAGTAAACAATATTTATAATTCTATGAACTGTGAGAATCCTTTTTGGGATAAGTTAATTAATCGATGGAAATGTAATTTGCCTTTTGGTAGGGCAGATGCAAAAGTATGTATTAAAGCAAAATGTTATGTTTACTGATGTTCCCAACCTATTTAATGTGTTTGGAAATAATATAGTCTGTAAAGCTTTGATGAGTTTATATAAATTCACTAAGTTACTGGACTTACTTTAAGGGCCCGTTATCGCCGTCACTGTTAATAATAGGAAGCTTTATTAACTATAGGGGTAATTTTCAGATTGAGGGCAAATTTCAGTCTTCTAGGCATAAAAACATTAAATAAAGAGAAAATCTCATAAATGTTGTAATTTTGCATAAAAACATTGTTACTCTGTAGCAAGTTACGCGCAACAAAATAATATGTTGAAAATACAATTTGCAAAAAAATTTAAATCGTCCAAATCGTCAGTCCAGTAACTGTCTACACCTTACTTTGTTATACTTAAGAATGCATTATAAAAACCTGGGAGAAAATTTAACCTATAAAACAATCTTGATTATATTTCTAGTATCCTTGGTTTTGTTCTTGATCAGATTTAGAATTGGTAAAACTTGGATTAATATAATATATTCCGCGAAAATGATGTGTCTCAGCTTTAAATGAGTGTCTGTATGGGTTTTGAATTTGCCGCCAATCTCATCGAAAACACGCGAAATGAAACGCTGCGCCGTGTTTTAAATCAGGATTGCCAGGGGGAAATTGTGTACATATGGTGAATTCTGATTTCTGGAGCCGTTTCAGCATATATTCTTGAAAAACAGGAAAGTAATACAGCGTACATTAATTAAGAAACAGCTCGGTAACATTCATAACTTCGTTGCTTTAACACTTACCTATTTGAAGTAAAGAGTGAAGAGATAACATTGAAGTTCAAACGCAACCTAACATTTCTAGGCCATTAGGGCGTTAGTTAAGGACGTAAATGAATAATAGCAACGAATACTCAGTCCGGTAACGATCAGTTCGGTAACGTTTCCGTATATGATGTAACGTTACTGTACTGATTACGTCTTACAGTAGCGTAACAACAATCAAATGGGTAACATATTCTGGAGGAGTGATGCTTGGACGAAAATTGTCATGTGTCATGCATGCCCTGTAAGTCAAACGTATCTTCTTATTCAGTAAATACGTACAGAATTTGTAGTATTGGTATAGACATTCATAATAAATCGATAGCAACCAAAGAAAAAGCAGCCACCTCCCCCAAAAAATCGTCCGATCAAGATGACACTCAACTTCCAAGTAGTCGAGATTCTACTCTGCATGGAGATGATATTCATGACACAAACACACCATCTTGTTCATACCAAAATAATGATGAAGATCTAATTTGTTACAAAGAATCTGGCATTGTCCTTGGAACTTACGTACTAGCTAGATACAGCAATAATGTATCAAAAAAGTTAATGACCCGCCAATTCGTCGGTGTTTAGCAAGGCGCAATCATGAGGACAATCATGAGATTCAAGTCATGTTCATGAAAAACATTTTTTGTTAATGAGATATTTCAGAATTTATTGATTTATTTATTTATAGCATCTTATTGTCATAAGCCAGCAATGCAATGCCATTGTCAAAAATGATAATTACAAAACTTATAATTTGTAATAAGACATATTTTTCCAGTTTTTGGTTAAAATTTACATTTTATAAAATTTAAGTTTTTTTTACATTTAAAAAATTGTATGACTATATTAAAATATTGAAAATATTCGTATATTATATTCGTTTTAAGAAATTAATCAGGACTAATTAAGAGTGAAATAGTTTATTCAAAAATTAACCGTCACATGCTCTTAAGTAAAGAAAACCAACATTTACTTCGGGAATTTATTAAATAATAGTCAAAAGATTAGGCAAGTTAAAGTATGGGAAGGGATATAAACAATAATCTGTTACTTTACATCGACAATCACAAAAATATATGTAACAATAACGAAAATGCATTAAATGTATTAACAGTCAAATCAAACTCGTTGAAACTTCCCGCTTTTTTAACTCGATCCGCCTACAGCGCGTTATGTGAGCAAAAGCCTGAACTAAGAATGATAATTGTTATTTACCAAAATGTTTGAATAAACGCGGGATATGACCTTTTTTTAGTTCATAAAGTTCTTTTATACTGTTGTATATTCGGGCATTTTTATCTCAAATAACACTTGAACGATAATTTAGGAAGTACACCTTACCATTTTTAAAAGCTCACTGGCTATAGTTTTGTTTTTATAAATTTACACTTTTTTATTCATTGTGGAAATAGCTTTTGTAATTTTGTATTTGCTATAAAGCATAATATAAACTAGATTCCTAATTCTCTTAAGAAAAGATCTCATGTACAATAAATGTAACCTAAGTGCAATTTTTAAAAATTGTAATGAAATTCTTCAGAGCTGTTTAAGCGGTACTTTACCTACGCGATAACGGAGCCTTAAATTAACTTAACAAATTTTAAATTAAATTATGTTATTTTATTTAATGACAGTTGACATAAATTCTTACTACCTTACCACACCCAAACATATAAAAGAGCCGCTGTAAACCTGATTGGTATATAGAAAGATAAACATGTTCAAAAAGGATAAAATACCAATTTACTAAACATGCTAAAAGGAAAACAGAAATAAGTAATGGCAAACAAAAGAATAGTGCTTCTACTTTTTCTTGTTTTTACTTACAGGGTTGCCAGCATGCAAATTGAGCTACATAAGGTACATATTGTGCTACAAAAAAATAATATGTGGTGAAGGACGACTATTTGGTCTATTTAGAAAAAAGAATTCTGCAAGTTGGGCTATTTAGAAAGAAAATCTGCATTTGAATATATTTTGTAATAAAGTTAAATAAATATTTTGGATATGTGTACTTCTTTATACAAATGGTTATTAATTTGTTAATTATGCAGAAAAATGGCGAATTTACTACAGTGGATGGCTCATTCTACGCCAAATCATCACAAGAGAATGAACTTTTCAACCCGACCATCTCAGATTTTCGTGAGATTTGGTAGGATGGTAGAGGAGCTGAAGTAAATTACCTATGTAAAGTTAGAGCCCTCAGTCATACACGGTATTCATACAGCAGGGTTACAAACATGATAAAAAATGTAAAATTTCCGCTTACAAGATAAACAAAAACAATTCAGAACATTGCATCTAATCATAGTAGAATTTTCGTCTTAATGCTTGTTTTAAAGCTAAAAGAGCATAGTTTTCATAAAAAGTTGTTTTATAATAAAATATTGAATTTTTCGCATGATGTGACCTTTGACCTTGAATATCTAAGAAAGTGTGCCTTCAATTTTTTTTAGGAATACAATATGTTATAGCTAGATCCAGTCTCTCCTTGATGTAGGTTTTATTTTGGGAATCCTTTGGGAGCAGGAGTAAAAAATTTTTTAAATATGTTAGTTACACACTTCTTACACAAAATATGCATCTGACAGTTCATACAAGAGTATTGTATCAGTTATTTAGTATACAGGGTGTCCCATTAAGACATAGTCGGACTTTGCCAGTGGTTAGATAACCATTAAAGAAAGAAAATTCCTATATACCATTTTTCTCATACTTCTATACTTTTGGAGAAAAACGGCATCAAAGTTCAGCCTAATGTTTTCAAATTTAATAGTATGAATGCACATGACATATTTTAAAGTTCAAGGTGATCAAAAAATACTACTTACTTGTTTTAGAGAATGTGCAAGCTATCATAATAAAGTAACTAGCATAATACCCATTGAAAAATCAACGGTCCCCTTCTGATCATGTCAGCTATCCACGAAGTAAGAAAAGAGATCTACTTATAAAAGTTATTGTTTGGGAAGCCGTAGCTCGGGATGTGCTACTGCAGTGGAGTTATTTTCCTTAATAATAATGTCAATCGAATCATAACATGTAACTATCATTTAATATAATCACGTTTGGATTCATAATTAGCAATGCCTTTCTTCATAATTTCTAATAAGTCCCACACTTTGCTCAAATAAATGCTATAAGAACACATAAGTTGCCCTTTTTTCAAAATAACTTTAAACGAATGGTAGGCGTGTTCATACATAATATAGTTATTTTAATTATATACCTATGTAGTTTATTATTAATATATTATGTACCTACTTTTTTATATAGCATAATATTCGTTGGAAAATCAACGGCGTGTGGAGGCACCGCAGCTGAAACTCGCCAGTCTCTGGCAATCAGTGCATGCCCCCATTAACTTTGTAGTTTTTGTAAGACTAGTTTTTATCAAAACCGGTGAATCTCGAGAACCACAATAGATTTTGATGCCGTTTTCACCATTTGATAACTTATTTCTTAGCAAAGGTTTCTATATATACAGATTATTGAGAGGATTTTTGGAAAGTACAGTAATAAGCAAAATATGAAATACATACTTAAGAAAATTGGCTCTGACAGAGACAAAACGCATTACGCTACGAAAATGGTAACAGATAAAACCAAACTATACGGGAATGAATTGTAGCCCTCAAAAAGATTACAAAAAAGTCTACGATGGCATATACGTATCTCTTACAGAGCACTCACAATCAAGATTTTTATAGTAGTTATTTTTGCAGAAAACTCTTCTCCCCCTGGAATATTGCCTTACTCCGCCTCTGGATAAAATGTTTTGTATTTTTTCATCTTCAGAATTGCTTCAAGTATAATCTGTGAAAATTTGAAGTTTGTAGCTTATGCCATTCAAGAGATATACAGGGTGTCCTACAATGCTGTTTACACGCAATATCTCCCTTATTTGAAGAGATAAAGAAATCAACCAAAAACTATTGTGAATGACTCAAGATGAACCTTCAGAAAACATCCTTAACCGCTGGTTACATAGCAACGTTTAAGAGATCATGCCAACTTGATTAATTTTTCAAATTGCACCCTCTGTGTTTTTTCACGGAAATGTATTCTTAACTTCATTCTACATATGGTAGTATGCCTTATTTAATTATCTAATGTACATTTAGGGATTGAAAAAATATTTTTTATAAATTGAATTTATCTTAAACTTAAAGCAAATGTTCAAAATGCCCTCCTGTGGACTCTACACGGACTTTAAAGTGCCTCGGTAGTTCCCTTGTAGACACGGCTCTAATCATATTTTTTGAGTAAATAATTTAGTGAATATGAAGTGTACAATTTATAAAAAATATTTGTTTCAACCCCTAAATGCACATTACATAATTAAGTAAAGCATACTACCGTATGCAGAATGAAGTGAAGAATACATTTCCGTGAAAAAAAAACAGAGGGTGCAATTTAAAAAATTAATTAAGTTGGCATGATCTCTTAAACGTTGCTATGCAACCAGCGTTTAAGGATGTTTTCTGAAGGTCCATCTTGAGTCATTCACAATAGTTTTTGGTTGATTTTTTTATCTTTTCAAATAAGGGAGATATTGCGTGTAAACAGCATTGTGGGACACCCTGTATAGCCATAATGATTTTTTAAGAAATGCCCTTCCCCTGCGACCCCTCGGGTTTTTTTTAGGATTAGAAATATACTATGCACCCCTTTGGGGCAAGACCCACCTGCCTGTAAAATTTCAGCTTCCTAAGTCTTCTAGTTTTCGAGATATTTGTTGGTGGACATCGGACATCGGAACTGGCTATTATTATATAGGAGATAACCCGTCTTGATTTTGGCCAAGTGTTTCGTGGAATAAGAACAGATACAATACGGGATAAGAAACGTACTCGTGTTTGATATTATGTTTCAAAAAAGGTATTTTTGTTTTGTGATTACTGCTTTGTAAGACAATTTCATATTCTTTTAATAGGTACGTTAACCCCTATTATGTGTAATATAAGCAGGTCTGTGAATAAAAAAATATTTTAGTATTAATTTTGTTTACAGTAAATTAAATAAGATATTTTCGAAAATTCGCTATAAAGTAATTTAGTATTCTATTAGTAGTATTATGTGTTTTGATTATTAGATTTTTGTTTCTGATGACCATGTTCCATTTGTGTTATTTTTTGGGCATGCTGTACTGTATTATTTCGTACTATTTTTTATTTAAAATAATATTTATTCCTAGAAAGTACATACTAGGTAATAAATAAAGGGTACCGATTTCTAGTGAAAAGCAATAAAATCATCACTGTAGATACCGTAAATATTCCTAAGAATTGTGACTAATAATTAGACACAGCTGCATTAGTACTAAAATAATCAAACGACGCCGCCGACAAGTTTTATTTTGAGTACATATGTTTGTAAACAGTCGGCCAAGGTAGGGCCTAACAATTTGCAAATCCCTTACACTGCAGTTCTTAGTAAAATAGTATAACAGTATTTACTTAGTTTTTAGGCATTGTTTTTATACTATGTAAACAAATTACCATCTATCAACGTCATTCTATCAAAACATAAAAAAATAAAGTTTATACTGAAAAAACTGTGTATTACTGTATTTAGATTTTAGACTTTCAATAAAATAAATAATAAATAACAATACCTATTGATGGATAGATTAAATTATTGTCTTTACTTAATTATGTTTATTAACGAATAACAAATCAAATTTAATGATATCATTAAATGGGTCAGTATTAAAATGATGTAATTTCTGTCTGCGTTTCCTATTAGAATACAGGGGAATCTCCTGGATTGATAGAACGTTTTAAGTTCTTTCAACACCATCCAAAATGGAAATTGCACCGTCTGCATCCTTGTGCTAATTCAACAGATGTCACGTTTTTACTAATGGTGTCAATTTCTAAAGAGTTTGCATTTAATCCTATTCGACTTAACACCTGACCTACATCAATTATACATACTTTTCTGAAAACGTCAATCAAAATTATTAAAAATTTGAACTTTGAACTCTAATCCAAAACTTTATTAAGATTTTTTGTTCCAAATGCCATCAGAATTGCGCTGGTAAAGTCTGGTGGTATAATGTTGTACCTCTACCTGCAGGTACAGGTAGCTAGCTGTACAAGGTGTCCCAGCCAAAAGTGACACGTTTTAAACATTGACTATTGACTGAACAAAATAAAATGGAATGATAAGCTCTTCACTACTTTGCGCTAATTTTCCTCAGTTTATGCACTTGTGTACATAGGTATTTATGTGTTTATGTACAACCAGGCTAATATGATATTATTTTTTATTATTTTATCCTCTGCATTTATAAAAAAAAATAGCATCATATTAGTCTTGCTGTACTTGATAATTGTGAAATCTATAATACGACGCACCTTACCTCTAATCTAACCTCCAACATGACTTCTAATCTATAGTGCAACCAAAAAATGAAGAAAATAAACCGGAGTGAATCTAGCACCTGCAGACTGATTGTCGCAGTTGATTGTGAAAGAGCCTTGCTCCCAAATTATCAAATTTAAAAAGTTTTTCACCACTCCAATTATTAATAAAATTATTAAACTACAATTAATAAATATTAATTGGAGTTGTGAAAAATCTTTTAAGCAGCAACTAATGTCGTGCACACTTCTGCTATCAGAAGGTTATTTATTAATAGTAGTTTAATAATTAACAATTGGAGTTGTGAAAAACGTTGACAGATTGCAATGACTATTTTTTTATTTCAAACTGTCTAAATTTTTACAATTTGGGAGCAAGGCTCGTTCACAATCAACTCTGAGTGCTAATTTGCGGCTGCTAGATTCACTCCGGTTTATTTTCTTCATTTTTTGGTTGTACTATAACTTCTTACCTAACCTAACCTAAAACTAAAATAAAGCTAAAAATTAACACAAAATAAAACTTAATTGTGAAAATCGCACAATTTATTCAGTTTTCGTTGTTAAAATATGTCATTTTTGGCTGGGACACCCTGTATAGCTAGCTGTATCTGCAGGTACATGTACAACATCATAGTACTTGTCTTAGTAGATAATATTTGTAGGTATCTGCATAGATATATACTAAATGCCTGATGCAATACTCTTGCCTGAACTATCAGATATGCATGTTTTGTGTAAGAAGTGTGTAACTACCATGTTTATCAATTTTTTTACTCCTGTTCCTAAAGGTTTCCCAAAATGAAACTTACACCAAAGAGAGACTGCATCTAGTTGCATAACATATTTTATTTCTAAAAAAATTGAAGGTACACTTTCGTACATATTCAAGGACAAAGGTCACATGAAATGACCTTGAGATGAAAAATTCAGTATTATATTATAAAACAGTTTTTTATGAAAACTATGCTCTTTTAACTTTAAAACAAGCCTAAGATGGAAGTTCTACTGTTTTGTTCACCTTGTAAGCGTAAATTTTACATCTTTTATCATGTTTGCAACCTTGCTGTATGAATACTGTGTATCACTGAGGGTTATAACTTAACATATGTAAGTTACTTTATGTTCTCTACCACCCTACCAAATTTTACGAGAATCTGAGATGGTCAGGTTGTGAGCTGTGATGATTTGGCATGAAATGATCCGGATGTCATTTCACATCTGTGGCGAAGCGAGATTGTGAATCCAGCTAAGGCAGTAAGTGCTTTTTTACTGTATTGAAAATTTTTGTTTTTATCAATTGTTAAATTAATATTATTTCTGACAGCAATCTTTTTTCTATTCCAAGACAGTAAAAGAGTATTTTATCACCAGTTGCAACGATCTCAGTTAACTTTAATCTGAGACTAGCTTTCCATGGTCACGATTGTTTCAACAAACATGTCTATGGATACTAATCTCATTAAAGTTGATTGAAGTTGGTGCAACCGCCATTACCTTTAGTGCTTGTTGATTTATCAATAAAATCAGGCTTTTACTGTCAAATTGTCCAGAAAGTATATATTTTCATCGAAAAATGGCAACCCTATTTACTTGCAGAAAGTATTAAGCACTTCTTTTCTATTCATTAATTATTTGCCAGTATCAGTGCAAAGCCAGTGTATAGTTATGGTATGATATGAAGGAAAAGAAAGATTTGGTATGAACGTGGGCAAGAATAGTGAGAACACATTTCAGATAGTAAATCCCATATTATTTCAAGGGAATTAACCATAAAGATATATGCATTCCTTACAGAACGAAGTAGTAGAGGCGGTTCTGCAAATGTTCCTGCAGAAATCTTACAATGCATGTATTTTTAGCAGGATGGTGCTCCACCAGCAAGAATTGTAAGAAACTATTCACTCACGGTCTTGTGTAGCATTATAAATTTTATAATGCTACACACATAGCGTGTTTAAATTTAAAAAAGTATGAAATTGAATTTTTTTGTTTTATTATTAATCATAATTCATTTATAATTTTATAATATTCATTTAATTTTATAATACTATTTACTTATTTAAAATCTCAAAGGGTGCAAAAAGTTGGATGGATCAAAAAGAAAAAGGGTGCCTATGGAAATTTAGAAAATATGAAAGGATATTGTTAATTAATTTTACTATTTTTGACAACTGCCATATTTTGAGGTTATATTCTAAGGTTTAAATTAAAAATCTAACCTCAAACTTTGACAGGTGTCATAAATAGTATTGGAACGTGCCAATAAATATAGATGACATTGTACAGCAACAAAATTTAGAGTCACTGCATCTAGTTACCTAGGCCAGCTGGGCGACCAGAGTACCGCAAACCGCCGCCATATTGGGGCAAACGAAGCACGAAATTGTTCATTATTTGTTCTGTATTGAATTTAATCAAATCCACGTTTACTTTAAAAGGTTTTTCTTATTCTGAAAGATCAAACCTTTAATATGTCAAACACGTAAAATGTGGTTTTAATTTAACCACATTAACCATTATTACCATTATCACATGACCCATTATTAAAAATCACCCTTCTCTGCCCTAATATGGCGGCAGTTTGCGTTACTCTGATCGACCAGCTGGCCTAGATGACTAGATGCAGTGACTAACAAAATTGGACAAAATGACGTCGATATGTGGTAGATGATTGTGCATGCAACCAATGAGATGCATGCTTTACTTGTAACATAACCTTGAAACCTTCCAATATGACAATAAATTATCTACCGCATAATTAGATTTAATAAAATTCCACCAGAATGCAGGTCAATCTTTGGCGCGTCCCAATTCATTACACTGTATGAATTAATTAGCGTCTTTGCTTTTGTTTTCTTCAAAACTCCATAGCCTCTTGATGAATTTACTTTTTGATCGTACAGTGTGCCCTTGGAATGGGTTCACAGGAGGGGAAAAATTGTATTTTTAATTTTATCAAAAAATGTCATTCTTGATAAAAAGTTTTGCTTGTTGTAAGACCCCATGAAATTCAAACAAATTCACGTTTTATTTTACCTGCTTCATTTTATAGTCAATTTTCTGTGAAACCATATGTAATTTTGCAATTTAATTTACACAAGCAAAGATATTCATCAATAAATTAAAGCTGACTGTCGGTATGATTTCACATACTTACAATTAGTAAGTATAGCTACACATATTACGCACTAGTTTTTATAATCATAGAACATTTGTATCTAATAAGTTAAGTAGGTAAACTAGGAGAAACCAAAATTAAAAAAATCGCATCTTAGTATTAAATTATTTTCTAATAATATCATGAAAATATTTAGTTGCTTATGCATTTTTTCATGGATTTTTATAAAATCACAAAGACAAATCAAACTCAAATTAAAAATACATATTGTGCAATTACTTATTAACTATTTAATGGGAAGAAATTATGAAAAAACATAAACTTGAGTAAACGTATTGTCTGCTTTTGATAGGTCATTTTTTTTGCTTTTGCACCCTCCGGACATTTGCAGAATTTAGTTTTCATACAGGAACAAATTTTCCTCGGAGCTATCTGCAAAAAAAAAACAAATTGCAACTAATTACATAACACCATGAGATAGTTGAAGTACCTTTTTTACAATGGCACGTAGTCAGAGATTTAATATTCTTAGATACTGATCCCTTTGTTGTGAAATCTGGAACTGTTCTTGTTTCCACTTTTTGCCATTCATAATTTAAACAGCTTTCCAAATTGGGTTTGGGTAATAAACTATTCAACCACTCTTTAGTTTGGTAATGTACTCGTAAGCAATGTCATATCAAACTATCTTTTGTTGGAGCTAGTTTGTTAATGGACTTAATTCCTGGCAATGAACATTTTAGATTGTTGACAGATCTGACGGATCCTTCTGCTTAAATCTCCTGTTAAAATCTCTAATCTCCACATTGCTTAAGAGTTTGAATTTTAACTAAGAAGTAAAATAAATAATACATATTTATAAGACGTAATTAAATGACTGTATTACTGTAATCAAAGCTTTAGTGGTCTTCTTAAGATTTGGCAACAACCAACATTCTGTCTAGGGCTACATGTATGAGGGATTTCTGCACACTAGGTTGGGAACATTGGTAACTGTTGTATTTTAATACTTATTTTTTTTTAGAGACTCATGACTGGAGAATGTGTACTTGAAGATCTGAAGTACAAAGAACTGAATTTTGCTCATGGTGCTGATTTATGTGGTCGTTCTTTTAAAGCAACTATAGATGCAGTTTTGACTTCTGAAAATGCTCAGTTACTAAAAAAATTGAGAATTAATGTTTGTTTAGCTGAACGTGAGTATAAATGTTTATCGAAAAGCGTTACAAACTACTTTCAATATATAGGGTATACAGGATTTCTTATGGAACATCAGACTAACTATGTTAGAGTGAGAGAATAGGCATTTACTAGAAAGTAAGCAAACAATTGTAGTCTATTCACTATAGGGTACTTGCACAAAAAATAAATATTGCTAAATTGCATATAATATGAAATTTATACAGCTGAAATAAGTGTCGGAATTTTTTGGGCGACATAAAAATGTACAGATGTCCATTAAAACTAAATTAAAAGTTAATCAAATTATGAAATTCAAAAACGCCTACGAGTCTGTGCCAATCATGTGATGTCACTTAGCATTTACAATCCTGTATCAGCTGTGCTTGCAACGTGGTTTGTGTTTAAAATTGTTTCGTCTTGCCTTAATATGTGTTCGTTTGTTAATTACTTTTGAATTTATAGAAAAATGGCCTGTTTCAAGGCTACATGCAGTAGGAAACCTTAGAAGAAAGTTGAAGTATCAACACAATTATCACATTTATTTTTATTAATATATAATTCTTGTTTATTCATTTAAAAGGCTGTTGTCGTCAAAAAAAGGCTTGATTGTTAACGTGAAAGCTCTAATCGCCTAAGAAAGTTCAATTTTTTTAAACAAAAGCTGCTACCGTCACAAGAAAGGCTGATTTATTACATTCGTTAATTAACAACTGCCGTGCTTTCATTGTTATATAATAAATGATTAAAAAGAAACAATGCGTATGTATTTTGTAGTTTAAAAATATTGGATACATTTGTCGTTATACTTACGTTAAAATGATCTTTACATACAAGCATGAAGTTTTCGCAAGATCTGGACAATTCCGCCTGATGCATTTATCCACAACTTTGTTCTTTTCTCGTTGGTGAGAACACGAACGAAAAGTTTGTTTATTATTAATTATAATAAGATGAGGAGGAAAATATTTTAACGTCATCTTGTTAACTATTATTTTTTTTATAAAATAAATGTGATAACTTCTGGAAATAATTACCTGTGTTTACTATTAGTGTTAAATTTTCTGTAAACAGTTTCTTTAGTGAAGCAGACGTTACGCTAAAATAAATTAGAACTCCTAAAGTGCTACCAACTTAACAACAATTAATCATGGTTTGCTCAGATATCTTATAATTAGACATTGAATAATTAGGTACTGCTATAATTTAGGGTCGTTGACATGACGTAAATAACAGGGGGGATAAACTACAAAGGAGCCCGCACATTCCTTATGGGAAATGGCTCTTGGTCAAATTGTTTTAAATTTTGATATTTAATAGATGTTATCATGCTGATCAAAAGTTCTCCTGGGCCGAAAGTCCAAAAGTTGATATTTTTTGAGTTACTGAGCAAAAACTGACGAAAACTATATTTCCATATGCAAAAGTGCACGTAAGAACACACAAATGAGACATGTTGAAATTCTCCCTGGTAAACACGAATTTCATATTTTTCGTCAGTTTTTGACCAGTAACTATAAAATTATTAACTTTTTTACTTTGTGTCCAGAAGAACTTTTGATCAGCATGGTAACAGCTATAAAATATCAAAATTTGAAACAATTTGACCGGGAGCCGTTTCCCATAAGGAATGTGCAGCAATGGCGCAGCCAGGAATTATTACTGGGGGGGGTTTTAGTAACAAAACAGTCATTCGCAGTGGAGAAAAATAACTTTTATTTTGTTGCAAACGTGAACATGAGCATATATAATACAAATTTGCTACAAACAAATATTTACTTAAAGTTTATTTTAAAATAATACGTCTACATTTTTCTGAAAATTCATCCAATACTTCATCAACGGTAACTGAAATCTCAGGGTGTATATACATTAATGCAAGTTCGTTTAAGCGCTCCTCGCCAGTTGAATTTCTCAAGTAGTTTTTTAATATTTTGATAGTCGAAAATGATCGTTCGCAAGTACAGGTTGTGACTGGCATAGTTGCCATGATTGTTAACAGATTTTGAATCACTGGAAACATATCGTTATCACAAATCAGTAGAGCTACCATTGCACTGTTTGGTTGTTGTTCTAGCTCTTGCAATATTTTGTTCCAAAGCATTACCTCACCTTTTATTGACCAATCACATTCGTCTAAATTATAAAAAATTGCTAAGTTTCGCAGCTCTTCAACAGCTTGATCTATTAGTCCTTCCTTATGAGTCATCAATAGATATTGAAAAGGTTTTAAGGTTTCCTTCTGGGATAAGAATTTAATATTTATGGACTGAAGTGTTTCGTCCAGAAAAGGAATAAAAACAGCTCGTCTATAATAATCTCTTGCAGAACAAGCAGGTACATTTTGTCGGTTGATTTGCCGACCTACCGTGCGTGGTTTTGATACAGTTATATCTAACTGCTCACATAGGTTAGAAACTGTTAAAAAAATTTTGTCGAAAATGTTCTCTGCTTTTTGTCGCATTTCATCTAGTGAATTGTGCACTTTAATTGCAGAATCGATCGCAATTGCAAGATCCAAGTTTATGGTTTGGAGATATCTGCTTAGAGGTAATGTAATTTCAAAAACTGCCTCCAGAGAAAAAATGCTGATTAAATATCCACAGTCAGATATTGCACCTAGCAACTGTCTAGCGTCAGATGAAACCTTGTTATCTAACCACTCAGTAATATCACTTAAAACGCCTACTATGGTAATTATTAGTTCGACAAAAGCTCTTACAGACTGGTGTCGTTCAACCCATCTAGTAGCACACATTCTCTTTAACTTTTCAATCCTTGGCTTTTCATCTAATCTATCGATTTGACTTTGAAGCGCTTGCTGCCTCTTTGAGTAATTGAAAAAATTGTAGGTCGCTTCAAGAGTTCCTATACAGTTGCGTATTGCAGCTACAGAACAACCTTGGGACAATGACAAGTTAAGAGTGTGAGCACAGCAATGGACATATTGTGCATAAGGGTATCTTTGACGAATAATTGCCTGGGCACCTCTCATTGGTCCACTCATTGCTGCCGCTCCATCATATCCTTGTCCTATCAAATAATTTGGATTCAGCCCCATATCATTCATGGCATTACAAATGGTTCTTGCCAGACCCGCGCCAGTACTATCGGTCACGGGTACGAATTGCAAAAACTCCTCTTGAACAATATTTTGTTCAACAAATCTTACACAAAATGAAAGTTGAATAATTCCACTTATGTCCGTAGTTTCGTCGCATAAAATAGAAAAATATTTTGCTTTATTTATCTTGCTTATCAGTTTTTTTAAAATAATGGTATTTAAAGCAGCTATAATGTCATTTTGTGTTTGCCAACTAATATATGTTGCGTTTGCACTTGCTGACGCTAAATGATCGCATAGAACCTGGTCACCTGCCTCGGCTCTAAACTTTAACAGCGATCTGAAATTGCCCTCCCCTTTTTGTATAGGTTCTTGAAGATTTAATGGACCAGAATCTTGATGTCCTCTCAGTGAATTGCCTACCCTAGCAAGGTAAATAATAGTTTTAATAATTGGAGCTAGACGTGCCCTATTATTTTGAATTTGAACTTTGTGTGTTTTATCTATTTGTAAATCAATTTTTTCCAAAGCCCCTGACGTTGTTGCCAAAAAATTGCTTGCTTTTGCCACACACTGGGTATGGTATTTTGTTTCACTATGCCTTTTAAATTCTTCTCTTGCGTGCTTCCAGTTGTTGAAAGCATACATTACTAATTTACTGGCTTGTAAAGATTGTTGGGCAACCACTGTACAAAATAAACTGCAATATTTGCAAAATGCTCCATTTGCCGATGGAGAAAAGACCAACCATTTCCATTCTCCAAACCATTTTATTTGAAACTTAAGATTTCGAGGGCCTAAAGCCTTAAATTTATAATTTAAATCTGGCATCCATGGATCTTGTAAAAGTTTGTTTTTTATTGCGTTATCAATCTGAAAGTTTTTTAAAGCATGTTATTATTTTATTATAAAAATATATCTTATATTAAAAAAACAGATTTAATTTTACCCAGAGCTACAAACTTACCATTTTACCCACGAACAAACCAATATCCCAATCTACTGTAGTAGTAGTTCTTTGAATATCGTCTTCAAAAGTCTGAAAATATTTAAAAAAAAATAAAGAATAAGGATCCATCCATCAAAACATTTATTAAATTAATCCAAATATTAACAAGAATAAGAAAAAAATACCGAAAGTGATGAAAGTTAATTTTAGAACATAGATTTTTCTTAATTAATTAAATCATTTCTGACATAATATAATATGTAAATTGTAAATGCATACTCATACATTACACCTACAAATAACAATATAATTATTATTTAACTTACCTTTAAACTGACAGATGAATTTAATGCTCCGGCGGTTGACGTCGATATAGATTTACTAGTCCCAGCCTAAAAGAATATTTAAGTTTTTAAATACGACACATAATACTGATAAATTAATACAACTTATTTACACTAACTTTTGTTGCTTGTCTTACCTTACTATCTGTAGCAGACGAATTAACAACTTCCGTCATTACAACTGATCTAGATTCACTTGTTTCTCGATCTAATCTAGGTCTTTTAATTACAAACTTATCCATAATATATAATGTAATGAAAAGTATATTAACAAAACACTTCAACTAAACAACACAAAATCTCAAACCAATATAATAAGACTAGCCCAACAAATTGATCTTCCCCTGGATCTAGCAGGATCCAAATAAAAAATATCTTCCCTCTAAGCTATTCTTTGTCAAGAAAATTTATAAAGAACATGCGGGCGGTCAATATTAGGGGTGGATATGGCCACCTACTTTTTGCAAACTGTTTTCCGAGGCCGATGGTCTCTCAATTATCAGATATTATAAAAAACCTTATTTTTTATTATAGTAAAAAATATTTCTTAGCGTTTATGAGTCGGCAAGTGGGAACTTTATCGCTTCATGCTTTTGCAGCACAGTGCACGTGCAAGCTAAACTTAGGAATCCAGGGTGTAATCTTTTCTTATAGGTCGGTTATAAGTTAGAGATATGATCGTTTTTAACCTTAATTTAAAAATGTGTAATAATATTTAAAAACCATCTTGAAAATCTTGATTGAAAATCTATTGAAAAAAATCTTGATTTCACATATGTTTCACATTTCAGTGTTTTTACATAAAAATAAAACATTTAACAAACCTAAAGAAACGATTGGGACCTCGAAATCTAGAACTAGTAACTGACTATTATTATTATTGTTATAAATGTCGATTAAAGATTTTTTGTGAGTTTAATCATTTTTCCAAATAAATTCAAAATAATTTAATGATTTTGATGTTTTTATAACACATTTTCGCCCATGATTTTGAATTCAAACGGATAGACAGTTTTTAATTTTTGTTTTTCAAATAATTTAAAAAAATACTTAAATACTTTTCGAGCTTTGGGAAGGTTTTAACCCCAAAACCCTCCCCGTGGCTGCGCCACTGATGTGCAGGGTCCTTTAGTAAAAATATTTGTGAATAATGAAACGATATATACAGGGTGCAATAGTTTAGCAGGTAAAAGTCTGCAGTACAGTATTCTACGATGAAGACTTGAAAGATTTAAAACTCTAATAACACTTCTCTGATGGCTCATTCAGGAGATATACATAAGCACTTTTAGATATGTAAAACTGGCAACAATGTAGGTTCTTGAATGCTATTTGATCTAGGTCGACTAAGTGTCAATCATATAATGATATAATGATTATACAAAATAGTAGGCATCTTTCAAAAGGAATCTTAGGATTTTCATGGCAACCAATATTTACTTACTGGATGTTCTGTTAGCGATCAGCAAACGTTGCATCTGGTGGATATGTTTGATGTCTGCTAACAGAATATCCAAAAGGGTATGTATGAACCATTACTGTTCTAAACAAAGTGTAATAAAGTAAAAGCTATTGATATTGCTTGTGAAAAGTTATTAAAATTACTTACTTTTACAGAAAAAGAAAATAAGGAAGCTCCTGTGATACCAGATAGCAAAAAGATTGAACCGTTATTCAAAAAACCTCGAGTAGGTGTTGCTAACTCATTACCGCATATATCAACATTAGAAAAATTAGTAGAAAATGCTCCTTTAATTGAAGAACTGGAACTTTGCAAGTGCAGGTAATAAAATATGAAGTAAAAATACTTTTTAACAAAATAATTTATTGGAATACATACAGGTCGAATTCAAGTGTACATATAACAAATGCAGCATTGAGCTCGATAGGAAATCTTAATTATTTGACGAAATTAACATTCTATAGTATACCACTACATATAGATGGTCAGTTTTTAATGAAGGTAAGGAATCAAGTCGCTATATTTAGTAATTCTCAGTATTTATAAATAAGTGATCTTTCTCTATTATTGTAGTATTGAAGCATAGTATATGTAAAGTATATTCATCAAGAACTGATAGTTGAAATAAATAAACAAACCCCACCTACTAATTGAAAAAATTTCTTATACCAATCTACTATTAACTTTGTCTTTCCAGGGTTATTACAAGTTGTAGATTTCTTTCTCAATTCTACAATTAAAATTAAAATAAAATTAGAGCATAGAAAAGAGCATATTAAATAGTTATCCAATCATGTCCCATTATCCAAATATGTCTCCCATCAGATTTTGCACAACTCAGAGCACCAGCTTTTTTCTGATAAGCAAAGTACAATTTTTTGATGTCATGAATGGTTTTCGCCCCTCCATTATCTTTGCACAAATGTAATTTGATTTGAACCTAATACCTCTCAACGTAGATATGAATGTGATGCCATTGTCTGCCATATCAGAATTCTTTTGCCAGATTTATGTATGGAAATTGAATCCTCAAATACGAGGTAACCGCCAGAAATTCTTGGCCCGGCAGGCTTCCACAGGTGCCAATATGTTCGAACACGGTTGTATCACAGTTGAACATGTAAGAGGCCTACACTATATATATTACAGCTAGAAGCGTAATAGATTTTAGTAGCCACTCAAGCATCGTGACAAGTGCATGAAAATGTCGCAGCTAACAAAAATTGAGTACTACCGTCATTAAATTTTTAACAAAAGAAGGGCACACGCCTAATCAAATCAAACAACGTTTAGACGGCGTTTATGGTGATTTATCTCCTTCATATTCCACTGTAAAAAAGTGGTCAAATTGTTTCCGTTTGGGGCAAGAATCTTTGAAGATGATTGCGCACCGGTCGGCAAATTGAAGCGGTAACGCCTCAAAAAGTTGCAATCATTGAAGAAATAGTATTACAAGATCGCCGTTTGAAAGTTAAGGCCGTTAGCAATGATGTCTGACATTTCGGAAACAAGTATTCGCCGAATTCTTCATGACCATTTGGGTATGAATAAAATTAGTGCAAGATGGGTACCGCGTTTTCGTTCTGCTGTTGTGGAGACGACCAAAGCCAATTTGGGAGTCCATTGTCACTGGAGATGAAACAATTGTTCTGTATTATGATCCTCTATCTAAAAGGGAATCGATGGAATGGCGGCGACCCGATGAACCTCGTCCCAAATAGGCGAAAGTCGTTCAATCGACAAAGAAAGTTTTACAATTTTACTGATTGATTTTAAAGAACGCAATACAACTATTAACAGTACATATTATGTGTCTTTATTGCATAGATTGAGAAACAACATTCTTGAAAAACGTTAAGGAAAATTGACAAGAGGTGTTCGATTATTACGCGACAATGCACCCGTTCATACTGCCGCGATTTCGCAAGCTGCCATTCGCGAATGCGGGTTTGAAGCATTGGATCATCCACCGTACAGTCCGGATATGGGTCCTAGTGACTATTATTTATTTTCCAATTTAAAGAAAGACCTTAGGGGACGTCGTTTTAAGGACGAGAACGAGTTGCAAGCAGAGCTGTAATTGAACATTTTGTAGGAGAAATTTCAGATTATTTTTACAAGGGAATTGAATTATTAATTCCAAGTTGTAATAAGTGTATTGACATTAGGGACGATTATATTGAAAAATAAAAATTATTATATTTTACCAAGTTAATTTTTTCTATATTAGGCCGAGAATTTATGGCGCTTACCTCGTACCTTATCAGTTTCTGCTGTGTACAACTGAGGGATAACAAAATCAATTTTTACGAATGTCTGATCATACATTCCAACGCAGGTTCAAAGCATCAGCAGTGCTTGATAATGCAGATGTAGTAATAAAAATGATAGAATAATCAGTTACGTTTATGTTTAGGACATATGTTTATATAAGATTTTCAAGTCTAAATAAACTCATTATTTAGTAGTATTTGAAATATTTTGAATAAACCGTGTATATGTAGATATAAAAAACTAATTACTCTTTGTAGATCTGCAAGTCTTGTAAACATCTAGCATCACTCAGGATTAAATCACCAGATGGGAACAGCAATTTTTATCATCATGTATGCCAGGCACTACCTTTTGCTCATGCTTTAAAAGACTTCAGGTACAGATCATCTTTTTATTATTAATTTCAGAAAATTCAGAGTGTGCTATGACCTCAAGTCTTCGTAACAGTATATAATATGTCTATGATTATAAGATATTTGAGTGATCTATGAAAATGCAACTTATGGTATAAGAAACCTACAAAAATTGTATCTCATAATGGTTAAATAAATTAATATTTATATTTTATTTAATATAATCTGTCATATTACATTGTTGCAGTTTTACTAATAAGTCTTGCTCAAATAACTTAAAATCATATATATATATATATATAGACTGTATTTCAAAATTCTCACTAGAAGTTACCAGAAGTCATATTATGAAGGTTGGAGGTATGAAGGTCATAGTTATATAGAAGGGTTAAAGTGTGTGCACTCAACCCCCTTCCAATTAAAGTGGTAGACCTATAAAACTATGGCATCAATGTTATAACATGGAAAGAAGAACGCTAAATTGGCGGGTAAGAAACTCTAGATTTAGATGATCGATCATTTATTTACATGGAGGTTATAGTTAATGAAAATAATTCTACATAATAGTTAATTTACCTTTTTATATAAAATACCATAAAAAATACACACTATTGAAAACACAATACTTAGTAGATATAAAACTTACGTTAATTAAAATTAGAAATAATAAAAGTCTATTGAATTTTTCCTGAACAGTGAAGATTTTTTGTTTGTAAATAGGATTTTACCGTACCGGTTATAAATGTATTTCACCAACAGCTGTTTCGATTTTTTGGTCCTTTTTTTTAAGAGCTACATATTTCAAGAGAATTTTACATAGAGCATCTGTCATAAGATTTAATCTCCACGTTCCTTCCAAGAGGAAGTAATCGAGATACACTGAATCTTTAATCTCCACGTTCCTTCCAAGAGGAAGTAATCGAGATACACTCAATCAGCCCGCATTTACTTAGCAAATGTTACCAGTTACTCACTGGTTGGGAGAGGTTACCTATCCACCCTCTACTAGCTCTCCAGGCTAGTACCGGAGCTATAAAGTGCTTACCTGTCAAAACTAGCCCACCCTATACATGCGGGTCCGAGTTCCTCGTCTAGCATTAGGATTATTCCCCAGGTTAGGTACATAAGAAATAACTCGCCCTCTTTCATGTGGAGCCGAATTCCTTTACCCAGCCTTTTGTATGGGGCCATTGCCCAATCGAATCCAAACTCAGATGTGGCAGAACTTGGTTTTTAAATGGTTTTGTCACCCCGGCCTGCCAGTTTATAGGCCTTGTGTGCCCCTGACAAAGCTTCGTTTCGAGGCTACTTCATAAGGCCCATCGAAGTAGCATCCCAGTGTGTACCTGTTATGGTAAAGTTATCTTGAACGTGAGAAGCTATGTATCTTCACATCAACGCCTCTTAAGTGTAGGTCTCTGGGAATTCGATGACTGGAATTGCACAGCCAAAGCTGGACCCCCATACTGTCACCTCCGAGATGCTACCTGGTGGCATGAAGTTTCCCATAGGTCAGCGAGCTGACTGGGATAAACTTAATTCTCCTCCATAGGTCTAGGTCAGACAGCGGGAAACTAGCTCCATATCAGCCTCTGACGTCAGTTAAGAATCAATCCACTCACACCGGACCATCTTGTTAGCAGAGCTTCCTCCACAATGTTTTAGGGTCATCGTCGAGAAACACTTGCGTGTAGCTCTACCACACATTCCCTTCTGATTGCGTCATCCATTACCCGGACAAACTTGGGATTGCGTACAGAACAACAACCAGTTCTAAGGACGAACGCCATGTGGTCTGCCCACAAGTCTCGGATACTAGTGCTCCCCTACACCTTTAACGCTTGCCCAGGTCTCTGTATCCTGGGCCAGTCTCAGATACTAATGGAGCTCGACACCTTGAACTACTGCTTGTCCATTCACCCTGCTTTTAAGAGCTACAATCATCAATTGTCCGGTACTGCGTTTGCTGCCCGAAGGCTCAAGTTCTTGTTGATAATGCAACTCGTTAATTTTTTAGTCATATTCATCTCACAGGCTATGATTATCTACTTTCGCAGATGATTTTTCTGAATTCTGGTTTTGGTGGCTTGTACGGCAACCTAACGGTGTCCATATCGTCCGTGGACAAGCTTGCTCAATGCGGCTAATCCCAAGAAGACAGTGTGTTTTGAAATTCTTTTCTTTTTTTATTTTACACTTATGTAGCACTGTAACGGCAATACCATCAGACTATTCCATGGCGAAAACAAATTGAAGTTCTTTTTATAGACAGATAATATGAGGGTTAACTATAAAAAATGGTAGGTCAAAGTCAGGGTGTGTTCAACTCTACTACTGCGGATGGATGCATTTAATGTTGTAACAGTATTTAAATGTCCCTTACTACTATCCTTTTTTTTTCTAGAGTCCTCTGACTTTGAAAGCGTATTACTCGGAAACTACTGAACCAAATGAAATATTTTAAAAACGAGCAAATAGTAAATTTATTTCTACATACAAGAGTAAAATATTATATTTCTAACTGGTATACTTTTATTTTTATCAGACGATACGCAATAAAAGGTACCCATTTTTAGGGACAATTTCATTGAACGTAAGTTAACGAATTTTTTTCTCAGAAAGTGTATGTTATAAAACTATGAGATTTTTGTAGGGGTTAGAAAGAAACCTTGCGGTTGTTATCCTATTAATTATCGGACAAGAAAGAGTTTTATTTAAGATTTATATGAAAAAATAGCAAACTATGCGTTCTTGTTTATTAATGGATATAGCGTCAAATTTTTTGCGCTAGATTAACACTTTTCATATGTAGACATTGTTTTCTTTAAAGAAATGTTCCGAATTTTAACAATAAAGGTGCAATAACAAAAAAACCGTTTTTTGTCGAAACAGCTTGTCATCAAAAACCTTTTTTTTGTTTCCGCATTTCTATTATTAAAATTAGAAACATTTTTTTGAAAAAAATAATGTCTACACATTAAAAGTGTTCATTTAGCGGAAAAAATTTAATGCTATCTCTATTAATAAACAAGAACGCATAGTTCGCTATTTTTTCGCATAAATCTTATATAAAACGCTTTTTTGTCTGAAGATTAATAGCATAAGAACCGCAAGGTTTCTTTCTAACCCCTACAAAAATCTCATAGATATATGACATATACTTTCTGAGAAACAAATTAGTTAACTTACTTTCAATGAAATTGTCCCTAAAAATGGGTACCTTTTATTGCGTATCCTCCGATAAAAACAAGAGTATACCAGTTAGAAATATAATATATTACTGTTGTATGTAGAAATGAATTTACTATTTGCTCGTTTTTAAAATATTTCATTTGGTTCAGTAGTTCCCGAGCAATACGCGTTCAAAGTCAGAGGACTCTAGAAAAAAAATGGATAGTAGGTATATGATGCATTAGGGTGGTTCTTATTTGGAACATGTTGGAATTTCGGTTTTGCCGGGTGCCCATTTGATTCTAAAATAAAAACTGAAAATTTTAAGACCAATACTAACTTCCTATCTCTATTCTAATCATTCGCTGTAACGAAGAGAAGTTTTCTCATTTAAAATGCACGCTTTTTTTCACTTCTTATGTATATATTTGTCCACTGGGACAGATTGTTGAGAAAAAATTTGAAAATTTAGTTTTTTGGAATTAACAGGGTTCGATACTACTTTTAGGCACAAAAAAAATTATATGGCTTATTCGATTTTTTCCAACGATTTATAAATAAATTCAAAATAATGCACCGTTCAATTAGGGTTGAAGTGTCTCATATAATTTTTTTTCTCACCTAAAAGTAGCATCGATGCTCGTTAATTCTATAAAATCAATTTTCAAATTTTTTGCAAAAATTTGTCCCAGTGGTCAAATATATGCATAAGAATTGAAAAAACGCATGTATTTTAAATGGGAAACTTCTCGTCGTTACAGCGAATGATTAGAATAGAGATAGGAAGTTTGTATTGGTCTTAAAATTTTTAGTTCTTTTTTTGGAATCAAATGGGCACCCGGCAAAACCGAAATTCCAACATGACCCAAATAAGAACCACCCTAATGATGCATATATAGTATGTCCAAGTATGAGGTTTGTAAGAATTGTGTTTGAGGGTGGAACTTCGATTTAAACGAAATGTGGAATCTAAAGCCATGATTTAATTAATAAAAGATTGGTACAGATTTATTTTAAATCCAAAAACAGCTTTCCTGCACTAGCTCCCCAAAAAATTGCAGCTTTTAAATTTTCGTTCCACCCTAATAATCATGTCACACATCTGTGCGTCATCTGCATCTGCTGATGTCGCATCGTCTTCATCGCGATACTGCTCTATGTAAGCACAAAGTTCAATGCATAGGAGATCTACTTCCACACACTTGCATCGCACTACACAAGGTTCTCTTCATCCACACAGAAAGAGCTTTTTACAAGATTGTGACAGACATCGTAGCTCTTAGAATATTTCTTTTGGTCCTATTCAGACTGGGTAACGGGATCTGAAGGGGAAGAACAGCTTGTCCCCAAATTAAACCTCTCTGATATGCTGCTCATTGTACATTGCAGAACAGCAGTGAGAAACTACCAGTTTTTTTTTGTGAAAAGAGCTTTCTGGCCTTCATTCATGGATGTCGTAGGAGAGGATCTATCACACAGAGTGAAGGTGAGATTTTCAATGTTATCACAGGTTTTTTCGACTATCTCCTTGGACAAAATAGGAAAGAAGAAATTATTGGTTGTTTGAGAAAATGCAATCGATACCTCATATGTGTTTTTTTGCTTGGGAGTCCCAAGTAAAAGCATAGAAAACAAAAAATGATAAGAATTTCTGTAAACCTAAGAAGGGATAAGTTTTTTTTTCATCTTTCTTCAATGAGCTAGTAGACTTACTGATAGCTGTGGCAATAAAGTGTGCGGTGATAATTAAATGCAGTAAAACCTTGGATTGCAAGTAACTTGGTTTGCGAGTGTTTTGCAAGACGAGCAAAAATGTTTAATGACTTTAAACCAGCAATGTCTTGCAATACTATTAAAATTTTTAATACGCTACGCTTTGTCTGCCGACTGTCACGTCATCACAACTATTATCCTTAACAATAAATTGAAGGATCTGAGTCAACGCGTCATCATCTGTGTAAACATATACGATAAGATAAGAATGTAAACAGCATCTGATGTTACCTCAACTGTTAAGAAAATTTGCTTTGATATACGAGTGATTTGAATTACGAGCACATGTCCGGAACGAATTATGCTCGCAAACCAAGGTCCCAGTGTACTAACAGAGACTTAATGAAAACCATGGATATGACAAGGCCAAGGGTATCCATATCAACTGTTCACAGCAAGACTGCTACTTCATGCTACATGATATAGCATCTCCAGCATATATGTCCAACCTCTTCAAAAAATCACAGTGTTTGTTATTCACAGTGTAATCACAGTGTTTGTTATTTAGAGTACATTGTTTACCAAACCAGTGTATATTTCCTTTTCACCCCAGGTTTCGTCATAAGTTAGACAATTCTTTGAGATTTTCATAGTGGGGGTGACATTCATCTTCACATCACTACTCCGGTTAGTTTTAGTAAGGTTTTTTAGGTTGTCAGGATGTGTATCCCATACCCATTTATGCGCGAACAAGTTTGAGACTGCTTTTTAAGAAATGGTAAAAAACACTTTCGTAAAAATGTCGAATATCTGCTCTCAAACACAGTTCAAGTTGCCCCTTGGCAATAACAGATCCGCTATTTTATATAAAACCTTGCATGGTGTCAAAAGCACTATTATTATTCGTTTATTTATTTATTGGCTATTATTGAAAGCAACTAATTGGAACTTTTTATTTTAGGTACCAGTTTTCACATAATTCACTTGATAGAATTATACGAGTACTGAGTAATAATTCAAACAATCAAAAATTGGAGAGATTAGTATTTAAAGGAGCCAATCTTGAAGTATTTTCTGAAGAGCCATTTCGTGAATTTCTTACTAAGAATCCACAGTTAAGGTTATTAGCTTTTGTTCTAACACACACACCAAAGACGACACTGAGATCTATATCAAAAGTTGCAAACGAATATAAAACAAGACCAGAGCAAGTGTTTATTGTAACAGATAATGAAGGTGTTTATGTTGGTCGGTTACCCCTTCCTTATATACATAAGAGAGAAATGATACAATGTCATACTAGTGTATCTGTTCTTGATATATTTAATGATTTTACAAAACTATGATTATTTATTTTTTAATTTTAAAGATGGGGTTATTTGTATTCAAATTTTATATTTGCACAAATTGTCAACTGAAAGTTATAAACTTGTAGGCATGTCTTATGTTTTTAAATGGCATCATCTGTTACAACTCTCAGTTGACAGAATTAAATATTATATAAATGAGATTATTTATATTAATTTGCAGTTTATAAATAAATGTTTTTAAATAAAGTGTGATCTGTATTTTATTTCTCATTGGTTTATGAAAATGCTATTTTATGGTGTTTGATTTTCTATTTAACTACAATATGCAAAAAAGTATGGAACTTGACGTCTTTGTCTAAATTCAATGAAACTTGAACAAACTACTTAAAAGCTAAGATTAAACATGGCTACTTTTGCTGGGCAGTTTTAGATTTTTTGTGACTGCAAAGGTTCATTTGTGACTGCATATGTGTTCACACATATCTCAAAACAGGACAGGACGGTACAATTTGATGACGAAATAGCAGCTTATGATATAAGTGTCAAAAGTGAATGTTTATTTTGCAAGAAGAGAAGCTTGGCCTATCTCTTCGAACAAATAAACTCACTTTTAACATGCATATCATACATTATCTTTTTTACAAACCCTATTAAAGGATTTAAAAAATGATAAAAATACAAAATTGTAATGCAGAGATCAGGAAGGATATAATTACGAACGAACGTCTAACAACAACCATTGCTGTTATGTTAATTTATTTATTGAATTTACTTTAGACACTGGTGGCATAAATAGTATATTATGCAACGAGCACATAATGATGGTTGTTAATACACGAGTAAGATGTTTACAACACGAGCTCAGCGAGTGCTGTAATTTATTCGAGTATTAATAATCATTATGTGCGAGTAACATACACTATTCTTTCTTCGTCTATAACTGATTTGTTACTACTAAGTGGACTTCTAAAACTGTTATAAGGTGTAACCTCAAAGTGCAAACTGGGTGACAATCAGACGAGAGTTTTTCTAGGCAACTTTTAATTTTTCTTTAACTCTTATTGTGTTATAAAAATTCGCGACGAATTTAATTATTACTTTTTAAGACAGACTTACGAAATTGATAAATAAAAGCACCGAATAATACAATCAGAATTTCTTTAAATTAATATTTAATAAAACTAACAATAAGAATAATTTGTTAGAACAGATTTAAAATAATAATAAACAGTTATTGCATATATAATAATTGAATTAGAGTATAGGAGTAGAAAATAGTATATTGCACTACTAGTGTGGAGAATGAAACTTTTCGCACGCATGCACAGTGATTCGTCTAGTACATGCTTGCTGGACAAAATTCACTGTTTTATTTCTAGGAGATAACAATCCATGGTGATGATCAACATTCCCTTGTTTCAGACTTCAGCAATTGTTTTTGCCAAACATGCATTAACGATAACTTATAAAAGATTAAAGTCGCATAATAAGGTGAGTACATTTTCGTACTCTCGTCAGTTACAAGTTAGTGATAACGCCAAAAAGGTTTTTTCTTACTTTAAGTACAATTATACAGTTCTTTACTGATGGATTCTCTGCTTGAGGGTAAATACTATTTTAATTGTTATAAAAATTAGAAAAACTTTTAATTACGTTTTATAAAATGGACAACAAATTTCGAAAAATAATGTTTGTTTTTTCTATATGAAAACTTTGTTAGAGCATAACTAATTGTATCCAGGCTATATTTTATATATGTGTTAGCTAAATTCTCACGCTTCATTTCAATAAATAGTTTAGTCGCAATATCTCGGTACAACTCCATTTTTTAAATTTTTTAACAAATAGTGATTTACTATGTTGTTAATTACGTCGGTTCCTGTAATCAATAGCTTCATAGATGAGCCTAGAAAAAGGTTCAATAAAATTCCACAAGAAGTGATAAATTTACTGCTAGCTCCTGAAGGTGATATACGTGAAAGTGTTATAACTGTTAGAAGTATTGATGAAAAGGAAATCGATGACGATTCCACTGAACATGAAAGTGATGACGAAGAGGATTCTTCCAAAAAGTAATCACTGTAATCAGAATTCGATTATTGATATTTTTTAGATTGTTTCTTACAAATCAATATTTTCCACATAAATCATCATAATTTTATTTTTCTCTAATAATAATCATTGTTTTTAAGCTATGCCTATTTGAAGTTTTTAAAGAGGAAAATCGTTAAAACACGTAATAAATATTTCCTTTTTTCTATATTTTTGTTTTATTTACAAAGATTACCCTAAAAATGCTTCAACTCCATTAAAAGTATACAAGGTCTAACTAATATAACTAGAAACCTCCTACTAGCTGTAGTTATTTCGGGCATATTGTCTTTATCAACGTGTGGTCGCTTTCTACTAATTTTCGAGAAAATCGAAAATAATTTTTTTAATTTAATAAAGTTCTTTTTTGTTTGTTTGGTATTTTTAATGTAATGTCAGTACAATGGGCGTACTTAAAATTTAAAATGCGATTTTTTTCAAAAACTAGCAGGAAGAGACCACATGTTGATAAGGAATATTGTCATGGGAGACAAAATAATATTTACAAATAAATTAACATTTGAATCGAACCACACTGTGATGAGGTGAGATCATTTACTTGGAAAATAATAATAATAGTAATAATAATTGCTACAACCCATAGCCTGGAAACCAGGCCCCAGAAGCTATAAGCTTGTGCGGGAGGGAGGGGGCGATTATTATTATTACGTAGGCCCTAAGTGCGGCTGCAGCCGACTTACAGATGGAACAGCGCAAATCCCGCATTTGTGTCACAGCTAAGGAAAACTGCAGAAAACCTTAACCAGATCTGCCGGCACCGGGAATCGACCTCGGGCCACTTGTGTGAAAGTCCAGCACTCTAGACATTACACTACCAAGGCTGTTAATGAAAAGTTAATGACATTCGTAATCCTGCCTAACAATAATTCAACTAACAATGATTAGTTATTGAATTCTATTAATACATTCAGCATTTCTTTTTGGTTGCAAATATGGAACTTACAACTAGTGACTAGCAATCAGATGGCGCCCTACTTTTGTTTTATTATGTCTATAACACCCCTATTCCTCTTTATAATTAGTAAGCTGTAGAAATCAGATCTACGCCCAAGTTATAATTTGTAATTAAGATGTTCTCAGTCGGAGCATTAGAAAGTAATGTAAGTATCGCATTTATGAACTTTATAGTAAGTATTGAGTAACCTGAATTTTATAGAGTTTTCAGTGACGTCCATCACGCAGCGTATTTTTTGTGTATTCAGAATAATGTTGAGTAAAGAAACCTTTAACATACAAGAACAACAGTTCATATCGTGTACAGGCGGGTAAAAAAGGTGTACGGTCAACGCAATAGAGTTTTGTGCGAAAATGCAAGCATTCAGAGCGTTAGGTAGAATTTTGTAACAGAATATAGTGTAGAGTTGATGTTTTGTAGATACGACCTGTTGGCTTAGCAGGGCAGATTTGACAATTGTCAACATTTCCCAATTGTAAAACCATTTAAAAAAAATCATAACATTACCGATATGTAATGTAACTGGAGAACGATCTTTCTCCGTTCTAAAATGTGTAAAAAATTATTTAAGAAATAATCTTGGTCAGTCATTTAAGAAATTTATCAGTAATGTTTATTGAAAATGACATTACGGAAAATTTATGTTTTGAAAATATTATTGATAAATTTGCTGCTTCTAAAAGCAGAATAGTTCCATTATAAATGAACTGATTATGAAATAAATGTATTTATGTCCGATTGCATTATAAAGTACTGTTTATTGTATTGTTTTGCGGCAGTGAACTGGCTTATTATTGTACTCGTAAAATAAAGTATATAGTAGTAAAATAAAGTATGACAACTGTATATTACATGTCAAATTTATAAACTGATTTTTTTTGATAATTACCCAATTTTAGGAATCGAACATAAAGCTTTGTATGCAACTCTTACATAATCGGAACTTATAGACTCGCCCTTTTTATAGGCCTTGCTCGCTCGGCTATAAACTGGGCTTGTCTATAAAGTCCTACATTATGTACTTGTTACATAAATAGCTATTATCTACGACCACTATAGAAAATTACACATTTCAAACAGTCTAGTAACCATGAAAATAACTCATTGCTCAGAATCTCTAAACTGTATGGAAATTACTGTGGGAAATGATTTCGCATTTTTAGTGGTTCTAGAAAAATGCCATAGATGTCAGCACATGGAATATTTTTAATTATTTAAACTACATAAAGTTATAACTTTTAGATAAAGGTTAATTTATTTTGTTTAATTAATGTTTTACATTAAATTATATTTTGAATGCAAATCCAAATAGAAAAAACCTATAGTCCCGGCTGGAAATCAAACCCTGGACCTTCCGTTTTCCGAGTGACATCTCTACCTCTGAGCTACTGTGTCGACTACCAACATATAAAGTTATTACTACCATATAAAGATATTACAAAAATTGTGAATTATTATTCATTATTATTCCTAAATTACAATAAAAACAATGAGAGCTTTTATAATTTGCTACATTCCGTATATTCTGAAACGTAAAGGGCGTACATACAGCGACCGATTCCCGGCCGCTCTATTATGTAGCTATATTTTATAGCTATTGGCTATTTTAATATTTTTCCTAGCTTTTGGTGTTTTATTACGTTTTTGTGATCGTATATAAAGAATAGTGTGCAACACATGCAAAACCGCTAATTTCACACTCCTGTGACTCCGGTATGACACGAAGTCAGATTATTTAAAAAATCTTAGGGGGGGAATTTCCTCCATCCCCCCCGTGAATTTAATAATTGATTTATACTAAGCAGTCGTTACGTCTAGCGACTGCTGACTAGCTCGGTTCTGTCAAAATGAAGTCTGACTGTTTTTTTGAGCTATATGCAATAAATTAACACTGTACCAAATTTCAGCTTTTTCAAATCACTTCTTTACATTGACCTCATTTTCTCGACATCGACCACTGCATTGGTGCTGACGCAACGCGTGCGATCATTACGCTGTCTGACGACTGTATTTCAGTTTTTAATTACATCATAAACTGCTTGGTGGTCAATTTCCAGCTTTTAGAAAACACTTAGATGACACTACTTCTTGTTACAACTTTCAAACTGCGCTGATGCCGAGTGTCCCTATATATTCGAGTTTCTTTTGTGTACGATATTTATTTACACCCTAAATATAAGCTAATATTGAAATATTAGCCTTTACAATTCTTACACTTTTTGGTCGCCAGCTCTTGGGCTATTACAACCATTTTATAAATTTGTAATCTTTTTATCTTATTTATGTAAAACAAAACTTCACTGATATTCACTCTGCGGCTCGGTGTGTCTGACGCCTCGACACCGAAAGGTATAAGGGGTTAAAGATTATGTATGTAAAACAAAACTATATCTTATTTAAGGAAATTTTAAGGATCTTTATCCTTGAAAATGACTTATTTGTTAAAGTCGAAACTGCAGTTGGACGTATTATATATTTTTCAATTTTATAGTATATTGAGTATCAAGAACAGTAAGGACAGTTTACCGATCGACGACAATGTTTGGCGACTGAGCGAAGCGAATTGGAGGAGATCGGTAAACTCCTTACTGTTTAAGATGCTTATACTATTTTTTGTACGATCACTATGAATACAAAGGTATTAACTAAGGAAATATCCCGAAGATGGTAAAAAAATAGATTTAAAATAATTCATTTTTGCCCTGTATATCCACTAAACATTAAGTAGGTTTTGTCGTTACCATGGATACGTTTGTAATTTTATTTTTGAATGTCACGTTATTTTTGTCGTTACCATGGATACGTTTGTAATTACGATTATTTATTGGATATTTTTCACAGCAAATTTAAATAAAAAACATACATTTTTTTAAAGAGCCAAATTAAGTGTTTATAAAATAATGATTTTCACGAAAGACATCCACAGATCATGCATTTATTTTATAAATTACATATAATTTACTTACCGTTCTGTTTTTGACAGAACAGAACGGTAAGTAATTACTTACCGACGCGTTTTTGCTTAGCAACCAGTAAATATAACCTACTGTTCTAAAACCAAGTATGGTAAACAATCCGAAATAGCATGGTCGTACAAAAATAAATGTGGAGAAGACTATGAGTCTTTCATTTTACTTTTCAATTTAACTCCACTATGAGACAAATGGAACAACATCAAGATTTAATCGAAGTTTGTTTACAAACGGAAAAACATATGATTCTTCATAACCTAACTTTATTTTCAGGATTTCGATACGAGCCGAGCGTGGTTTCAACCAAAGCGTTTGATCGACTGAATTTGTTCTTTTTCCGAGGTCCATTTATATCTTTTCGCCAAATATTTGACGGCACAACAAAATTTTCAAAAACACTTGAACATCAGCATTTATCATGACGTCACTAATCCGAACATATGTTTATAATTAACACTAATTTTAATTCTACAAAGACAGAAAGGTAGCTGGCAAAGGGACAATTAAAATGACATAAAACACTTATGTCATTTTAAACGATCAGCTGTCACCGATCTTATAGAAACCAAGGTCCATTCATGTGTATCTATACCCAGTACACATACATAGGTCATCTCATCAAAGTTTAGACGGCCATATTTGAGCCCAAGTTCGATCTGTCAGTTTCTGACATAACCTAACATAAGTGAACCGCAGAAGTCTTTTTGCCAAAAAATGACTGGTTGTAATGCACCAAACTGCTCTAGCAACTCCCGGAATGGTGAACGTTTGTTTCTTTTTCCAAAAGATACGAAAATAAGATAAATTTGGTTAGATATGCGTAGCCGTCAGAATTGGAAATTACCAAATAATCAAGATTATGCGAAGTAAGCAAGTTTGAGTCTTAATAAAATTACTCGTAAAAATAATATGCATTATTTAAGCATAGAAAAAATGTAGTTTTTAGATTACGTACACTTTTTTATTGCCGTTTTACATTTCGACGACATTTAACGGCAACATCTGACGAGAAAGAAGAAAGTAATAACTTGGAATGAACATGAAATTGGAATGGAACATGGAAATAAATTAATAGCGGAGCTCGAACGAAAAACCATCAATTTATTATAAAATGCGCAAAAGAAATTTGCGTCACCTCAAAAGAAACAGAGACACTATCCACTTCAGGTTTAAAAAATACTGATGTGGCCGCTGGAAATTTTTAAAATGGCAGTATAAATATGACTTGCAGGTTAATTTTCAATTACATTTTAAATTGCAGTTACCTAAGTACTTAATATATTCTTAATTTTTAGTTGGTTGGAAAGGTTACAAAAAAGAAATAGTTATAGCATCTAGCATCCATTTCCATCATATTCCATAGTGCGTAGACATACTGTCAGATGTTAGATTTCCGTCCACGGCTTTTAAGGAGGATACAGCGAAATGTAAAAATGTAGAGAATGACGTGAAATTTAAACCTCGATTTCTTTGACACTTATTCTATTCGGTAGCTTTTTTTTATAATTTTCTTGTGTACCATTACCGAGAAAAATGGAAAATAAAATCCAGAATTTAACATGGGCTCTTATGGAGACCGTCTAACCTTTAGCAGTTTTCACTAAAAATTCTGATGAAGAAATGTAGAGAATCTGATAAAAAACTAAAATGACATACTTTCATATTCGAAGAACAATGCTGCCCAATATTTTTGAAATCTTGTGTCTAGTTAATGCACAATAATAGTTTAAAGTAAAGAAAACAAGAATTTTTCACTACATATGTGGAAAGACAGTAGAGATGTGACAACACCTCATAGCGCGCGAATTCAAATAACAGAACAGAATGATGACATATAATGACTGTTATAATAATCTATATTTTATTGTATTAACTAATAATCATATATTTTATTAATCAGATTATGTTGAACAATTCAGTCTGCTGCGTTAATAATCAGAATACAAATGTTAATTCGACGGAAATATTGCAAAATGTAAAATTACATTTTGCAAGGTGATGAATACAATTTATCATCACAATCAGAATCTCCACGAAATCAGTAATACAAACATACTAATTTTAAAAATATATGTATTAAACTTTAACAACTTTTTATATATTTCTTGTATCTGTTTAGCAGATTGTACCCTTTAGACTATACAAAAGTTAAAAAATAGAATATTTCCATCTGTAATTGCATACAAAATTACAAAACATTCAAAATGTTTCCACTTATATTTTGGGATTGACTTTTGGAGGTTAGGATGTCAACTCAATCGAAAGCTGAAACCTAACATTGCTACCAACAAAATCGATTGATTTCTTTGAGGTGTTGCCACGATTCTTAACCTATTTACATTTATTTTTACACTATCAACGGTTAAACAAATGCACTCCAATCGACTTAAATTATTTTAATATATACAAATAATTCATAAATGCATTATAGGCATTCATAATAAAATGATTTTGTTCAGTTTTAAGAATGTTAATTTATTTTTTCATCGATTGGTACTTCTTGTTAGAGCCTATGTAAAAGCATAGCCCTTGTCCTTCACCCCGCAAAGATCCGCTGTAACCTCCTTAAATATATTTTTTAACTTAAATAATGTTTGAAAGGGATACCTACCACCTACGATTAATAAATTAATTAGTATAATAATTACAATATCTCTTTAGTTGTTATTGTTGTTTTGCTCGCATAACTAATAAATCTTCACCATTTTATACTATCATTTTTTGTGTTAATGTCTTCGTGGTATTATTATTCAGTAGTAGTAGTTAATATTATTCAATAGCAGAAAATAATTTGAATCCCCAAAAATTTTGTTTGTTAATAAGTTAATACATAGTAATATTGATTTGTTCTAATTAAAATATTCGTAACTTTCTCTGTATGTTATGTAAATATTTGATTTGACAAATTCATGACAATTTAAAATTGCCGCCAAAATGACGCCATTTTTGTACCCATTTCAAAAACCAATAGTGGAAATGGGTGGGACAACCTTACTTTGAACATAATATGCATGCATCAACGGACCTTGATAGAAACTAAAGTACATTGAAAACACATCACTCTCCAGCTATCCCTGTATATCAATTCGTTTTAAGTAAATTTTCAACCTGATGTTTCTATATTATCACAATACTTTAATTTTTTAAATTTTCGATTGTCTGTTCTCTCTTTTATAATATAAAAAATAAGTTTATAAAAATCAAGGCGTGGGTCATTTAAAAAGCCTTCGTGGGTCAGTGCCTGACCCGCGGGTCATAGATTCGCCACCACTGCCTAAGGTATGACTTAAATGTTGCATTAGAAATCTTCAAAGTTTTTATTTATTTGTCGCCATAAAATTATTTTAATAAATATCCCACGCGAAAGAATAAATACTTATAATTTTCGATTGCCTTATTAGCCTTTAGACATGCTATCCCTTTTGATAACTGCCGTCAAGGCCAGTTAGGAATTGTTACGATTCTCCTTTCTCAAGGGATGATATATTTACATATATCGAAAAAGATGATTAGGTTCTTTTGTTACATATAATAATAATTAAACTACTAATAGCAAGAATATATTTCTTCCATAACTTGGTTTTTATTTTTAACTTGAAGGTTCTGGTTACCTTACTTTAGAGTGATATGGTTTTTGCTACAGCTACAATATCAAACAAGTGGAAAAGAACAATTAATGTAACCAAATAAAAAAGCTTTAAATACAAATTCAAAAATGTAAAATCTCCGGGCACTTATCAACCTTACTCGTAATAATAATATCAAATCGTATGTAATACGCTCCAATTTCAAAAAGTGAGATATCTTTCTACTGTCCTGCAGTTGCAGTCTTTTATGTTTTTTCGTAATAGTAAGCTACAACTTCGTTGCACACGCAGCAGAATGCATCTGATATTGCAAATGAATATTTATTACTTGCATTGATGGTAATTCTTATTGCAAGTTCTGTTAATGTACTTAAATCGTTTCAATTTAAAAATAAAACAGAACAGTATAACTGTCACTATTTTAACTTTTGTGAAGCATATGTTACATTTTTTTAGTAGAACATGTGTTCATATTATCTTTTTTATATTCATCAAATAATTTTCATTTACGTAAATGCACGTGCACTTTATTTAATTTGTATTTCTATTGCATTAGACATCCTTGTTGGATATGGTTTTAATATTAAAACTGTTTTTCTTTGCAATATATGATGTATAATATACAACATAGCAGGGTATATCTAATACTTCTCACATTACGATGTAGTGGCACTACAACTGTAACGTTATTCAATTTTGATTCTTATAGCAAATGTATTTAATGATGGTAAGTATAAGGTTGTTAGGTTTACATCCAACACCAGCAAGTGCCAGCAATTTTAAAATTTTATCCAGTTGTGTTTAGATGTTTGTTAACAAGTGATTTAGATTTAATTCTATTTAATATATAACATAATTTGTACAAAAATATATCAAACACTTTTGTCATACTTTTGACAAGTAATACGTAATACCGGTAATACCTAGATATATAGGTATACAAAATTTCTAAGGACATGACCATTTTTTATCAGGTAGGCAATTTTATTGTTACATTGTTTGAGTTTGAATATGTTATAACAATTATAAAAAAAATGTAGTAGATATCTAAGTTACAGTTTTGTTAGATAAAACGCCCCCTACTAAATTTCTATGAAATTGATAATGTTTTGGTTGATCCTTTGAAATGACGAAGTAAATTATAATACATAATCTGCAGAATTATTGAGCATACTCTCTATAATAATGAATTTTCAATTAAATTTAACCCTATTAACGTGAATTTGACTACAAACTTTAATAATAATCATCAAAAGCAAAAATTCGCTCTACTTATGTTAGTTGAATTCGTTGGATTTTTTATACGAAAGGAACTTTTTTTTATCTAATGTGGTTGGCTATGGGGAATTACATAATGTAACCAAAACTGTAAAATTTTCCATTTTCCTGTATTATACTCGCTACAGATTTACTATCACTAGCAATGTCGGACTGAGCCGCTGGGCAACCAGAGACATGCCCGATACGTGGGTCCTCCATTTCTGCCTCTCTTGGGCCGTCTGTTACCTTTGTGATACAAAATCATTTGTTACAAGAAATAATGTTCAACCCTTAACTCGTCTTATCCGTCTTAAAGGTCGTTTATTTTAATATTATTAAATGTCAAGTTTACGTTTTTGTTACTAATATAAGAACGTACGTGTTGCTATCAGTGGTGTAGCTCTGTGGAGCAAGTTGCTCCAGGCGCAAAATTTGCCGGTAAAGATAAAAATGAAATGTTAAAGCAAAAGCTATTAGTTATTTTTGAAACAAGTAAACTGTCCTGTCAGTTTCTAGGCCCTAGGGTGAGATTTAAAGCACGACGCGTTAGCGGAGTGCGTTGAAAGAGCCTAGAAATTGACACGCGAAATTGACCAAGCCCATAAACAATATTTGTATTCGTCTATACGAAATTGTAAAAAACATTAATTTATTATAAAATTAGGTAGATAAGCCAAAATATTTATATATTTAGTTATACAGGGTTACTTAAAAGTACGGAGACGGTGATTTATTGTTAATATTTATTTTAGGAAATAATGTTCAATACAAAAGTTTTTTTTATGAAATTTTTATCTACATTTTAGAATACTTGAAATTTCTTTCTCTTTGTTTATTATTTTTGAGTTATACCTTTTCACAAAATTTTCTAAATGGGAATTTTTACGGTACCATTCGATAGATCAATTTGTTCTCTTTACAACAGCATTAAAATCTATTTTATTTTAATAACATTTTTCCTAAAAAATGCCGGTTCAAGTATTTACAAATAGTATTCAAGGAGGGGGTTTAGCGGGTCTGAACCCCCCCCCCACCCCCCCGAAACTAAACTTAATACTAATAAAATGACAACAAAATAATTTATTATTTTTCTATTCTGCTTCCCTCCGAAAATAAATTCCCCCTAACCCCCCCGCCCGGAAATAAATTTCTGGCTACGGCCCTGACTACATTGATTATTGTTTACGTCAAATATAAATATAATAATTGTAAACAATAACCAATGATAAAGTTACGTCGCTCGAGTTTGTTTATCGCTTCGGTTTTGTCTATCTTATTAGACGTATAGTCAGATTCAAAAAAACGAAACGACTCTTGTATCAAATATTTAATTAATATTAATTAATTTCGATTACTATCAATTTTAACAATGATTAATCATTAATAGGGCTTTATTTACATAATCTACAAATGTCGAAAAAGATATAAAGTAATATTTTAATTAATAATTTATGTTCAAAGTACAAATGGAATGAAAATCGTTTTCTTTTTTATGAATTCGACTGTACACCTACTATTCGCAAATACTTGAAATGGCGTTTTCTTGAAAAAATGTTAAAATAAAATAAAATAAAAATTGAATACTGTTGTAAAGAGCAAGATATGCTCTATCGAATGGTAGTGTAAAATTAATAAGTTCCCATTTCCAAATGTAGATCAAAATTTCGTAAAAAAACTTTTGTATTAAACATTATTTTCTAAAATTAATATTAACGACAATAAATCGCCGTCTCCATACTTTTGACTAACATGTTATGTAACTGTATATAACTGTATATGTTATAACCCGGTTCTGTATCTGACAAGGTGAATATAAAAAATAGATCATCATAAAATTAGATTTTTTTCTACTAGCAAATATTGTGAGACATAAATTTTTAAAAAACCACGTAATACCTCTTACATAGATAAGATTTTACAAAAGCGTGCATGGTTGAGTAATACCTAATACTAATAGTTCCTATGCTTCATAAAATTTAAGTTCATTTGTTCTTAATTAAATAAATTCTCGTTGGGTTAAAATTTTTTCTAGGGCGCCAAGTACATATACAGCTACGCCACTGGTTACTATGCTACATTTTTTTTACTAGTAAAAACATTTTAATCCCAGGAGGAGAAAGTAAATTTTATTTATATGTACTACAGTGATCTCGGAAAAAGTTATCGCAACGTTGCGATCATTCGCTAAGGAACGATGAAAAAATAGTGATAGCCGGTTTTTCAGTTTTTTGTACAATGTACGCTGTAATTCGACCTGATTTATGAACTGGTCAATTATAATGTTGAAAAATGAAATGTTCTTGATTACCATATATTATAATATAATAATTGTAACACTGTTTTTTATTGTACCTAGGTATATTAAAATTAAAATCTTGGTTGGTTCCCTTGCCTAAATTCTTATCGCACGCCGCTGCCATATAATAAATTTACTTTTTACATTGTACATACTGTAACGTTCTTCTTAAAATAATAACAAAAATGCTGTTTAAATCGTCTATTCATAAGAGAAATATTAATTTACATACACTTAATTAAAAACACTATAGTCCAGGCGACAGGGAAATTGGTATATGGGAAAAGTCACAAGACTTCATAAAAGCAATTGTTTTTGTTTAGTATGTAGGTGGGTGTGTGGTAAGTCTACATTTAAGTTTTCGTATTAATCGGAGGCTGCGAAGTGTCCGCCATCTTGGAAAAAGAGGTTGAAGTGTTTTTTCAATTTATCTCGTTAACCGTAGCTCTGAGGAAAGAAGTAATTCATAACGTTTTTGTCGGAAATCCGATTCTCTACAACTTCCTCAATACATTTCTTTGAGAAATGTTTGTAATAAAAAAGTTATAAACAAATAACCGTAAAAATTCAGGGGTTGCAAATCTTTGGGGTCAAATAACCATTTCATTTTTGGTCGTACGAGCAAGATTGTTCTTACCTTTCTTGTAAGCAATCTAAAAACGAACAATTTAGTGCACTCACTTTTTTGGTTCGGTTCTTTGGTATAGTGGAAGGCAGCGGTCGAATGAAGGTAAGTCGAAAACGAGACTGTAAGCGCGTATTAACGTTCTTCCTACTGGTGAGTTATTTATCTCCTTAACCATACGTCTGAGTAAAAGATTTGTTACCACCATTTTTGTCGGCAATACGGAACAACGTATGCGCGCTTACTGCCTCGTTTTCGACTTACCTTCATTCGACCGCTGCCTGCCACTATACCAAAGAACGGAACCAAGAAAGTGAGTGCACTAAATTGTTCGTTTTTAGATATTCTACAAGAAAAGTTAGAACAATCTTTCTCGTACGATCAAAAATGAAATGGTTATTTCACCCCAAAGATTTGCAACCCCTAAATTTTTACGGTTATTTGTTTATAACTTTTTTATTACAAACATTTCTCAAAGAAGTGTATTGAGGAAGTTGTAGAGAATCGAATTTCCGACAAAAACGTTATGAATTACTTCTTTCCTCAGACCTACGGTTAACGAGATAAATTGGAAAAACACTTTAACCTCTTTTTCCAAGATGGCGGACACTTCGTAGCCTCCGATTAATACAAAAACTTGAATGTAGACTTACCACACACCCCCCTACATACTAAACAAAAAATTGCTGTTATCAAGTCTTGTGACTTTTTTAACCCTATAATTAAATAATTATACACTGTTAAACTAATTATTCAAATGCTAGATGTTTACAAATTTATTTGAGGACTATTTATATATTATTATAACAATTAAACATTTATTTATTTACACAGAGGACATTTCAATAGGACGCCGGTTAAACATTAACTGAGCTCCTTCTACCCGCGACTCAATTTATATCTTTCATAAGTTCTAGAACATAACCGATGAATCATACATGCAGGTGTTGATGAGTCATACATGCAGCTGTTGATGAGTCATACATGCAGCTGTTGATGAGTCACGTCGATGAGTCACGTCGATGAGTCATGTTGATGAGTCACGTCGATGAGTCGTGTTGATGAGTCATACACGCAGGTGTCGATGAGTCATACATGCAGGTGTTGATGACTCATACATCTAGAATGTTCGATGACGGCCTATATGGGTTTACTATTCGTTATAATACAAAAAAAATTGAACACTCGGCTGTCATGATTTTTTCATCGTTAGCGAATAATCGCAACTGTACGTGCAGCGGCGTAGCAAGGGTGAGCGGGGGCGGCGAACCGCCTAAGGGGGGCCCCACAAGATTTTAATTTTACATATTTTTTGTAAATACCTTAAAATTTACATTTTAAATATTCTATTTTTCAACATTACTTACAACTCAGGAATACTTACTGCTAAACAACAATTATTATAAAAAATTACCTTTCCTGAAAAGAAATGAAAACCGCAGGATGCCCTTAGGATGACATTATTTTTTAATTGCTATAGGAAATATCGAAATAAATTATTATTATTTATAATTTTTGATTACCTTTCTTTACCTCTAAATTTGATCAAAATAATTGTCAATAAATTCACTGTTCAGGCGCGGATCCACGGGGGGTATATGGGGGAAATAAAGGCTTGTCGGAAATTTAAAAGAAAACTTTTTCGCCACAAGAAAGCCATTAGAACATGGAATACAAATGGTATAACCTAACCTGTAGGTTGGTATGACAGCGAGCGGCAAAGTATGAAATAATGTTTATTATTCAGATTTTGTCTGTAAGGAACTGAGAAGTGTGGTGGCACACCATCTTGTTGATGCCAAATACCGATAATCTTGTTTTTAACGAATTTATCCGAAATTCATCGCAGATTAGAAATCTGCGTATAAAAGTTACAAGAAACCAAAAATATTCTTCTGGATGTCTAGATCTACATATGCATACCTTGAGACTGCTACAGTTACGTCGTTTGATACGATATATCGAAAAATTCTAGTTACTATACTCCATACCATGTAAGTTCCTAGGCACGTCATCAATAATGTTTTCAAATTCTATAAGGGCTGTTTTTGTAAACTTGACAAAAATAATACATATATGGGTGATTCTTTCTGAACTCAACCACCGGCTAGATCCAAAAATTGGCGAAACTTAGAAAGGCCGGCGGAGGTTCATTTTAAAGCTTGAAACCTCTACTTTCGAATGTCACATGTCTCCTATATGAAAAAATTATATGTGACCCCTAAAACAGGGTAAACACGTAACCAGTCCCAAAAAGTTGAAATTTTAAAAGTTGAAAAAATTAGAAAAAGAAATATTTTTTAAATTTTTTTAACGGCATTGCATTCTTCATCAGATAATACATAAATGTTGTCCACTGCGTTTTTTTTCATAGAGTTCTTCAATTTCGAGCAAAATTGGGAACAACAATTTGCCATGTTTGCCCAATTTGCCAAAAAAAAGATAAGAGTAAAAAATGCTTATTTTTACTTGATGAATACGAAAAAGAATTACAAACCGATTTAAAGCGACTTTTGCAAATTCTCATCATTTTAGGTTTTAATTAATATTATTCAAACCTATAGATAGGTAACACCTATAACAGTAACTTTCAAAATCGCTTTAAATCGGTCTGTAATTCATTCATTTAAGTAATTTTTTTCGCAGTAATTTTTTCGTATTCATTGAGTAAAAATAAGAATTTTTTACTCTATCTAAACTTTCAAAAATCATCTTTTTTTCTATCTGACGCCATTTTCGAAAAATGATAAACTTTCAAAAAATGACAAATTGTTGTTCTCAGTTTTACTCAAGATTACTCTAGGTTTTACTCGAAGGAAAAAAACGCAGTGGACAAAATTTATGTATTCCTTGACGAAGAATGCGATGCTGTTAGAAAATTTTTTCAAAAATATTTCTTTTTCTAATTTTTTCAACTTTTAGTTTTTTTTGAACTGGATACGTATTTATCCTGTTTTAGGGGTCAAATATAATTTTATTTATATAGGAGACATGTGACATTCGAAAGTAGAGGTTTCAAGCTTTAAAATGAGCCCCCGCCGGCTTTTCTAAGTTGCGCCAATTTTTGGATCTAGCCGGTGGTTGAGTTCAGAAAGAATGACCCATATACATGAGCTAAATTGCTTGCATATGCATACTCATTTAAAAAGAAAGTAAACTTACTAGATTATTAACATCATTTGAGGTTATTACGTAGGATGTGACGTGAATTGGAACTTACAGGGTCTGGAATATATTTACGACTGCTTGAAAAAGAACTTGTTATCTCATTCATTTGAGTTAGGTAATGAAGTTCATGCCTTTTCACTGTTGACAGATCCGCCCCTGAGTTTGCAAGCAGTGAAGTTAATGATCTTTTGAAACAGTGCCCGGTGTAGTCTTTTGGTAATTTTAAAAAATAAGCAATGTTTTTCGGCAGGTTACCAATCGTGTTAATACCAACAGGATGTTTTGTACTCGTACATGCTGTATGGTACAGAACGTCTTAAAGATCAATACAGTCAGGTCATGCTTACATCTCTGAAGGGACGTGTATGTTGGAACTGTCCGCAAAAGTAGGCTTGGCGCATTAAATTTAGGTCGCACAATAGGACTTTATTGCACTTGTGCGGTAAGTTACCATATCTCATACTGCGCGGTAAAGGAATGAAAACGAAGCAAATCTTCTTTTTTATATTTATTTTTTGGTAGCAGTAGGGGAGAGTGAGCTACAATGGATCAATTTTCAGTTTTTGATGTTTTTTTAATTTAACAAAACAACATTTTAATTTTTGAATGGGTGCAATTAAAAGTTTAGTTAATTGACAATAATATCTGAATGCATATGAGAAAATGTTTTAATATTCTGATTGGAAAGAACTTTGAAGGGCAATCACCTCTGCTCCCAAAAATACTTTGAAATACGCCATGTCAAAGTTAACAGGTGACGTTAGATATCTGTCAAATTCGCCATTTAAAAAAAAACGACGAAAAATGACTTTATTTGTTAAAATATGGAAAATTTTAAAGAAAAAATGTTTCTAATGACATTTTACGTTCACATACCAAGATATATTTAAACGAGATATTCCGACATAAGGAAAATTTTGTTTTAACATTTTTTACTTTTTTAACACCCCCGTATAACTGACTATTTTGAAATCATTAAAAACGCTTTACAGGTGTGGAAATGCAACACATAGCATATTTTGCTAATAATATTCAATGATGTAGGTATTTTTGTGGAATATTAAAATTATCAAAAAATTAAACTTTCTAGACGATTTTCTCATTTCCAAGAAAATAACTCAAAATTTTATTAATCTCTATTAATAATACAAGAATCGGTATAATCATAAATAAATCTTAAAAAATAGTCAGTTACGAGGGTTTTTCGAATTGGGAAATTCTGCTACCTCAATCAACGGCGGATCCAGAACTACGCAAAGGGGGGAGGCAAAAGTTTATCAAATACACAAACCTGCAGTAAGTTCACTTCACCAAGCTTCATTTTATCCAGTATAAGTTTGGAACCAAAGCGGGGGCTTTAGCCCCTCTCTGGCTGATCAGCCACTGACTTCAACACGGACGTTGCAGCGCCAGTCATATTATCATGGTCAGCTATATTCATATCCGCGATCAGCGAATATGAATGACCATGATATTATTAAAATTATTAATTACTAAAATAAAATTCAACTTTCAGTTATCAGTTAATAAAAAAGTCAAAACTGTAAAATATTTAATTTGTAAAAGTATAAATAAGTCTTTTCAATTAAAGATGTAGTCCGAAATAGTATATTACAGGTTGAGTTGGTAAAGGATATGTTTATCTGACCGAGACGGTACGTCAAGGTCAAACAATATCGCTAGGCTAGGAAACTTTACCAACGAAACGTGGATACTATTTTATTCGCAATAATTAGACTTAAATAATCAAAATAAAAAGTAATTTTAAAATAAATTTTCTATAAACTGTCATAATTACATACCAACAGCCTTGGTAGTGTAATGTCTGGCGTGCCGGACTTTCATCCAAGCGGCCTGGGTTCGACTCCCGGCGCTGGCAGATCTGGTTAAGGTTTTCTGCAGTTTTCCTTAGCTGTAACACATATGTGGGATTTTCGCTGTTCCATCTATAAGTCGGCTGCAGCCGCACATTGGGCCTACATAATAATAATAATCGCCCCCTCCCTCCCGCACAAGCTTATAGCTTCTGGGGCCTTGGTTTAGGTTATGGGTTGTAGTAATTATTATTATATTATTATTATTATTATAATTCCAATCGGCGCCATCTATACCAAAAGAAATTTTAAGTAAGGTTTCATTCTTCGCCGCTAGGTGGCAATGTACGCGCTCAGTATTTTAAAATTAGAAATTAATTAATTCCATCGTAATTATTAAATATAAAATACGGAAAAATAAAAATATGTTTTTAGCGTTAAATACATTTATAAAAACCTAAATTTAAATCGGATAAAACGTCTTGTTTTAAATTATTTACAAAGAAAAGTTGACCAAGACTTTATCTGTCAGTTTTACAGACATGTAATAGTTATTTACGTTATAAGTCCTCGAAATGGAATTTTACAGTTGAGTAAGATGTTACATCGAAACGAGACCGTAAGAACATTTCCGGGACGTAAGATGTAATACGTTTTATTTCATACTGCTATTATTGTTTAATTTAAAAAAAATTATATAAAATAAATTTCCGAATTTAAAATATGGACATATATGCACAACGAGCATCTATGGCAACTATTAGTCGATTTCAAGACCTAGATATCTATGATCAGCGTTCATGGTAACTGAATATTAAAGCATTGCTCAGTTGATTTATTTTATTTGAGTCCGGTAAAAATTTTACAGTCATACTAGACCGTAAAATCGCATTTTCCGGACTGTAATCGCTACCGTAAACATGGATAATACGATACAGTATGAAATAAAGGAAATTGTTAACCACTTTGGTGTTGCTATAGCAATAGCTTACTTTCCAAGGTTTTACAACATATGAAATGTACATATTGCAATATGATTGTGAATATTTAATAGTTATTTATTTCATACTGTATCGTATTATCCATGTTTACGGTAGCGATGACAGTCCGGAAAACCAGATTTTACGGTCTAGTATGACTGTAAATTTCTTTACCGGACTCAAATAAAATAAATCAACTGAACAATGCTTTAGTATTCAGTTACCATGGACACTCGTCCTATGTTTTGAATTCAACTAATAGTTGTCGTAGATGTTCGTTGTTCATAGATGTTCATATTTTAAATTCGGAAATTTATTTTATATAATTTTTTTTAAATTAAACCAATAATCCAATAATTGCAGTATGAAATAAAACGCATTACGTCATACGTCCTGGAAATGTTCTTGCAGTCTCGTTTCGATGTTCCGGACTCGGCTCCTTCGTCGCCTTGTCCGTAACTTTTTACTCGCTTGTAAAATTCCATTTCCAGGACTTATAACGTAAATAACTATTATGGTACAAATGAGTTAAGTAATGAGTATATTATCCACGAACGAAGAATTTACGCTCGAGAGCCGGTAGGCCAGAGTGGGTTAATTTTTCTGAGTGAATAATATCCTTAACCCACGTGTGGCATACAAAATCTTATCCAACGCCTCTTTATTTAAGTTTAAATATCGAATTTGCAATGTATAGTTAGTCCGTAGTTTTGACGGAAATAAATTTATACTCTAGTGCGATGACTGGATTTTAATAATATTATGCAATGTAAGCTGGTGATTAGTTTCTACCTATAATAGCAGCCAATCACTATTCTAATGTGAGTATAACAATGTTTTTCTACCCACAAGTGAGTAAACTCCAACTTTAATTGCTTACAAACAACAAGATTTAGCCCTCTTTATTTAGAGGTGTTGGATAAAAATATTTTAATTTCTGCACTTTGAGTAAGAATTGTCTCGTGCTTGTTGTTTGTAAAAATTAAAAAAAATAAAATATTTAAGTGTTTTGTTTGTTTAATATTTTAATGCAATTTGGATTAAAAGGGCGTACATAAAATTTAAAATGTAATTTTTCTCGAAAACTAGCAGGGAGCGACTATATATTCATAAGGAAAATATGTTCTAAATCATTACAGCTACCCCCCATTACGAGTTTTGTACTTAGTATATTAGTTACACCCTGTATGCTGTTGAAATCACAATTCCACTAACAAGGAGAGGTTTGGAATTGACTCTCGAAAAAAACGACGAAAAGTACATCAAGAGATAGTAATAATAACTAGTAGTCTATATATAAAAAAATAACTGCGGGACAAAATCTATAGGAAAACAATTAGAAAATGGTCTAACAAAGTTGAAAGTTGGTATACGCTTAGATCTTATTATCTAAACTCGGGTCATATTCTGGGGTATTCTAAAACAGGTCGTGTCCGTGTTACATTACGCAACTAACTTTCTATATAGGTATATAGAGAGTACTAATTACTATTATTATTTCTTGATCTACTTTTCGTCGCTTTTCTCGAGGCTCAACTTCAAACCTCCCCTTGTAAATTGTATTCTGGACGAATCTTCAACCTAAATCCGTTATACTTTTTTCCTAACGTTCCCGGTAGTTTACGCTTCTTATTTATAAATACATCTTGTACCCATTCATCTTGGATAATCCATACTTATATAGTACTAACAGATTCTATAAGTGATTGAGGCCCTACATCAAAGAGTTTTAAAATCTATGCGAAATTTGAAACACTACGACCCTATGTTAAAGTAGTTAAATCCAGAATTGTAAATGTTCCCGGCGGATCATGATTACATCTTTTCCTTATTCTTATTACTGTTACGTACTGATACTTAAGTCGAGGTAACTAACTTAAGTAGATCTATTATGAAAATAACATCTGACCTTAAGTTTATTTTTAAAAAATCGTATCTTTATTGTTGCATTGACAGCTTTCATTGCTTGGAGTACAAATTTCAGATTATTTATTACCTCTGAATTTATTATTTATTATCATCACTGGATTATTAGTAGTGAAATCACCTAAAGCATTTCGTCTACAAGACAATTATGCACAATATGTAAAATGGTGTAAATAGTTCTCAATAACATCTGTTCAAAAAATTTGCATATTCAGAAAAGAATAGCCTGTGCTTTCTAAAAAATCTGCTTTGAAATGTTTTAAAATATAAATACAAAATAAACACACAAATTGTACACTTAACAGAAATCTAGTATTGTTGTACCGTAACAGGAAGTCTGGTTGTAGTGATAAGAGAGGAAGTGTCATACACCACAACGAACATTTTTAGATTATTCAGAAGGAAATGCATAAATACCTAAATTTTTACTAGTATCTTGTAATTTGTAAATAAAAAAATAATTTGTGATACTTTTGATTTTTTGAGAATTCCAGTTTTATTAATTGATTATAATATGTTATGAGAAAGAGGCTATATTGTAGTTAAAGGATAAATAATCAGTTAGAATATGAAGGGTATATAATATATGTGAAAAATATGTACTATTGGTTTCATCATAATGATCCAGGACAGCAGGGCTAATATGATGCTATTATTTTATCCTATGCATTTACACTGAAAAAAAGTCCCGTCTCAGATCATTATGAAATCAATAGTACGTCATTCCTGGAATCAATACGAGATTTACCCAAATGACACTTAATTTAGTATTTGAGTAGACAGTGTTAAAAATTACATTTGTGACAAGAATTTTTTGTATTCTTCTTTTAACGGTGTTACACATGAATCACTAAGCGATACAGTAAAATGTTTAAAAAAAAGTGTCAAACAATTATAGCGTACTTTAATAAAAAAGTCAAAATTTACTTGAACAAAGGATAAATTAAAAGAAGCAAAGCTAATGCTTTGCTATTAGCTAATTGACTATTGGTTAATACCAATAGTTAATTTTTTTAGTCAATTTTGAGTCAGTTCTTGACTCGCGGGGGATGATTCAAAAGGGCGATGTTTTGATCAGAAAACCATCTTCTTGTAGATAAACTGCGATGTATTGCAGCATTGACATGTTGGCAGACAACCCGGTAGCCAATCTAAGGTTTCAAATCTTCTGCATCCATATTTTGGTCATCTTCGCTATTCATTTTTAATCTAACAAACGCTAAGAATACAGCGCCATCGCCAGACATTCAATGGCTACCCATGCCATTACATTGCCACCACCAAAATTGCGTTTCGAAAAGTAACGTTTTTCCTTGCAAATCATGCCAATAATAGCGATAACAATCTGGCCCGTCCAAATTAAATTTCTTCTTGTCCGAAAAAACTATCTGAAGTTAAGGAAAAGCAGTTATGATTGCAAAGCACAAACAAAAAAAGCGAAAAGAAGAATTACTCTATCCCATTTATTTTCCCAAGCCATGTGTTCCCCCATCAAATTTAATTTACCACATCTTGTCATTATTAGTAAGGATAGGTTGAATATGCATTTTCACCCATTTAATCCCAAAGTCGCTTTTAATAACTTTACCAATAGTTTCATGCGACACATTTAATCCGTAACTCCTCTTCAAGGCCTTAGTACCCAACGTAGAATTAGAAGCAGCCCTGGCAATTCACCTTTTATCGCGATCTCTAAGCGAGGAAGGTGAATTTTGCAGTGCGATAATTGTCCTGAGCCTTCGTAAAATTGTAAATAACATTACTGGAACGGTCGATTTGACTTCAAATTTCTTCGTCCGTATTGTCACTATTCTTTAGGGCTTAGATTCGACACTTTTCAAAATCTGTAAGTTTAGCTCTCTTCGGCATGATGTACGCAGGACGGCCTGCTCAAAAAAAATGATTGCTTCCATCAATTTGGAATCAGCATGGAGAGGCAATAAAGTTGCCTATGCAAATATATCACTTTCAAATTGAAATTGCATTTGTGGAATACCCACAGACTGCATAGAATATAATCCGATATTCACCAAGACAAACCAAAGAGGTACTAAGTTTTCTACCAGTAGTAAATAGCTGATTCAAAATTCAGATTAAGATATTTTAAGTTTACAAATGCTACTGAATCGCCACCAACCTGAATGAGAGGCAACAGTTTCAAAAGAAATCTTAAGAATACTCAACACAATAATGTAACAATTTTTGGTCAGGCGATCTAACCTGGAACTAACCCAACTAGTTTACAAGAAAAGCCTAAGATTATATTATATATATGGTCAATAAATTACTATTTTCCAGTACTAGTAATATAGCGTAACATTCTGCAGTGTACTCATAATAGAGCAGTGTGAAGTTCCGTTTCTCTACCTTCGCGCAATGACAGGTAAACAATCTTTCATTGTTTACCACTGGAAAAAACGAAAGCTGCTGTTTTCTTGAACAAAAATAAAATATGTCATATCATCATATAAAAGAAAATGATTTAACGTAAGTCGATAAGATGCAGAATGAGCATGGAGGACCACCAATTTAAAGCATTATTCAGCCTTGGTTGGTCATTTTATAATAACTTTAAGCAACGTTTCAATCCTGCAGAAAGTAGCCAAAACAGCTTCAGTTTAGAAACCGTATAAGGTATTGGAACACTACCATGTTGCTGCCAGAAATCTCAAGAACACTTACGTATCTTACTTAGATCATAATTAAGACATGAATATTAATAGCATCTTTATCTATCCCCCATCCTTACCCAAAAGATGTTTTTCTTCACATCGAACCGTTATTAGATCGAGTTAGTTCGAGTCACATTTTTTGGGTTAAAAATTATAAATCTTAGATCATAGTATTTCCTGTGCACTCAAATGATGTCGTGTTTTCATAGTTATCAACAGATATCAAAGATACATGGGCCATTCTTTCTGAACTGAACCACCGGCTAGGTCCAAAAATTGGCGCAACTTAGAAAGACCAGGCTCATTTTAAAGTTTGAAACCTGAGGAAGTTGAAAAAATTAGAAAAAGAAATATTTTTTTAAATTTTTTTAACGGCATCGCATTCTTCGTCAAAGAATACATAAATTTTGTTCACGGCGTGTTTTTCCTAGAGTGCTTCAATTTCGACAAAAAATTGAGAACAATTTGCCATTTTTGAAAGTTTATCATTTTTTTCATCGAAAATGGGTTTATTCTCCTTATTATCATTTTACCTTATTTTCATACTACGGCTGCTGGCAAGATGTGCTGCGTATACGAAAAAATTCAGGGGCGGCACGCAGACAAAAAAACTGTCACGGCCCCCGTTTATGGGAGCTAGGTTACTATCCATTCTCTACGTGCCGGAGCTATTAACGGCCTGAGTAAACCATAAAGTTCAGAGTAGCTGATCTACAGTTTTTATTACACTAGGGAGTTACCTGGCTCTCTTTGTCAAGGGATGGGGAGCCAAGACCGGTTCAGTCATCGAAGAGAGTCATCAGCCTCCCTGCCCCGTATAAAATATGGCATAATGGCAATCGAATGTAACATATTTTTTTTAAGAAATCAAATCTTCTTTTCAGGTAAATCCGCTTTATTCAAATTGTTTACGCTTGATTCTCTTTGATTCCACCTGATTCTCTTTGATTCCACTTGATCCATCACTTTTTTTTATTTGTTTTGGTTTCATTTAATTACATTTGATTCCACTTGTTTTAGTACATTCTTCTTTGATTCCCGTGACTTGCTTTGGTTCTGCTGATTCCATTTTTCTTATTCTGATTCCGTTGATTGACAGAAAATCAGAACTAATTCTTAAAAGGAGCGTACAAAATTCCAGAAAATGTTATACCCGTATTCTCCAAATGTCATGTGTCCACAATGTCATGAAAAAGGAATTGCCTTAATAATATAAATAAACTATGTCGCGTATAAAGTATGGCATAATGGCAATCAAATCCATATCATATCTAGAAAGAAAAGAAGACTAGATTCAGCTAATTCCGTTTGATTCTTAGGTTTGATTGCACTTGATGCATTACTTTTTCTTTGAGTCCTGTCATTCACGCTTGATTCCACTGATTCCATTTTTTTTGTTTGATCCTCTGAAAGGAGTGTACGAAATTTTAGCGAATGTCATACAGTTAGGTCCACGGTTAGGTTGTGCTCTACCAAAAAACATTGGTTTAGCAATCGACTTTCCTGGCGGAAATACATAAATATACCTATTAGACCCAATTACATCACTTGCATTTAACTATTAAGTTATCTTAGATTTCTCATGCTCAGATGATATTGATTTAATCTCTCGCAAGATCTCTTCATAAGATGGTTACATTGAATGAAATTACATTTGTATCAAGTTATAAATTATTGTCATCTATCAACAATTCAATGTTTTGTGGCGGTGTGTAAAAATATTTAACGAAATAAAAACCAATGTGAATACCAAGAAACAAGATGCTCATGGTACAAGTGCTGCGTAGAAAGGTAGAAAATAACATCGAAATAATAAATAGAAAACCTTCAACTTTAAGTCCACAAGTTATTTCCTAAGTCATAAACATCAGAAAACAATTCTCAACAAAAATATTCCGTTACTGTTTTTATCTAGAAGCGTGCCTTCAATACAACAATTTTGCCAATGCTCTCTTAACATTTTTAACAATGCCGATGCTGTAACTAAGGTCCTTTTTCCAATGAAGTTTGGTTCTCATCTCATCTCATCTCATCTCAACAGTGATTGAGACACTTGAATTTAAAAAATATATAAGCATGCGGACGGCAGAGTGTCTACGAGTTTAAAAAACAGCTTTTCATTCTTAGAGAATTGGCCGGTTTCACAAAGCTTGATTAAGTTCTGATTAGCTTAATTGAGATTAAATTTGAAATCCAGAAATTTCATTGGCTGAGATTTAAGAGACCTGAGATTCTATCCAATTATATTTCTGGATTTCAAATGTAATCATGATTAAGTTAATTAGAACTTAATCAAGCTTTGTGAAACCGGCCAATACCTTGCCTCAGAATTAGGAGTAGCTGAGACAGACAGGTTTACATCCTTTCTAATTTTCTTTCTATTTTATTTCATAATTGGGTTGTTTCTTGTTTCTAAACTGAGCCTTTGATTTAATAACGGGCAATCGCCCGATCGGGCTCCTAGCGGCCCGGGTAGGATCGCCATTCGTAGTCTTTTTTTTAATTGCTAGCACCCTATTCGTGTCAGTTATTTCATAGTTTATAAAACAAGAAAGTATAAAAATCTGATTTATTTACTGTTAATCTGTTAATTTTAAAGGTCTGGTAAGAATCTTTTTCTTGTGCGCGACATCGGCACTCAACGCCCGATTATTACTTGCGGTGAGTTCTTTCCTTTCCAAGGACATGATTGTGAAAGATATCTATAGCATGTAGTATTACAAGTTCATTTAAGGCAGCTGCTCTTAAATTAGTAAGCTTTGTAGTAAAAAATGAATTCTTTAAAAAACCGCATATGAATCTTTCACATTATACTGTTTGAGTCATTGTTTTGAACTTTCTTAGAAAAACATTGTAATATATTGCAAAATAATATCAACGAACATGTAAAAAAATGAATAATATCAAATACTATGTAATATCTTTTAAAATCTATTTTAACACGTTCTTTCGTTTGGTTTTAATTGTATATTGCAATGTAGTTCCAAATAAAAATAAAACAATCCTATAATAAAATTCAAATTAGTAAACAATTTTCTTTAGAACTAATTTATATCGATAAGTAATGGTCAACCAACTAAACAAACGATAACATGCGGTTACAGTTGCTTTATTATCTTCATTGTCCATATTTGCAGGAAGTTTTGCCCCACCCTATATAGGAAACATATAAAAGATGTTATAATCATTTCAAACAGTTCATTTGCTGGTTTAATTGTTGTTTTTGAATTATGTTTGTTTTGTATAGTTTTCTCTTTAAGACGATATAAGTTTAATAACAAAAGTTTTTTCAGTGATTTTGGAATCTACTGCAACATCTCCAGTAGTTTTGATAATTAAAAACTATTTGCAATGCAGCTCATCATTGGGTAGTAACTAGCTTGTATTTAAAAATGCTAGCTGCCTAATGAAGGGCAACATGGCAGTGGTTAGTTCAACCGAAAATTTGACTAAAGAATGAAGAATGTGCGCCGAAGATGAATCAAAAAAGAAGATTTTAAGAAGAATCTGTACAAAGGTTGCCTTTAGGAATCATTTCGTTAAATACAAACCCTTGCAAAATTAGTTTGTGATAAATAATAAATATTATTAAAATTTTGGCAGTCTTTAAAAAATCTGTATTGGTTTGTGTTAATATTGTATAGATTAGGTAGGTTAGGAACTTTTGACTTTTTAACATATACCTACCTCCTCATTTTTATCATTTCTTTGGTTTTTTTTTGTAAACCCTCTAGTAAGATGAGAAAAATGAACAATATTTGAATATTTTTTTTAATGGAATTACCTAATATTATTTGTTTAGTATTTTTTGAATTTCAGGATTTTGATTAAAGTGTTGTATTATTTGTTTATTTTATACCTGTATCTAGTGTACCTACATAATTTTATATGTTTGTCAACAGAAACGTATTTATTTTCAGCTAGCCTTCTTTTAAAAAAATCCGGCCACTTGTGTCACGTACAGCATGAAAAACTTTATAAAAATTTAATTATTTTTGTGGTCAACAAGAAAAACTAATATGTTTCTGAAGGAAAACAACAAAATTTTTTAAACCCAGATTACCAATTTTCTTAAATTTAATTTATTGAATTAATGTAGTTACTTTAGTTCTAACTTGTTGAATTTACCCATTAAAAGTTCCTGTAAAAAATCATCAAAATATTTGAAAAATCAAGTTTTCAAAATTCTAAAAAATACTTATTAACACTTCTTAATTTAACATTTACAGTGGTTTACAGAGCATATCAACAGCAGGTCAAAATAGTGGTTACACTGGACGAAATTCAAAATATTATCTAATCTACATCAAACCTTTTTTACAAGCAAAAAATAATTTTACTGATAATAAATTATTATAAGTTACATAGCCAAATATTAATTATTACCCTAGACGAAAAATAAAAGCAGAAATAATAATAAACAGGATAATACTAAAACAAGTAATTGTATACGTACAGTTCGTGACTTCAATTAGTTGTGTCTGAATCTACCTATACGCAACACATTTTACAAATCTAGACAAATACATAATTTTACAGTATTATAAGGTGCATAAATAATATAGGGATTATATACAAAAACAAGTACATAATATATAAAACAAAAGAAAATAAAAAATTATTAAACAAAATTAAATTAAAAAAATAAATTCCACGTCCGTAGAATTCCTTTTTTTTGTTTATGTGTGTTAATATATACATATGTTTATTTTAAATTAATATTTTAATTCCGCGACATATTTAAGGAAATCATTATTACCATATAATTTGTAAATTGCTTATAATATAAAAAATCCCAAATAAGTCACACGTTAAGCCAATGGGTGATTGTACAAATACTGAGTAATTGCAGGTCCTTGTTTTTTACAGCCTAGTTTTAAGTTTTTATTAAAAATGTAAAGTTAATTTCTATCATAATTGCATTTATCTTTAATAGCCAGTGCACTATCAATGAAAGAAATCTAGGGTTTTTAAGGAATTTAAAAAAGAAAGAAGAAATTATCATTCCCGTGTGTGTCCCTACATTAACACAAGAATTTAAACAGACCCTATGAATGCGAAAAATTAGTGGCACTTCTAAATAGTTGATCAATAACGTTATTTTGTTGACGTAACAGAATAACAAAAGAGGACTTTGAAGAAACCGTAAGAAAATTAGGTAAAAATTGTCCTCGATAAACTCTCGTCATTCCAGTGCTGATAGTTGGGGGGGGGGCTGTTGTGTTGAATATAACCTTAAAATATGTATATTTTATTACATCCCTGTAATGATAATGTAAATTTACTCAAGGAACTTTTGGACGTAACTTTTTGTAGTCGCCTATTCGTCACGAAGTAGCTAATTGAGAGGTCTTCCAGCCATCTTTCATCTTAGCATATCTTCGGCAACATCCATCAGGCAATATTATCGATATGCTTGGTGCTAATCGGCTGAAAAATTCGTATTGGCAAGTTAATTCTTAGGAGAGTACACTGTATTAGTCAATTTTTTATCCAATCCAATGTACAGGGTGTTACGCACTTTTTGAAATCCTTGAATTTCCTTATTTATAAGATCTTGGTATCGAGTAAATTTTTACACGGTTTAAAACGAAACTGTTGCCTTGTGGCGCCGTGTACAATTTAAAGCAAGTAAAGAATTATAGTGTGTATTTCAATTTTCCAGCAAAAATAATTCAAGAAAGATCTTATAAAGGAAATGAGCATTTCAAAAAAGGCGAAACACTCTGTACGTATTAGGTTGAATACAAAATTAGCTAGTAGACTATATTCTCCTAAGAATTAACTTGCCAATACGAAGTTTTCATCCAACGGGCACGACGAGTAACGATAATATTTTCTGATGGATTTTGCCGAAGAGATGCTAAGGTAAAAGTTGACTGAACCACATCGCGTCCGGCTTTCAACAAATTTTTCTTAGCTACTTCACGACGAACATAAGACCGCAAAAGGTTACGTCCTTGAGCAAATTTACTGGTGCAAACTGCTGATCCGTGTATGACATTAACTTGCCGATACGAAATTTTCATCCGATAGGCCCGAAGAATAACGATATTTTCTGATGGACTTTGCTGAAGAGATGCTAAGGTAAAAGATGACTGGACCACGATCGCGTCCGGCTTTCAACAAATTTTTCTTAGCTACTTCACGAGGAACATAAGACCGCAAAAAGTTACGTCCTTAAGCAAATTTACTGGTGCAAACTGCTGATCCATGTATGACATATCTTCTTTCTTCGATAACACAAGAAAAAGCCGAGGTACAAAAAAGCATTTGAACATTTTTGGTAAGGATTTAAATAAGCTTTATTTTACCTAACCTCTTTCATCTCGATAAATCTAATAGTTTCTGAGAAAAACGATAAAAAATTAAAATAAATAAATTATTTTAATAATTTTCTTAACATATAGTACCTTCTTAAGAAAGTCCGAATACATGCCTTTAGATCGTATTGTATTTAATATTTAACTTGAAATCTTAACAGTGAACTTTGGAAATACTGTTCAACTTCCCCTTTTTATAAAATTCTTATTTAATCTTAAAATACTTTTTAATGTAGGTTTAAATAACGCATGAATCATATAAAAGCGTAACGTGGGTCCTTATTTAACTTCAAGATTACGTAAAATAAGTTGGACGCCAAAATATAACTTAAAGTAAAATTTTTATGAAACCCTTATATCAGGGCGGTGTGGATTCTCGTTATTATTATTATTATGGGCAATAGCCTAGCGATTAATCCGCCACAGAATTAAAGATAAATATTACTATCTATTTAATATTTGCAAGTTTTCCTTAAACTGCGGGCTTTACTGGGAAGTCTTATTATCAGCATTAAAAATTACGAAAGTATTTTAAAATAGATAATTACTTTCCCCAGTAGCACACAATATTTCTTTAATATTTAAAAAATATAAATATAATATTACATATATGTTTTTAAATATTTAAAAGATTAGAAAAACATCTATAAAATATTGAAAATGAAATATTTAGAAATGTATTGATATAATATTGGTTTCATAATGATCTAGGACAGCAAGGCTAATATGATGCTATTTTTTATTATTTTATCCTATGCATTTACACTGACAAAATAATAAAAAATAGCATCATATTAGCCTTGTTGTCCTAGATCATTATGAAATCAATAGTACATATTAAATAAATATGTTATTCGTGTGTAATCTTTAATATTTTGAAACGAATATCAAACAAATATTTTATTATTATTATGTAATATGTAAACATGAGCCCTTGACAGAATGTTGTAGATAAATATAAATATTACCGATAAACATTATTAAAATAATATTAAAGAAATATTTTAAATAATATATTAGCTAAATATTTAGGCGGATGTCGAAAACGAATATTTATATAATATACCGGGTGTCAACGAGATCACTTTCCGGCTGCCATTTCTGTAGTTTTTAATCAAAAAAGATGAAACTTGGCAGGAGTTATAGGCTATTACAAAGACACTTATTGAGGTATCTGTCAAACTTCGACGACTTCCGGTTCAGCCGGAAGTGACCCCAACTTTGGATTTTTAAATGGAAGACCCTGTATATTTTTGATTTTTGGAATCTAGCATTCATTTTACATACAACTGTAGAATTTTTATTACTTTTTGTGTCAATTTAACATTTTTAGAGTAAATTTTATTTTTTAATCTAGAGTGCCATGACCTACCTTAAATCGTTCTAATAGACGTTTACATCTGCACAAAAATATTTACATAATTTTATTACGTTTTGTTTGTCTTACCAGAACGTTCAAAGTTGACTAAATCACTTTTTTGACAATAACGTAAAAAAATTAAATACACATTGACTCGTAAACATCTGTTTATTGAGCTCTGTTTCCATGGGTAAAGATTGTTTTTACGGGCTAGCCGGTTAGGAATAATAATAATAATATAATAATAGTCTCCTTTCACAAACCATGAAGGCCCATTAGGGTGTTAGCCCGTTACGGAGGCTGTAAGAATTATTACGGGCTCGTTACAATCAATACCACAGCAACATATATATTTATTTAATACGTTCATATATATCTTATGTATTGTGCTGTACTGCTTCAGTAAATGAAAGAATTATTTATTAAAGATTTACGAGTCAGTATACCATAAAACTTTGTACAATGCTCGACCGTTACACGAGCTCTGCGTGCTTGCACTGATAACAAGCTCGCTAGTTAGGTAGCGTGCTCGCACGTAAAGTTCTAAGTAACGGTCTTGCAATGTAAATAACTATGAAAATGTCATGTAAAACTTTTATTGAACTGATGTATGGCTTACATAAATTGGATTTTTATTTTAGAATTCTGTTAGGTGAAATGCTATCCAGTAACAAGAGCTGATGGTGCAAATATTAAATTATTTTGCTGTCTATTTTACAGGCATTTGTTTTTGTTGTGCTAAAGACGAGGCAAAAAGTAGACAAAATAACATCAAAGCGATGTGTAAGGGTTCATTTTGTACTTCTATTGTGATGTACTTTAAGCAAGTGCTTTCAAATTTTAATGAATAAAGATAAAATGAATATTAGATAAACATATCAATGATGACCTGGCGGAAGGAAGTAAGTGCCAAATGGTACCAATTGAAATTTTGTAGCAAGAAATAGAGATTTTTTCACTCCATTGATTCATAAATTGTCTCTAACAAGCTTTTAGTTTTTAAATTATCTGCAATAGAATATGATTAAACACGTTTCCCTGCATAGTAAAATAAAAACCCTTTTCAAGTCTATTACCACTTACATCTTTATTTCAAATCACCCTCAATATGTATTGCCCACGCCACCATCTTACCTTTTCATTTTTCTAAATTAATGCAGACTTGTACGTTATTATAACCATGGTGCGCCATTATAAACACCAGTCAAAACCTTATTCCGAAGAAACAATATCAAAAACTGTGGAAGAATATTTAAAAGCAACCCAAAAGTAGTGATCTAAAATTTTGTACTTCTGGACAATGATGTCTGCTTATAACCTGAGAAATAGCAGATTGTACATAACAGGTAAGATATTAACATGTCTTTTTATAACCCCATTTGTTGGTGGGTAATTAGTAGACAAACATTTTATTTTTTAATAAGGGATTTTTAATAGGAGCCTATTAAAAATGTAAGGATACTAACTTTCTAATGTCCTATAAGAGATATTAGCAATTTTTGTAGCTCTGCTTTATGATTTTTTTCATTATAAGAAAATTAAAAATTGCAAAAGTGTCTATTTTTTATCCCGTCCGACCCTACTACTTTATTCACAATCATTAGGCTTAAATAATCTAATTAATAGCTATTTATGTAACAAGTACATAATGTAGGACATTATAGACAAGCCCAGTTTATGGCCGAGCGAGCGAGTCTATAAGGTCCGATTATGTAAGAGTTGCATACAAAGCTTTATGTTCGATTCCTAAAATTGGCTAATTATCAAAAGAAAATCATTTTATAAATTTGACATCTATTCTTGACAGAAGAAAATTTGACATGTAATATACAGTTGTCATACTTTATTTTACTAATATATACTTTATTTTACTACTACCACTTTATTTTACCAGTACAATAATAAGCCAGTTCACTGCCGCAAAACAATACAATAAACAGTACTTTATAATGCAATCGGACATAAACATTTTTTATAAATTTTCTGTAAGCTGTCAATAAAAATCCAATCAGCCATCTATCGACTAACAGATATTTTAGGTAAGGTTTAATTGTTCGCCGCTAGATAGCAATTATGCTCGCAGTATTTTAAAAATTGGAAATCAATTAATTCCATCATATTTATTAAATATAAAATACGGAAAAATAAAACTAATATTAAATAAAAAAGATATTTTTAGCGTTACATACATTTATAAAAACCTAAATTTAAATTGTATAAAACGTCTTGTTTTAAATTATTTACAAATAAAGTTTGGCTAAGCCTTTACTGGTCAGTTTTACAGACATGTAAAGGAAATTGTTAACCAGTTTGCTGTTATTATAGCAATAGCTTACTTTCCAAGATATTTACAAAGATAGAAACGTACATATTGCAATGGGCATTTACGATAATTGGAGCAGTGCAGTCCTGTCACATTTCTTTTTAATGTCAATAACAGTGACAGAAATAGTAACCCGGTTAACCCGATTCAATTATCGTAAATGCCCATTATGATTGTGAATAAACCTTATTATGTAAACAAGCAGAAACACACAACATAACCAACAAATTTTTAATCGTAATAAAATAAATAATATAATCATTACTTTCTTGCAATATACATATAAGTACTATTATAACTGCTGTAGCTTATTCATTTTCAATAAACTACATATTTTCTATTATCAAACATTTGTTTATATTTGACATAATAACCTCAAAAAAATATGTTTACTTCATACTCAGAAGCAGAAGCAAGCTAAATAACAAGCAGGCACAGTTGGGGCAAGTTATCTCAGTACCAACTCACTTGTGACAAGTAAATAGCAGTGGTGTGAGGTGAGAATTTAGGCTAGGGAAGCAACCCCGATTTTAATTTTAATATACCTAGGTACAGACGCGGATTCACGGGGGAGGGGGATCCCCCAAAATCTAGAAATAAGTATATATAGAATAGAAACAAATAATGTTTGTTTAATTATTATTTATTAAAACAATTATTTTTCCCCAAAATAATTCTCTAGATCCGCCCTTGCTAGGTACAATAAAAAACAGTGTTATAATTACACTGTGCTACACATGAAATATACAAGACCTTCTACCTATACTGTAAACGGTATCATATTGAAGAATAAAGACTTTACACACTTGCAGAATTTTCCCATCACTTCGAGTTTTTTCCAGTCCGCTGAATGTACCTCATCCAGTTTTGGTGCCTTACGCTACTCTAATGACCAAAACCATTTGTTGTCATATTTTGTAAATCTAGTAAATCTAAGAAGTGTAGATTTACAAAAGTTCAAAAATAATGAAAATCGGTAAAGAAATGACCGAGTTATAGCCTGAAACTGTCACGAAAAAAGTTTTTTTTTTGGAAATTTGAAGTTTCAGCTGTTCAAAATAATATTTATACAACAAATAAAATTTTTTTCTCTTCATTTATTGAAGATATATTTTGTTTCATTTCTAGGAAATCTTTATTTTTTTTAATTGGTTAACAAATGACCGAGTTATGGCCGATAATATGCAAAACAACAATTTCTTTTCATTGTTTTTTTCTTATTATAGTCCAGTGCCTAGTCAATCTGTACATTTTACCTTGCAAAAAATGAAGTAGTTTTGGTTTTTGAATAAGTTTTGTATGTTGAGGTTCTTTTCTTTGTTCTATGGTCATATCTGACCATATATAATAATAATTGCTACAACCCATAACCTGGAAACCAGGCCCTAGAAGCTATATACCGGATCAAAACTTTTTTGGGCATCTGATGGTGAAATATCTTTCAGTTGTGAATTTATTGTATTCAGCAGCATCCATTTCTTCTTCCGATTATGTCAACATGTCTTGCAAATAGAGATGTGCAATTGTGCACACTCGACATAAAAAGTGCGTAAATGAATGGCAGCATTTTTTGAACGGAAACAAGATGAAGAGCCCAGTTTCCCATTCGCTCCTAGCTGTATCTCGACAACACTCAAAGTGTAGCAAATCTAGTGTCTACTTTAAAATTAAAACTAACCACTTCCGTTGTAAAACACATCGTTTACAAGATATTCTTCATAAACCGAAGAAATGTTGAAATTTTCATTTTTTCAATATGGCGATGGTGCACCAAGGTTGCAAACTTGAATTTTTAATAAAGACCCCAACATACAAAACGTATCCAAAACTCTTTCTGAAAATATATTATATGCCAATGGACTAAAGTGCATTTTTTAATCCGGAATGTGAAGTTTATTTTCCTGAGCTTAAGCAAGGGCAATAAACACACGCGAGATTAAAAGGCTATTTTGTTCTGTGGTGTATACGCTATTTTTTTCACGACCTAAAAGACTTAGTAGCAAAAGCCCCGAAATTTTCGAAAATACTCTTAAACATCATTCTGACAATTGAAATTTTTTAACACCAAAATCACATAATTTTAGCATACTAGGTTAGGTTTCCTTGGATATAACGCGATTATTTTACTTTAATCCCTAGGGAGTAAAATAGCTACTTTACTCCCTTTTTTGAGGGAGTGAAGTAGAGCTTTACATATAGGCCACAAAGTTTTATCGTGTCTGCTTTAGGCTATAACTCGGTAATTTCTTTACCGGTTTTCATTATTTAATTGAACTTTTGTAAAGCAACACTTCTTCTCTTCCTTGTAGAAAAAAATGTGACAAGAAATGGCTGAGTTTTGGTCATTAGAGTAGCGCACCAAAACTGGACGAGGTACATTCAGGGGGCTGGGAAGAAAAACTCGAAGTGATGGGAAAATTCTGCAAGTGTGAAAAGTCTCTATTCTTCACTATCAAAACAGTTATGTAGGTGGGAAGTCTTGTATATTTATTTTTTTTATTTGTAGCCCAGTGTTATTAATCTTAAAAGTTTTTCAAAGAACTTTTACACTTTATACTTATGGAATTTGTTGACTATCATTCTTTATTTTAAAATACTATTATTATTTATTTATAATGCAACTCGATTTTGCGGTATTTTTTAGCAAAATACTTGGTGCAGGTTTTAAACTTTGTTGTTAAATTTCAAAGTTCTGGTTTTGATCTGCCTTTCTCAATAATTTATAATTTCTCTTCAAAACTGCATGCAGAAAATTCTTTATCTAATAATTTACAAACTGAACAACAAAATCGTCGCGATTCGGATGTATCGGAAGTACTCGAACCTTCTACCAAAGCAGGTGAATTTGCAGTCATGACCATAATGCAATTTTAAATTTGCATACAGAGCAAACTAAATAGAATTATTTGTCCTTAAAAAAATTCCAACTTATATAAATTGAAATAATAAAATGTTTCAAAATACAGTCTCATTCGCAGATTTACATTACTTAAGTAACATTAAATTTAGCAAACACTAAATCGAACAAATAACCAAATTATAATAAACATTTGGGCACGGAGCACCTAAAAATAGCGACCTTACAATGTCAATCGCATCGTCCGTATCACCACCCGCTAATCAAGGCTAGGAGAAGAGTAGTAAGCAACAAAATTAGTGCTTATATGCAGTGTATGCAACACATTTGAATCGGTATTACCTTTCCGTGCAAGTTTAATGAGCCTGATTTAAAATAGTACTCTAATAATTATACTTTTTGCTGTATGGAATTGATATTGAGCTTTAAGTTGATTAAATATTACAAATTTAAATAAACGATAACCATAATTTTATAAAAATATTTTTGTTAGCATTGGTTTTTATTTTTAATAAATTCTTAACGCATTGCTTCGATAGACCGCACGCCACTGGTAAATAGAACACAACAATTGATAAGATAATGAAAATAAGTAAGAATCTTACTTAAAAATGGTTAAAAGAATAGAACTCTACTACTGGTTTAATAGCTGTTTTTATTATAAAATTGCATAACTCTTTGATTTGGTTACATACATTGTTAGGTCTGAGGAAAGGCAGAGGTGCTTGTGTCACATATGTAACATTCACAACTGCTACAAAAGCTTCACTTGGATATATCAAACCCCCACGATCTTGCAGGCTAATCAATCTCATCAAAGATCCTGGTATTGTAGTAGATACCAATGGAGATGGAAAATACAGATACATAAAATATGTCAGCTTCTGGTATATGAATTGTTTTTTTATTAAAAACTGCTTTTATCAGTAGGAGATGCTATTAGGGGTGGGACAGATATTAATGCACTAGAACTTACAAACTAAGATTTTCAGCTGCATTTGAAGAAGTAGAAGATTTGACGATTCCGCATCAGAAGATTTGACGCAAAGAATATTCTGCTGTAAGCTCAAATAGCTTACCCATCAGATTTTTATATAAATTACATTGATTAGCAACAATAAAGATTTTGAATTTTAGTAAATCAAAAAAAAAATGGTAACTTCAACATCTATCATCCAATAGTGCCACGATTCTGACTGCTTGAGAATGCCAAATGTTTACATTTAATAGTAGTTGGTCATGGTTGGGGTTAGTATCATTGACAAGAGTTTGTCTATATAGTCTGTAGATTTTTTTGCACATTAACCCCTTTTTACCAGAGCACATCACATATATTACTTTTCCAACAATTTTAATTTGTTGCCGCTGTCTGTAGCCATATATGTAGTGTACTAATTTTAAATTCATTTAGCTGCGCTTGTGCTGTACATACCACTGGGGACGTCCCTGCTAAATATATCAATTTTATGGTTTACGCATTTAATTTGATATCTCAAAGTTAACTTCAAAATTTACAATAAATAAATGTTGTTTATAATTTTATATAGACGACGTGTGCACTGTCAATTTTTAATCTTTAAATCTCAGCCTCAAGCCTAAAAACTGATGTACAGCACAACTATTTTATGCTTCATAACAGAAAAAAGTTCTTGTACAGAATCAAGCTATTAACTAAGGAAGAATTGTTCTTTTTCTTAGTATATGAGCTCCGACACATAATAATTCATCAACTTTTATTTTTGTTAAGTCACCCCACAATCTTTACTCCGAAACTTTCTTCTGGTATAGAAAGTGACTCTTTCTTGTCGACAGAACTGAAGTACTGCATCTGTATCTACACCATGTCACGTTTCATAAAATTATATCCAGGAGTTTCCTTACTACACTGCTTCTTGCAAGGTTTTTGGGCACTTTTGTCAATCTTCAGACAGTGTAAGGAAACCTCCCCACAGAATTTCATAAAACTTGGCATACAGTAGGTGCGGGAGTAATATTTCATACTAGTAACCAGAAACAGCTACTTTGCAGACCAGAAGAAAAATCTCGGGCATCCATTGATTGAAAATATGAAAAATAAATACATAACAAAATATATAAACAAATGAATATATTTTTGCAATATAGGATAGTTCTTAACCTAACATCACATTTTAGTATACAGAAACAATCGTTTAATGTATTAATTAGGGCTGTAAACTTCCGGATATTTTAAAAATCCGGTTAATCCGGATTTAACTAATCCGACATCTCAAGTTCGGATATCCGAATACTTCGGATTTGAACTTGGTATATACAATAACAGTTTTCATTTTTAAATTAAAATAGTTTGTCTCTAGAGAAATTAGTTACCATTTATGGTAACAATAAATAATTGAAAAATAGTCATTGCAATTGACTAAGTCCTACCAAATGCCAAAAATCAAGAGAAACATATATAGTCCGGTCAAAATAGACGAAAAAAATAGTGGTAAGTTTACATTAATTCGCATAGAGATGAAAATTGGTACAGGTCTTAGGTACACTATTACAAATAAAATTTTAAAAACCCCACTGATCCTACGTCTGCTAAAAAATCTATTCAAGGTCAAAGGCCAAAAGTATCGGTTTTTTGCATTTTTCTCGTAAACGGTAAGTGTATTATAAAAATAGGTCAGACAAAAGTTGTAGATCATGCAATTATCTACAAAAATTGTTCGTATATTTTTTTGTCTTACGAATCACAATTCCTGAGATATCGCGATTTTAAAAGTTGAAGAAGTCGTATTCTACATAATATGCACACATTTCCGCACCACCTGTGAGATAGTGTACTTGGCGTATATTTTTAACGTGGTTTCCCCGGTAAGCATACTCCACGATCTATTGTGATTCAGTTTTATTAAATAATATTCAAAAATATTCTATTATGGAACTAAAAAATGGTACTATTGGAAATGATTAAAGTGGCACGAATTATTGTTGATTTCGGGAGGATTTTAGTCAGACTGATAATCTTCAAATGCTACTTCAACAGTAATGTCTTCTTCTTGCTGGATATCTGTTATTCTGGCGCCTGCAGAAACTTTTCCAGGGGGGGGGGCAAGCCTAGAATGAACGCCATGCTAGGGGGGGGCAAGCCTTGAATAAACAACATGCTAAGGGGGCAAGTCTAGAAAAAAACGGCATATTATATAAAATTTTCAATAAAATTCAAATTGTTCAACTTCCACGGGGGGGCAAGCGCCCCTCCTTGCCCCCCCTTCCGGGCGCCTATGAAGACTGGCCTTGACAATTGGTACATACTGGTGAACAAAATAATCCGACTTTTTTACAGCCACAATTTTATCCAATTATATTTCTAGATTTCAAATTTAATCACAATTAAGTTAATCAGAGTTTAATCAAGCTTTGTGAAACCGGCCATAAATAGTATATTTAAAGTATTAGTTTCATAAGACATGTTTTTAGCGCACGCGTCCGAGTTTAGAAAAAGACCCGCGTAGCGGGGAGTTTTCTAAAGACAAGTTATTTCATTATTAAATAATTATATATATTATGTAATTAGGAGATCAAGTGATACTTTAAATCCAAGAAGATGTATAACGCCGAGGCGCCAGCCGAGGCGTTATAACATCTTCGAGGATTTAAAGAAGCTTGATCTCTGTATTGCATAAGTTGTTTTATTTTATTTCGTATTTCAATCCTAATTTCTCCCTTTTAAAATCCATCCGAATTTATTGCATAAAGAAGCAAGTTGCCTTGTCTGTGTCATCATACGCGTAACTAAGGAGATAAAAAGCAGCATGCATGCGGCTATAATGTAACATCAAATTATTTACGTTGCCAACAACAACGGAGATCAAGAACGTCTTGAACTCCGGTGTCATTGACAATGGAGATCAAGATATACTTTATATTACTAATTGTGGAATATAAACAATTGTTTGAAATACAAAATGAAATAAAAAAATTACTTTGTTTTAAATAAAATTTGTTAGGGATATTTTGATAAGTAGCATAACAGTTGGCGACACTAGAAATTATGCAATTTGTTTTTTACATAACCTCGTTAACTTTAGGTAATACGCGCGACGTAGAAATTCCTTGTCTGATACACACAAAGCCCGCTGCTAACAGCAGGACCTCGTTCAAATTTACCAAGTGCATTATATGTACTGTTGAAAATTATTATAAATTCAAAGTAGAATGTAAGCCAATATATTTGTGACATAAATAATTGCTACTTAATGAATTAAAAAATTGGATGAAATAAGAATAATTATATTTCATTTCATAGAAAAAAATGATTTTTGTTAACAAAAATAATTATTCATTGGATCTTTTGGATATTATTACTTATAAGGTAAAGATATATATTTTTATAAAACTGGATTTTATTACGTTAAGTTTATCGTAAGCTATGGCACATACACAACACAATGCATCCCATATGACAGTATTAAAATTTACAATTTCGTTAATAATGAAGTAAAACCGTTACACCCTTGACAGGGCTATTTATTATCCGGCGCATTTGGCCTGCAATACTAGTTTTGCAAGCGTTGCATTCCAGTTATACGAGTTCACTGCGTAAATAAGATAACTTTGACGTTCTAAAAACAGCTGTCTAACAGTGATATCAACTTTAAAAAATAAAATGTTACTGTTTCCAGTATTCCAAAAACCTTCATTAGCACACGCAAATTTAAAAAAGTATTTCAAGGCGTCGTAGACGTGCATATTATTATTTTCGATGTTTCAAATGGTGATATCTCAGGAATGGTGACTCGTAGGACAAAAAGTATAAGAACAATTTTTGTAGATAATTGCATGATCTACAACTTTTGTCTGACCTATTTCTATAATAACACTTACCGTTTACGAGAAAAATGCAAACAACCGATACTTTTGACCTTGAATAATTTTTTTAGCAGACGTAGGATCGGTGGGGATTTTTAAAATTTTATTTGTAATAGTGTACCTAAGACCTGTACCAATTTTCAGCTCTATGTGAATTATTGTAAATTGAATTGTCTATTTTGACTGGACTAATAGTTGTTCCAATAAAATCTTAAAAAGCCTTATGTTGCATAAATGTTTTTAAAAATCGATTAGTTTAAGTCTAGACTAGTGACGTTTTTTTTTATTTCTAACATGCACAAAAATTATTATTATGTACTATAAAATCTAAGTATCAAGATAAAAATAATTAATCTGCATAGATGTTGCAGGTTATCCATATAATACGTCACATTGAGAAAGTAAGATAGTCATTAGGGTGCCCGTAGAAAGATTAGTCGGCAAAATACTCTATTAAAATTGTCCAAAGAATACGCTCTTAAGCTATGACCATCGAGTCACGGGACACCCTGTATATATAGCAGGCGCGGCTCGCCGGGTAAGGCTGAGCCTCACCTAAACGAAACCAAATAATTATTAAATAAAATCTAAATATTTTACAGTCAATTATTTTTTTACTATTACGTTAATAAATTTATTATATCAATACTTTCTAGATTAAAAATATTTAATTTAATATAAATAAGCTTATTTTATAATAAAATGTATATATATATATGCGGATACCCAACGCAGACAACGCGATAAACAGAATGGATGAGGCTCAAAATTTCAAGCCTCAGTTCATGCATCTGTATGCATTGGCTGGCTCGTTACAGCGCAGCGGCAAGGTTATCGATCGTACACTCTTCCTATACGCAGCATTGAGGCTGAGGTTTTACAGCTTCATAAATCAATGAAAGATCGAGATTCGTATAATATGTTATTTTACCGTCGCGATTTCCGAATACGATTTCTTTCATGTCTTGTTTTACTTTTCAAAATCGTATTAACTTGTGTGCTATATAAGGTGCTTTTATAAAGCATTCACGGGAACTTTTAGGTATATTAGTGAAAAAGTCAGGGATTTTAATTAAGCAGCTAGTAACAAATTTTTGTTTTAGATGCAAGTAAATGATCCACAATATGATCGCGTGATGTGTTTACTAGAAACATCATTTTTAATGCGTAATGAAATAGAACAGCAACACATTTTAGAGCAACGTCCCACGCCAAAAATCGGTTTTATGTTTGCTGACAAATTATAAAATCGGCCTTTACATAATTTTTGGTATGCAATACATAAGTGGCTCTGTGGCAGTAATTACTGAGAACATTGTTAAAAATCTATGGTTAAAACAGTACAGGTTATAATGATTAAAAACATTTTCCAGAGGCGTAAAAAAATATAACGATTCAAAAGAACGTATTAAAAATCTTCTAGGTCTCATACCTACAATGAGAATGTAAACAAAATTGGCAACTTATGTGTTATTTAATTGACGTTACAATTTTATTGGACAGTCAGAAATTACCATTTCAGGTCTATGATGAATCGACTACTTTAGATAATCATGGCAGTTTTAAATAAACATTTGATTGCTTGATTAAGCGCAATGTAGAAATTAGCAAACATGCAGAAGAAGTTAAAAACATTTTTACTGGTCAGAAACTATTTAATTTCAATTAATTTAATAAAATCAATTAATTTCTTGTTGCGAGAATTATTTAAAAGAATCTATTGACAGTGAAATTAATAATGCAAATTATTTTGCAATAATTGCTGATGATACAACAGACATTAGTGAAAAATCACAATGCCCCATTTGTAAATAATGGAAATTTAAAAGAACGAACTTTAGGGTTTTTTGACGTAAGTTCTAATAGAACTGCAAATGCATTATTTCATCTAATAGCTAACGTTTTACAACCCTTTAATTTTAAACAAAAATTTGTTGTTCAATGTTACGATGATGCTAGCGTTATGGCCAGCGAGTTAAACTGCCTGGAATTGGATCTGGTGCACCTTTAGCATTATTTACACATTGCACTGCCCACAGATTAAATTGGGTTTTGCAGCAGGAGTTTTTTTCGAGCCTCACCTTCCTAGGAAATCACGAGCCACCACTGATATATAGAATAGTTTTTGATTATCCAAGATCGGCTATCGGTTCGACATCACCTTAATGTATATCTGAACTTGAAATACATTTTTCACTATTAGATATGCATTGCACCCGGATTCCACTTGGAATGCAGATTTCAAATGGAATTCAGATCCCATTTGAAATCCGGATTCCATTTAGAATCCGGATGTCCGAACTTGAAATGTCATATTATCCAAGAATCCGGATTTCTGGAAATCTGGATTTAACTTGCAGCCCTAGTATTAATTACAAGATACCTGTTTATTATACTTTATATATTTTGTGGGGTATTCTTTTTTTATGTTTTGTCTACAGCAATCTTTATCCGGCATTTTTTTTTGAGGTAGATGTTTCCTATTGCTAGAGTGTAGTATTACCATGCCAAGTTTCATGGAATTCTGCAGGAAGTTTCCTCACACTGCTTCTCTGCATCTCGAGATCTACAAAAGTACTCAAAAACCTTACAAGAAGTGGTGTAAGGAAACCTCGATAGAATTTTCTAAAACGTTGTATGGTGTAGATGCAGATGATGCAGTACTTCAGTTCTGGCAACAAGAAGGAGCCACTTTCTAGACCAGAAGTGACTTTTAACAAAAAATGAAAGTAGATGAATTAATATACGTTGGGCTGGTAAAAAGTTTTTATAATTAGTAGAAAGCAGAAATAGGAAAAAGATTATATTACTTTCAGGGTTAGTATAAAGAAAACCACTAAAAACACATTATTGTATATTCATGTATTAAGAGAATAGTTAATATAAACATGGAAAGAATTTTTTCGTTCTAGTGCTGGTAAAGTTTTTAAACGTAAATACAAAGATAAGACACAATGATTTACATAAGACCAATTAAAAAAATTATGGACGTATTGAAGATGGCAAAAGTGAATTGAAAACAGATACTTGCGTCTTTTTTTTTTCAAAAAAAAAAAGAAGTGGCATTTGTTTTCAAATCATATTTATTAATAATAATGGATATATTTATAAAAAAAACTTAAGAAAACCCCAAACAAGTCTACCTTTTATACAAGCACATAAATAGTGGCAAAGTTAATAAGAACGAAATATATTAAAAAGTGCGCAGAGAACAAGTAGGTACCTCTATATCCACAACCAAAATGAGATTAATTATTCTAATCTGGGTCTTTTTTGTTTATTACTGCTGTTCAGCGTGATATAAAACTTTAGTCCTTCTAAACTGCTAACAGTAAAAGGCAGCATTGATTTCATTTTTTCTATATTGACTAATTTAGTCATTCATTTTAGAAGAACTAAATTATGTTACTCATTGGCCATATATGTCACTAAAAGGAGCTTATTTGCGTGCATTGGCAGAAACATTATCCGACCTGCCACTACAAGCAATAAATAACTTTTACTTTTTCTGGCAAATATTAGCTACTCATAAAATCCCCTAGTGACATCAGATATGGTTAATTCATAACATGTTGCCTAACATAAAAACATATATGGTGATGCGATGATATTGTAACATACAAGCATCACTATAGATGTTATATTTTTTGCTAAATATTTTTTAACGATTAATAATAATTATTATTACATTCCAAAGTAGTATAGGAAAGTTTTTTTTGAGAATTATTATCATGTAACTATAAATAAAAAAATTGTAAATAACACACTCTCCATAAGAATCGATAAAGGAAGAGATATCTATATCAACAAGGTTTACAAAATTTTTTTAAGAATTCTTAGATATAACAATAAGATTAAACATCTACACAAATTTCATCTTGTTGCGTAAAAAAAAATGAAAAAGTATATCTTACTCTTATATTACAGAAGAAGTGGAAACAAAAACGAATATCGATGGAGATTTCATGCAATCGCTACAAAAAAAAGGTTGAAATGGCTTAAGAGGTTTATTTGATGAGAGATATTTAAAAATCTATGTTTTATTTGCAAATATGCAACCTAGAGATCAATGTCACGTACTTAACTCCTTTCGTAAATCTTTTGAGCTTCACCCACGCTTTAAAGATATAAACTTTAATTTTTATTGTTTAGTTTACATTAATGTATTGTTTCGAAATGTTTTCAATTTCATCAGAGTTATGATTTAAACTCCAATAGTTTCCTTTGCATTCTTACAGTTACATAATATTTGTGCGTTTCTTTTAAAACTGGTTTAAACTAACAAAAACTTAAAAAAATATTATTAATTTTAATGCAGTAGGTATTAATTATTCTGATTAATTTTTCAAATTATATAGTAGTCTATGGTTATGATTTAAACTGATACTGTCAGATTAATTAAAAAAAGGTTTACGTTGTTGAAAAAATAAAGCATATTTTTTAACATTCACATCACTTTTAAAGGAAATAAAGTAAATAATAAAACAGATTTTTGCTTTAACACAATTATCACCGTTTATGATTGTTTTATCTTTTCTAACATATTAAATAAAACAATTAAGAAAATAAAGTTATAAATCTGTATTTTTCTGATTAAATTCATTATTACAATTATCACAGAAAATACAATGGCTATCGGCGAAAACTTGCAAGCTATTCATTCTGAGCAAATTTACTACACTTTACAAAGAGCTATTAATAGCACAAAATATATTAAACTCCTGAGTTGGTGAAACTATTAATCATCCATCACAGTCTAAATGTTGAATAAAGTATTAATATTTTGATGGCAGTAGTTTATCACTTTACCTACACAATACTTACTAAAAATAATTTGCCGGTAGCTAAAGGAATCATTTTAATAAATAAAATTATACAACTTTTTTTTCATTATCATTATATTTGGATATGACAAGTTTTTTTTTTGTTATTCAAATATAATAATTCAGTTAATTTAATATACTTTATATATCAATATTCGCATTTGTTTCCATATATACATACACACAAGTAAAAATACAAAAAAAATAAAAAATCAAGACTAAAAACAAAAAATAATTTATTCCAAAACTATTATAATGAATAATAAAAGCTGCTAATTTTGCAAATACATTTTCAAAATTATCCCGTAGTTAGAAAGAAGGTATCCTGTCAACATGATTCCACCACATTATTTGCATTATGAATTATATATATATTTTTTCACCAAGGATAATTTGAAAATGAGTAAGATATTTAAAATAAAACCGGTAATAAAGTTACATTTAACCAAGTGCCCAAGATTCATCGTATCGAGTTGGAATACTGAAGGAATGACACTGAATTGTTTTAGCCGCTCTTGAATAATAATATGGCCACTTGTCCAAGATAGAAGTAGATGAAGTGGCGCGTCTCGTGGGTCACGTAAGATCCAAAATTACGTCCTACGATGCAATGCCATGTTGGATTGTATTTTTTGTCAAATTCCTTCTTTATATATGCAGCAATGTCCTGTAAAGACAAAAAAATTAATAAAATGCATTATTTATTACAGAAATTATATTGAGAATTATACAGAGTGTCTCATATGGGGTACATCAAACGTGACAAGTAGCTAGTTATCGATAAGACAAATAGAAAATTCCTATAACATCTTTTCTCAGAAGTATAGTTCGAAAAAATGCAATTCAAAAAGGGTATGTTTTTAGCACATACAGTAGGGTTTGTTATGTTTATGTTGCTGGTCTTGCAACCTGATCATGTTTTATTTACAATACAATTTTATGAGATCGGTCAGTCAAATGATAATTTTGAGAAGTCGCATTAAGAAAAGAAATACTGTGCCAGTGTTCTTGTTATCATGTGAAAAATTTATCAAATGAAAAATTCAATGGTGTTTTCCGTTTTAAGTAAAATTGATTAATAAAAAAAATTGCCCTTTAAGATTAATTTATATAATTTCCGTTTCGTATTATTAAAATGTTTAATTAATGTAGTCAAAACAAGGTGTTATAATTACTAGGTACTATATTAACCAGGGATTCCTCGTATCGTATTGCAGCTCCTTAGAATTCCTAATGTAATTAACTTATAAAGCTGAAGAGTTTTTATGTTTTTTAAATTAATTCAAAGCGCGTTAATCTAATGAACTTACCTTATTAGAAAATTAAATTTTCTCTTTAAAAATCAGATAAGATAATTAAATATTCTTTTATAAATCAGGTTTCCTTTTAAAGCTGTTATTAGACCTTAAATTTATTTCAAGTTCAAGACTGCATTCTTAGTATTATGCAGCATAAACAAACTTGTGCTTTATTATCAAAATTACTTTGTCTGGCTCTCAACTGTCAAATCTGACACTCACAGTTATTAGTGTTATCAGCATAAATGCATTTATAAATTTATATATGGGTCATTCTTTCTGAACGCAACCAATGGATAGGTCCAATGATTGGCACAACTTAGAAAGGCCAGAGAGGGGTCATTTTAATGCTTGAAACCTCTACTTCCGAATGTCACATGTCTACTATATGAAAAAATTTATATTTGATCCCTAAAACAGGATGAATACGTAGCCAGTTCCAAAAAAAATTTTGAAGTTGAAAAAATTAGAAAACGAGATCTTTTTAAAATTTTTTTAACAGCATTCTTCGTCAAAGAATACATAAATTTTGCCCACTGCGTTTTTTTTCCTAGAGTGCTTCAATTTCAGGCAAAATTGAGAGCAACAATTTGCCATTTTTGAAAGTTTATCATTTTTTTCATCGAAAATGGTGTCAGATAGAAAAAAAATGATTGAGTAAAAAATGCTTATTTTTCCCAATGAATACGAAATAATTACATGAATAAATTACAGCTCAATTTAAACCGATTTTGAAAATTACGGTTGTAGGTGTTGCCTATCTATGGGCTTGAATAATAGGATTCAAACCTTCTAAAATGATGAAATTTTTCAAAATCGCTTTAAATCGGTCTGTATTTTTTTCCCGTGTTCGAGTAAAAATAAGCATTTTTTACTCTTATAATTTTTTTTCTATCTGACGCCATTTCCGATAAAAAAAAATTATAAACTTTCAAAAATAGGAAATCTTTGTTCTCAATTTTACTCGAAATTGAAGCACTCTAGAAAAAAAACCGCAGTGGACAAAATTTATGTATTCTTTGACAAAGAATGCGATGGCGTTAAAAAATTTTTTAAGAAATATTCCTTTTTCTAAGTTTTTCAAATTTTAAAACTTTTTTTGGAACTGCATACGTATTTACCCTGTTTTAGAGGTAAAATATAAATTTTTTTATATAGGAGACATGTGACATTCCAAAGTAGAGATTTCAAGCTTTAAAATGAGCCAGCCCTCGCTGGCCTTTCTAAGTTGCACCAATTTTTAGATTTAGCCGGTGGTTTAGTTCAGAAAGAATTTCCGATATATTTTTCTAAAAACGTCCGTCAAGATTATTACAATTTTTTTACAAACTTTACTAAGATTTTTGTTAAGTTTGGTACACACCCTATATAATTGGGTAACTACATTTGATCAGTTTTGAGAAATCTTAGTTTCCCTCCAGTTCTGCTTTAATATCATAAATTATGATAAAAAAAGATTTACAAATGAGAAAAAAAATCATTGCTAACATTTATGAATTGATTATATTTTAGTTAAAAATTTAAAGTTAAAGTTAAAAAGTTCCTTGTTTTTGTTCTTGCTTTTTCATCATGATAAATTTTACATTTATGAAATATGCGGAACTATACCCAGTTGGAAACACATTGGCTTGGTATAGGGATATAAAAACGTTTATAAAAATAGCAAAGCAATACGATAATGAAGAGGAATATTGTATTATAATATTCCTCTTCTTTATCGCATTGTTTCACTATTTTTATGAACGCTTTTATATCGCTATACCAAGCCCATACATTTCCAATCGGTCCTGGTTAGATGTCGCGAAAATGTCCTCTGTAGTTGAGTAGTAGAGGTCCTGTTTACCAGGACTAGAGCTACCAGTTGTAAGAGCTACTAGGAACAAAGTTGCCTATCCACCCTCTATTAGCTCTCCAGGCTAGTGCCGGAGCTATGTAAGTGTTCACCGATGGAAGCCCATCGACGAGGGTGTCCCATCACCACTAGTCCAGTGTGTGGACTTTCACTGCCCGAATGAGTCCAACCTCAAACCTGGCTTCTCACCACATTTCAGAAAAACTTACATCAAACACATATATTTATATTAAATAAAACTTGCACAGAAAAATCAATGTATATAGATTTATTTGTTGAAGTGAATCACTCCTCATACTTTAAATCATTGTTAGTCAAGTCCCTTGTGATTTTTAGCACTCTACAATCTTTTTCCATTCTTTTCGGTTATGTCCTAATTCTTACCAGTTTGTTATTTTCATAGCTTTAAGATCTTCAATAACATCCTCCATCTATCGTAACCTTGGCCTGCCTCTAGTTCTTGGTTGGAAAAGCTCCCCCATTTTGTTATTATTTTTAAAACACTATTATTCTTCGTTCTTAATATATGCCCAAACCTTTGTAGACACTGAACCTTTATACATTTGACAATATCTTCGTTTTGCATTTTTTGCCTTATCTCAAAATTCATTTGATTGTCATCCATTTTCAAAGGCCCTAAGATTGTTCTTAAAAGTTTAATACTTTTTTTTTTATAACAGAATGTAGCTGAGTTTATCTAATAAGTGTTCGCTTAAGAGTACAATCTTTTTTTAATTAAATTTTAGTAAATCATCCTTAAATAAACAAAAAAACAAAAAGTCAAACAGTATATTTTTGTTTTTTTTAAATTAACTTTATTATTCGTACCATATATCCATTAGTGGATAATAAATACATTTTATGTTATTTAACTATTTAACACGAGGACAATTAAGTGGCGCGAAGAGAGATATTCTAGTGAGTACCCTCTGGTGGCTTGAGCTGACGTTAGTAGCGCCAGGGAGTGTTGATTACTTATTTAGGTAAATCAATGTGGCAGATCGGATGATTTGAATCTTTTCAGTCGTCGGTTTCCTTCGTCAAACACGGAGGTCGTAAGTTCATTTGGATGAGTTTGAATTCTATCACTATAAGTTAGGCTCAGTCGCGTAATCACTTCGAACACTGTGTATATTTTTGTAGCAAGAAATTAATTACTGCATTTTTTGTTAATAATTTACCTGTGAATGCTGAACTATAATGTCGTATCTATACGTTTAATACCAATATGATGCAGTTACGACATTGTGGCTTAGAACGTATAAAAATGTTTTTAACGATAAAAGCTGTATCTGATTTTTTGTAAATGTACTGTAAATTACTTTTTTAAAAGTTGTCATGTCTAGTTGATTTTTCATGTCATTTTACATCAGAAATCACCTTTCTTATATAACCTATATGATATTTTACATAGGACTATCAAAACAACTTAAAACACGTAAAATCTCGATTTTGTGCACCAGTAGATCCCGCATTTGATTTTAAGACAGAATAGACATCAACTGAAAACGTTGAAGAAGACGTCAATTATCCATTTCCAACTTATACAAAATTATTTGCCAACATAATTCTATTTAGAACAAGAAGTCTGCTAGAAAAAAATCAATCGAATACCCAGGCTGGTTTCAAGAAAAACTTTTCAACCATTGACAACATCCACGCACTCAACCAAATACTAGAAAAATCCAAAGAATACAATTAATAAAGACGCATAGTGTTAATAAATTTCAAAAAGTTTTTGATTCCGTACAACATCAATATATATATATATATATATATATATATATATATATATAGGAAGCCCAAACCAAGTTCTCAATTCCAAGCAAATATAAAAGGATTATCAAAAATATATAAAAGAACAGTACAATAAAAATAAAAATGGAAAAGTTACGCAAGCGATTTCCAATCCAGAAAGACATATGCCAAGGAGATGCCCCATCATCACACCCTTTCAATGCAGTGCTGGAATACCAAGGTTGGGCAAAATTTGATTTTTATTTTAAAAAGTCATCGATTTAAATAAAAGAAAAATCATGATCTTTTAATTTTTTTTTAAGAAACTCAATTATTTCCCTTTTTACAGCTAAATCGTTCATTTTCCACACTACATTATACAGGGTGTGTCACAACAAGTTTTCGTTAGAAGAATATGGAGAACCAATAGGAGTTGCAATTTGAAATTTTGCAGGTAATGGTTTTGGGTTACATGCTTTTGTTTTAAAATAATTTAAGATTTCTGTTACTTCCGGTTATACTGGAAATGGATGTCAACTTCTTTATTTTAAATGAAACACCCCAATTTTTATTATTGATGTGCATTCCTGAGGCAATTTAAAAACTAATTTGTTTATAAACTATGCCTATAAAATTAACCGATTCTAAGATATTTTCATTTTTTCAAAAAAATTTACAGTTGCGGGATGTTACAAACAACTACAGTTCCAAATAATGTATGCATGTACAAATTTGAAATGCTGCATCAAATGGTTTATTAGGAATTCTATAAAATAAAAGGGTGTTCAAAAAAGAATACCAAACTATGTATCCAGAGAACACCAATATCTCATGATTTTTAGATGGCAACCTACATTTTATTTGGTTTTGTTGCATTCTACGTTCAAAATTAAGGGCAGTATGTATGTACTTCCCTATAACTAAATGTCGTAGTTTCAGAGTTATTTTGGAAAATGTATTAACTCCCTTAAAATTTAATTTTATAAAATCTGGTAGGCTATGGAAATTGGCACAAATAAATAAAAACAAAAGAAGTAACTCTTTAATCAAAGTTTAAAACAGATCGACAAACAAATAGCAAAGGTAATTTTTGCTACTAACGCTAGCTTTAGATGTGTCGTAAATTTGCAAGTAAAAAAAAGCCATCCAATTATTAAGACCTGGTTATACCCCACCATCACAAAAAGCTATAGCGACAACTCTTCTAGATGAAATGTATCATGAAGAAAAAGTAAATTGTTTTTCTATGCTCTCAGGACAGTGCGTGAGAATATGTCGACTGACAGGTGGTCAATAGTCCACAACAAACCAGAAATATGTGCAACAATAACAACTGAAGATGGATGAATGTTTCTATGAAACTATTGACACCTTAGCAAAACCTCATACTTCAGAATATTTGGTAGAAAGATACGGTGACCTAATTTCTTCATATGAATTAAAATACCAGTGCACTGTGGGGTCTTTTGTTACATACAATGCAGCAAATATGAGAAAAATATACTCCCATGAGAAAAACTGTGAAAGAAAAAACTGACTTAAGTCAAAAGTTATAACCTATGGTTGGTTCTGCGCATATTTTGAACTTGCCCTGTAAAAATTTAGAAATCAAGAACACTAAAGAACATATAGTCCAAATAGTCAAGTATCTTCGTAATAATCATCAGGCTAGAGCAACATACTTCCAAGTGATGTGCGATGGAATAGTGTTGCTGATTGCTTGAAATGTATGTCAATAAATGGAACATAATACTAAAAAACTGCGAGAAAACAAGAAAGAAATTGATGATACAATATTCTAAAAGGTTTCCAAAATTAGAAACGCAGTACAGAAGAATATTTAAAAATTTTAAAACCCATATTACTTGCTCTTGATAATTGACGAGGAGGTATTGATAAATAGTTGGCCTAGCCTAGAAAAAAACTACATGTTTTCGAAGTAATAGTATTTTATTGAACGTAATCACCTTTCAACTATATACATTTAATGCATCGATCAAAGAGTAATTCTAATCCTTTAGAAAAAAAAGTTTTATCCTGTTCTGCAAACCACGACTCCACAGCATCAATTACCATCTCGTTTGATGTAAATTTTCGTCCTTTCAATGATTTTTTGAGTTTCAGAAAGAGATAATAATCCGATGGGGCCAAATCGGGAGAATATGGCGGATGGTCGACAATTTCAAAGCCGATTTCAATGATTTTTTGTAGGGCAATAAGTGACTTGTGGGCGGGCGCATTATCCTGCAAAAACAAGACGTCTTTGGTAAGTTTTCCTCGCAGTCATTCCACAATTTTCGATCGAAATTTGGTTAATAGAGATGCGTAATATTCTCCCGTGATTGACTTTCCATGTTCCAAGTAATCCACGAAAATTATACCATCTTTGTCCCAGAAAATGGAGGCAAGAACTTTTCCAGCAGACTTCTGCACATGAAACTTTTTGGGCCGAGGAGAGCCAGAATGTTTCCACTCCTTAGACATTTCTTTAGTTTCTGGATCATAATGATGAATCCAAGTTTCATCCATTGTAACAAGGCGATCCAGAAAGTTTGATTTTCTATCGTTAAATTGATTGCATATCCACTGAGATGTTGTCACCCTCAATCGCTTTTGATCAGCATTGAGACATTTGGGTATCCATTTTGCGGATAGCTTTTCCATTCCCAACTCATTATGAACGATATGAAAAACGCGTTCGTATGCGATATTCAAAGTCTCTGATATGCCTTTTAGGCCGATTCGTCTATTATCAAAAATCATATCATGGACAGCATCAATGTTTTCTTGCGTTGACACAGAAATCGGTCTCCCAGACCTCTTCTCATCGGTGACATCTTTTCTTCCACGTTTAAAATCAGCAACCCAGTTTTTAATGGTTGAATAGGATGGACATTGATCTCCTAACGTTGTTAACATGTCATCATAAATTTCTTTACCAGACAATCCCTTCAAAAACAGGTACTTGATAACCGAACGATACTCGATTTTGCTGAAGTTCATCTGACATGGTTTACTTTTCTTAATCACAATTTCAAAATAACATCACCTTTTGGGCTGACACTTTGCACGTGCACTTGTCAAAGTTTCAACTTGTTTTCATAGCAACGCGATTTATTTTTGCCTGCTAGAACTATTCAAGGCCAACTATAGTCTATATGCTGGACCCATCTAAGCAAAGATACAAGTTAACAATCGATGAAAAGAACCTGGCTCTTGAAACCATTAATGAGATATATGGAAACTCCGGATTGCTCCCATTAGCAATAAAATCTAATGCCCGTTCCAATCCCTTTAAAAATATAATGTTCTCAGAAGAAATAACGAACAAACGTAAGTGGAATTCAGTGGTGGCTGGATGGTGGATTTCAGTGGTGGCCGGAAATCCAGAAACAACTAAGAGTATTAAAACAATTTTAGTGTGCAGTTGCTTCCTCAGCATCAGTAGAACAAGTTTTTAGTACTTGTGCACTCCAACTTAAGAAACAAACTGGGAGTAGAAAAAGTGGGAAAACTAGTTCTTTTTTTGTTTAAATATTATAATGAAAATATAGTTAAAGCCGTCAAGTTTTCGTACCTGCTCATTTTTTGTTTTTTCTTTTATTTCTATATTTTTAGTGTGTTTATTTTATAGAATAAGTACATATATACCCAGGCACGTGCTGGGTCAATTTTAGGACCCGAGAAAATATTGCCTTAGAGGGCTCCACCTCCCCACATCGGTTAATTTATTTATTTAGATTAATTATTAGACATTTTAAACTAATCGAGGCATTTAATAAAGTTTATTAGGTACTAAATACTAGGTACGCAAAGGTCATCACCCTAGCTGAAAACACTCTCATTTTTCCAAATGACGTCTTATGTCATCGCGAATTTGACATTTGTGAAGTAAACAGAATCCAAATACACGTAGACAAACCATGAATCACTGTACTGTAATGATCACCGGTGGTTTGGATAATTTGTAGATCCAAGGCAACAAATGTAAACAGAGAGAAAAATAATTCAAAAACCAAATAGTTCAAGTATTCATTCTCACCCTAAGAAGTGAAAGAATAAAGGTTTTATTAATCACAAACAGTCTTGCATTCAACAAAAACGCAGAAAATATTACAGTACTCAGTACGGTATTACAGTAACATTACAGTACGGTATTACAGTAATAATTGTGTCAGTGTTTTTGACAAAAATTGGTTGGTGGTTTTGGCTTAACGTGAATTTCGTCGCCGGTTCCCTGGTTATGTGGCACCAATTAAGCAAAAACTGCGGTGTTTAGCAGCTCGTCTCGACGAGACTGGCTCAACGTGGGACCGTAGCAGAGGTGGCCGGCCTCGGAACAGCTGTCTTAGGCAAAACTATCTCTTCTCGGACACTGAAAATCGACGTGTAATGCACGAAGAGTCATTACATCCTCTGAAAGTCACTGTTTGGTGTGGTGTTTACGGAGGAAAGGCGATTGGCCCATATTTTTTGAGGATGGAGACAGCAACACTGTTACTGTGCCTGGTGAGCACTACAGAACCATGACCAACCACTTCTTGCTGTCGCAAATTGACAAATTGAGTTTGGGAAACATATGGTTCCAGCAGGATTATGTAACCGTACACACAGCACGCGCGACAGTGGACATTCTGAAATAAGCGTTTCCCGGTCGCTTAATCTCTCGTTTTGGTGATTTGCACTGGCCCGCAATATAGCTCGATTTGACCATTCCAGATTTTTTCTTTGTAGTTTATTGAAGTCACAGGTCTATACAACCAGGCCGCAGACTTTAGCGGCCCTAAAGAAGAGCATCCGACAAGAAGTAGAGAATTTTTTGCGAGAAGAGTTTTGAGAGAAGTCATGGAAAATACTGTAAAACGAGCCCTAATGTGCATCAACTCTGGCGGCGTACAATTGACCGATATTATCTTCGCAATTAATGTAAACAAATTTAAACGTCAAAATAAACAGGACCAATTATTTTTATTTACAAACAAAGTTACTGCCTTAGGAAATCGAATAAGGACTTTTGCGCCACCACAAAGGTGAAACATAAATAAATATTTAACAAATATACGAATATAAAAATATTCGTTTCTAAAGTATGAGCAAAAAGTAACTCCATCAAAGTTGCCTTTGGGATTTTGAAGTTATGCGTATTATAACACCAGAAAATTATACAAAATAATTCCTCCTTAGTCCTTAGACTAACTTCTGGTGTTATAATACACAGGAGATCAAAATTCCAAAGGCACCTTTGATGGAGTTGCTTTTTGCTCATATACATTAAATATTAAGTATATTTAATTGTTGGTAATTTAAATTCAGCCGTGTGGTAGGGCCCTTCGAGGCAACTTTATAAAGGCCCACCGGGAAACTCGGAAACACACAGTATCTCGGTGGGCCAGCATGCGCCTGTATTAGGGTGGTTCTTATTTGGGTCATGTTGGAATTTCGCTTTTGCCGGGTGCCCATTTGATTCTAAAAAAAAAAAAACTGAAAATTTTAAGACCAATATAAACTTCCTATCTCTATTCTAATCATTCGCTGTAACGAAGAGAAGTTTCCCATTTAAAATGCACGCTTTTTTTCACTTCTTATGTATATATTTGCCCACTAGGGCAAATTGTTGCGAAAAAATTTGAAAATTGATTTTTTGGAATTAACAGGGTTCGATACTACTTTTAGGCACAAAAAGAATTATATGGCGCATTCGATTTTTTCCAACGATTTACAAATTAATTCAAAATAATGCACCGTTCAATTAGGGTTGATTTGTGTTGTAGAATGTCCCATATAATTTTTTTTCGATTCTCGTTAATTCTATAAAATCAATTTTCATCGTCATTTTTGCAAAAATTTGTCCCAGTGGTCAAATATATGCATAAGAATTGAAAAAACCCATGCATTTTAAATGGGAAACTTCTCGTCGTTACAGCGAATGAAGAATAGAGATAGGAAGCAAAACCGAAATTCCAACATGACCCAAATAAGAACCACCCTAGTCTGTATATACCTACTATAAGTTTTGTTCTATTTTCATTAAATAAAATCTTTTGTATTAAAAAATATTGAAATTGATTTCAATCGTGATTTTAATTTAAAAAAACAACTTTAAATCAGCCAACCCTGCCCACTACTCAATATGGGCATGTAATCTTAGCAAACAAATCCACCCGCATTACAGAAAATGGTTTCAAGGTTATGTTCAAAACAATGAATGCTGTTACATACTATAGGTCCTTAATAGAAAAAATTTGAAAAAAATGGGTGGAGAATCTATTACCCTACGACCTAGCGGGTGTAATGAGATCATGATAGAAGAATTAAGAAAAAAAAATTGCTTTCCAATTATACAAATTTAAACTATAGTTGCCAATATAAAAAAAAAGTTAGCCTTGAATCTCGAAGATAAAAGAAAATCGAAAATTGCTTCAATGTATGCCAAATATTCTCTGAGTATATAATACCTGTATAAAGTTTTTAATTGCTATCTTAAACCATTTCCAAAATATTCAACCATGAATACCATATTATAAAAAAAAATATCAACTAGAACCTTAAGAAACCTAATGTTAATTGATAAATTTTCTTTTTAATCAGCACTCTTATGATGAAAAATGTCAGTTACAAAAGCCTAATATAAATATCAAGTAAGATAATTATAAAATCCTTTAAATCTTATAAATATAACTACATTCGTCATCAACTAAACCTTAAACAAATAATATAATATTTTTTACCACTTTCATTTTATTTATTCATGATAAAAATCTTTAAACTTTCACTTCATTTTCTTAACAATGACAAGCATCAAATTCCATTTTAATAGACGGAAATCTATTATAAAGATTTTTTTGGTGTTATGCCAAAAACAAAAATTAAATATTGCATGGAATTACTCAAACTGACAGTTTAACTAGAATTAGATATTTTTTGTTTCTATATATTATGTAACAACAAATATTTACGCATAAAATTCATTCATTTAAGAAACTATAAACAAGTTGTACACATTTATAAGAAAAACATTCTAAAAAAAATTTAATTGCATTAATAACCTTTGTAAACCAACTCCTACATTTAGCTTATTAATCAACAAACATTTAATTAATAAACAAATTCTATTTACAAGGTAAAATCAACATTAACAAGCCAACCAAATTGAATTAACCTCAACATCTTGCATCTTCTATATTTAAGGGTAGGTATGTCTTGCACATAACATCAAAGATGGGACGCTTTTAATATCATCGAAGGCATCGTCCAACACTGTAAAGCAATGCTGAAAAAGAACCATAAATAGCTGACATTTTATTGTTGTCAATCTTCATTGCGGCGATTTACAATGTTGGAATCATCCATTTCCTTACCTTTTAAGGTTTGTTCTCTATAATATTACATAATATCATGCAGGCTCATCTAACATTACCTCATCAAAAAACTGTTTTCAAATAATGCATTTTATGGGCCATCGATTAATAAGAAAATTTAAAACTGTTAATAATTATTGTAAGTGGGTTTCTTTATGTACATTAAAACAATATTACCTACCTATTAATTTCTAAAGATTGATGCAAGAATACACGGAGAAAAATTCATTTGTCCTTATGTTTACTACCCACACTTCTATTGATTTGCATAAATCCATACAGAAAACGTAACATTGATTAGCAATGCTAAATGTAATAATAACAACCTTACGTTTTATAACATGCACAAAAGAAAATAAAAATAATCGTACCTTCTCAATATTATATTTTTCAATTGCTTGTGTGGCACAGTCAACAGCATCTTGCTGCATGTCCTCGCTCATATCAGCATTCTTAATAACTGCTTTACGATCCGTCATTGTGGTTTCCTTGTGTGATTGTGACCTGAAAAAGGATTACTTATACTGTAACATGTTTAATAACGATATGCCAACTGGATTTTTACACAAACTTCTGTGTCAAAATTTTGATCTATATGACCTGTTTTGATGAGCACCTAGATCTCTAATTCGGACAGTGGCATGAGCAATCAGTTCTGTCATAATATTAAATAAAACTGGCACAACCATGCCCTAGTTTTATCAATACATAACATCTTGTTATAAGTTAACAACATGCGATATAAATCTATAATTGATTATCTGTCCCCTGTCAGTAGTAGTTGTCTCCGGGTGTTCGGCCATCAACTAGGTTAGAGAAATGAAATTCCGTCGGGTACAACGAGAATTATTTATTAAAAATACATAAATTATAACTAAACTTACGTTAAATTTACAGGGAATGCACTAAAGGCGCTATTTACAAAGCACCAAATATGACTTTTTTGAGAATCTGTCGAAAATGTTGTAATAAACCGATTTTCAACTATTATTTCCCACCCTTATCTTCGCGGATTATACAAATTAAATAATGCAATTATTCTATTGGTACTCGGCTAGAGGTTTCTGGCAGAGGTTTCTGGCAAGCGACGCGCGCAACTAGCATAACATACAGATCCGTATCCCAACAGTTTTTCCTGATCAAGATTCAAAAACCCACAAGTTGTTTATAGAAATTACGAAACAAGAACAAAACACATACTATGGGCTATTTCTAAATTAGACACACTAGCAGTTTATAATGTACTGCTTTAAACCATGCTAATTCCATGCAGAATACGAAATAAAGTAAAAACCTTAAAAGTAATTTTAATTTTCCAATTATTGAAATTTTGTTTTAACAAAGTTAACACATCATGCTGATAATAATAGATGTTACTGTACCAACGTATGCTTAACTTAATGTTGTCAGAAAATGATGCTTTTACAGATCTGCTCATTCGATTGGGCGGCGCTAGAAGCATACAAATACATCACAAAAAGTGAATTTTATGCTGTTTATGCATGCACTCATTCAAAAGCAAATCTGTATATGAATATATCCGATAAGGTAGTATTTTCCAGTGAAAATAATAAAAAACATTTTATTAATATCTTAACAACTAAAAATCAACTACCAGTACAGCAAATACTACTATCCTTTAAACTAAGATGTCATGCGAATAACATTTACTTTCGCCTCGAGTATTACCTTGTTTAAATTAAACTTCCACTTATCGGTAAATAGCTTTCGGCAGGCATCAAGTAATCAACGTAGTAAAATAATTAAACTATAAAGTAGAAAAACATTTTAGACACCTCTTAAGAAATTTTCTTGGACCCGCTTTGATTAAAATGGAAAATCAATTCAACCGCTGCGTCAACACGTCGCGTTATGCGCAGACGCAATTTCCTTTTTTAAATCCCACACAGTAGGTATTATTTTCATTTTAGTCATTGATTTTTTTTAAGTTATAACCTAAACATTATTTAAACATTTTAATTCATTTTTAAAAAACCAAGCGTTACTTAATTATTTGTGTACCTAATGCCTCTCTGTATTTATACACACATAATAAAACTACTTATTGGAATCTAGCACCCTTAAGGCAAATGACAATCATCATTCTTTTATTTTCTTATTAATAAATGTCAAACAAACTCTCAAAAGTAACCAATTTTTTTTCTTAGTGTTTTTATAGTTTATAAAAAAGAAAAATAAAAATGAGTCAAGATACGATGGAATTAGCTGGAAAACATCCTGATAAAGTGGAGTTTTATTTAAAACTGAAAAAGGATCGAGAAAATTACTTAGAAGATCTGAAAAAGCTGTACAATAATGTAATGCAAATTAATTTTTCATATATGTGCCTAAAATTGCAATTAAATTCTCTAATAGCGACATCTGTGGGTTTGCAGATGTTGCTTGATCATGATAGTAAAGAAGAAGCCGAAGCAAATGGTGAAATAATTAAAGAATAAAAGTTTTTTGAGTTGTGAATTTTCTTATTTACACGCAATATTGATAGTTATCATTAAGTTTATTCGGCAAGATATTAGTTTTATTTTTGATATCAATATATTATTAAATAAGTTTAACTTTCAGTATGTATGTACAGTATCTACAATCTACAATACATACGCTAATTAAGTATTACTACTGTGTTTATTTGGTCGTCGTTATTTAGTTCAAATAAATAAATTTCAACTAAAAATATAATTTATTGTTTTATTAAATAGACCATTAATAGCAAAATGAGTGTGTTCCTACTATTGAACACATCGCATTCTAATTTTTTCGTGTTTTTTAAACATTACGTAGTAGACATCAGATCTTTGAAGCTTAAAACTATTTTAAATCTTGAAATCTTTTCCTGTTATCTTTCTCGCACTTTTTGAAAATATTTCCAAGAATTCCAGCACCAACATTTTTATTACGTTATCCACAATTAGAAGTGTTTATAAGATAACTGGGATATCCATAATAAAAATAATAGGTTCATTAAACTCCTTTATCATTTACAGCGTGATAAGTATAATCCGGTCTCATTTGATCATTAGTATTTGCAAAATTAATTAATCGAATATCTTATTTCAGAAACCACATAAAACCGCCGAAAAGCATTTTGAGAAAATTGTAAAAAACATTTTCAGATAAAAACGACACGTTTTTGTTTTACCCTTGCTTTACCATTACATTGTATCAAAAATTATAATACAAAATATTTGCATTATTAAAAATTCAAAGTGGGGAAATTTTACAAAATAAGTCAAAGTGTGATAATATTTGTGGGTTTAATATTGTCACACTTTGACTTATTACATTGTATGTATATGTCGGCAACAAACAATGAAATTCGTAAATACCGGTAACAGTGTTGCCACCCCTATTACTATAGTAGTTTAATAGAAGTTTAGAATATGTCAGAATATATTTTGCTATTAGTACCTACTACCAGAGTGTTGTAACAGATACATTATTTTGTGTATCTAGATGCAGATACAGTTACTATCAGAAAAAGGTACCTATTGTCCGTCTCACGTTGGGACTACAGTGAAGGAAAGATAGCCAATGTATTTCTTATGGAAGTTTGTGCTTCGTTGTTGCCACCTATTTCACTGTATGAATCTATAGAAATGTGGATTAAAATTCCAGAAGTTCTAAACCTTTGAAAACAGTAACCGAAAAAGTGTAATCGTAACCATACAAAAGAAGCATTTAAAAGAAAGTCTTATTAAGATGGATTTGTTATTTTATTAAACATTACTTGGGATTTTTACATCGTACATGTATCTAAATATCCGATATTTTATTACTTATACTTTTTTGTTTAATTCTTTCGTCTTCCAATAGGGTCGTTGCATAGAATTTAAATTTTGATATAATTTGTATATGTTATTAGTATAACTGTTATCTAATGTATAGGTCCACATAAAATCGATAAATGCATTACGATAACTTAATAAAACGAATTTAAAGTTTAAATATTTTTCGTTCGTTTCTACACCGCTGACATCATACTTTCGTCTTACATATTAGTTTCAATACAGCGTATACGAGGACTATGACGTTGTTGTACTAGAAAAGGACAGAGAAATTTAAAATTGTAAATTGCATATCTCGCATTTTTAACGGCTGCGTTAAAAATTTTGAAATAAATACGTCGAGTTATTACTAACTTGATAGAATATAAAAATGTTACGTTTCAAAATTGTGAAACAACCCTATTCTTTCAACATGAAAATAACGTTCATAGGTGGCAACAACGAAGCACAAACTTCCATAAGAAATACATTGGCTATCTTTTCTTCACTGTAGTCCCAACGTGAGACGGACAATAGGTACCTTTTTCTGATAGTAACTGTATCTGCATCTAGATACACAAAATAATGTATCTGTTACAACACTCTGGTAGTAGGTACTAATAGCAAAATATATTCTGACATATTCTAAACTTCTATTAAACTACTATAGTAATAGGGGTGGCAACACTGTTACCGGTATTTACGAATTTCATTGTTTGTTGCCGACATATACTTACAATGTAATAAGTCAAAGTGTGACAATATTAAACCCACAAATATTATCACACTTTGACTTATTTTGTAAAATTTCCCCACTTTGAATTTTTAATAATGCAAATATTTTGTATTATAATTTTTGATACAATGTAATGGTAAAGCAAGGGTAAAACAAAAACGTGTCGTTTTTATCTGAAAATGTTTTTTACAATTTTTGGTACTGTATAAACAAAACTTTATACCCGCGTAGCAGGTATTACAACCTAGTAATTCACTAAAAGTGCTCTCCTGTAAAATTAATAATTTGGTAGTTAACCACTTTATCCACTCGCCCCTTCAATTGTAACAAGCAAAAAGAATTAGAGGCACGTAATTTTCTATGAATTTCTATTCCAGCGCTACTTGGGAAATTAGGAAGGGGAGAACAGTTACAAATTTATGGGTAATACATCACTGTTGCCATATCATAATATAATAAATTAGTAAAAGCACACGATCGAATAAACTGGTTTTAATGAACAATAGTTATTCAACAACGAAATCGCGCTTAAGTAGGTACCACGGATTTAAACTAGTGTAGGTTAACATTGGTATCTTATTGGTTACTAATTTTCTTCACTCTGATTGACGGGCTCAACTCTGCATTTAGACGCTCGTAATTTCACCTGCATCTTTCTTTCAGTGTGCAGTAGATGGCGGCACGGTTACTTATCGCTCTAAATGTTATTATGTAAAACATATAAAAGAAAGTAAAGATTCTCGCTCAGTAACTCGTAGGTATAAGTATTAGTATAACTAGTCTTAAGTATATAGATACACAGGGACTAATTTTTGGAACCCCGCTTATGAATTGTATATATAATAAACCATGAAGCGGGGTGTGTAATACTTCTAAATTGTAAAGCATTTGCTCTAATTTTATTTTGGTTATTTAGTGTTAGTGATAAAACAAGGATGGATTCGTGGTGAGAGGGATGTCGCGTTTTCAAGAATACGCAGTACACCGAATTTTCTAAACCAATCAAATTTGGTTAAATGTCCAAACACCAAAGTAACGGAAACTCGTACAAGTCGAAGTTTCTGTAAAAAGTGTTATTAACCTCAAAACAGCAATAACTGCATATAAATGATTTTATAAATCTTTGGTAAATCTTTGTTAACAAGATTGTATTTCAATGACAACATTACAAATAATATTATTATTTTTTTTTTTTTTTTTTTGTTTATTGTTTCCAGCCTTATTTTGTGGAACTCCATAATCATGAAATAAATAAAGATTATTAAAAGTTTCACAGTTTTAATAACTGTGAAACTTTTAATAATCTTTATTTATTTCAATATTATTATTGTATATTGTAACAAGAGAGAAAAGGAACGAACCTCTTTTCGAGCGACAGGTGGTGTGTTCTGCCGCCTTCGAGAGAATGACGCATCGTACAAGCATGTAAATCAGACGCGGTTTATTCTAGCATTTTCTAGAATACATAGAAGGTTCCAGCGATTTCTGGTGCGTTTATATGAGGATATAAAAGCGGATTGCGGATAAAAGAGAGGCAGTCAACAGCAAGTCATTAACTGTGTATTACAAAATAAATAGTGGATATAAATGTTGTATTAGAAATTCATAGTCTGTAAATAATAGTTTTTAATGGTTTATAATTATAGCGTTAATTTATAGTGTATTCATTAGTGTATAGAAATAAATATTTGTTTGTGAATAGACGATTTAAACAGCACTTGTATTATTATTTTTAGAAAGAACGTTACAGTGTTGTCAGGTGTGGTGTTCTAAAATAAATAAAATCGCGTAATAATTAAATAAAGTGCTGTGAGAATAAATTTTTAGCGTTAAAATTAATTTCAACAAACGATTAAAATGGTGATGAAACTATTGAAAGATCTCTTAGTAATAGATTTAAAACGGGAATTGGACGAGAGGGACTTGGATAGTAATGGAAAGAAAGAAGTTTTGATAAATCGGCTAAGAGAATGGCTTTTAGAACAGAAGGAAGATCCTGAAAATTACCGCTTCGAAATACCTGGACCCGCAATTGATACTAATTTGTTATTAAGTAAAATGAAAGAAGAGTTACTGGAAAGTTCTAGAAAGTCCGAAGATAATGTTAGAATGCTAAAAGAAGAACTATTGGAAAAGCACGAAGAGAGTTCTAGAAAGTCCGAAGAGAATTCTAGAAGTTTAAAAGAAGAATTACTGCAAAAGTCCGAAGAGAATTTTAGAAAGTCTGAAGAGAATTCTAAAATGCTTAAACAAGAATTACTTGAAAATACTAAAGCACTGGAAGAAAATGTTAAAATGCTTAAAGAAGATTTACTGGAAAGTTCTAGAAGGCTTAAAGGAGAATTGTTGGAAAATGTCAAAGCGTTGGAAGATAAAGTTTTCGAAGAATTTTTGGAGAATGCCAGTGCGTTAGGACTATTGGAAGGTAGATTGGCGGAACAAGATAGGGTAATAAAGATGGTAGAAGAGAAAATAGCCCAAATGCAATTACCACCAACAACTAAGAAAGACGATATGATCGAAATGCTGGAAGATAGAATGAGGCAACTACGGTTTCCCTCAACTTCTGAGTGGCCGTTTAATGAAGTAAAGAAACAATTTAAAGAAGAAAAGGTTCCTGCCGTAGGGATAAAAGTAAAACCACCCACGTTCGATGGAAAGATACCTTGGTCCACCTACTACAAACAATTTGAGGCGGCCGCTGGGGCCAACGGATGGACAGGCAAGGAAAAGGCCGTTTCTTTAACTGTGGCTTTGCGTGGAGACGCGTTGAACGTCTTGCAAACAATCCCAGCAGGACAGGAAAATGATTATCAATTGTTAGTGTCTAGATTGGAGATGAGATATGGAGACGCACATCTTCAACAAGTGTATCACGCGCAAGTGAAGAATCGTATCCAGAAGAATGGAGAAAGCCTGCAGGAGTTTGAAGCCGATGTTGCGCGGCTTGTCCGATTGGCGTACCCTACGGCACCCGATTCATTTTTGGGACAGCTCGCTGTGCAGACCTTTATTGATGGGTTAAGAGACGGGGAAACACAACAATCATTGAGGCTAGCACGACCAAGAACAACTGATGATGCGCTTGCTCACGCTTTAGAATTTGAAGCTGCAAAACAAGCGTCCCGAGGTCACGGGCGTGTTCGGGCCGTTGTGGAGGAAGAAGAAGGTTCTAAAGATCACCTAGAAGAGTTAGTACTGAGAGTTCTTCGGAAGGAAAAAAGCCGTAAGAAGAATCATCAAGAAGTTCGAGGGCCTCGTTGTTGGAATTGCGGCGAACAAGGTCACATACGACGTCGTTGCCCTAAACCAAAACAGGTTCAGCAGTCGGAAAACTAAAGAAGGTCGACGAGTGGGGGCGAACGTTGACCTTGAGTAGAGATGCCCCGAAGATCACCATCCATGCCGTAACATCAAACAATAGTACCAGCAGTTTGTTCGTAGATGGGAAAATTGCTAATCGTACTGTTCCACTACTCATTGATACGGGGGCGACAAAGTCCATCATACGCCCTAACGTTCTACGAACAAGTATGAAGCTGTTACCAACAACTACTCAACTCCGTACAGCAACAGGTGAAGTGATACCAACACGCGGAGTGGTGAAGATGAAGATTGGCATTGGAAGTGAAGAACGTGATCATGAGGTGCTGGTAGCCGATATTACTGATGACTTCATCTTGGGAATGGACCTCCTGAGAAAATTTGGTTTTACGTTGGATTTGAAAGAGGGTGTTTTGAAGGTCGGTAACGAAGAGCTTCCGTTGCATCCACGAGAAGATCCGGTTGTAAGGGTTTTGCTGACTGAAGATGTGATATTGCCGGGTCAAAGCGAGATGGTTGTCGAGGCGGGTTTGGATGGAGATCTTCGGGTAGGATGTGTGCGAATGATGGAGCCTGTTTGTGATAAGAAGATCCATAGTGGCATACTGGTGGGAAAAGCGCTGATCAAGGTTGGAAAGAGAGTACCGGTGAGAATTATGAACGTTAATGTGGATCCGGTGACATTGAAGAAGAGTACCCTTGTGGGACAGTGTGTGCCAGTATTTCGAGTTGCCAGGTGTATGGCTGATGATCCAAAATCAGTGCCCAAAGACCATGGTGGAAAATTAGTGGGTATGGTTACTAGTTCGTGCGAAGACCTTAACAGAACGGAAGTGAAAGAGGTACAGGGTTTGGTTCACCGATACCAAGATATCTTCGCTCTTGACGATAGCCAGAAGGGACGAACAAATATAGTAAAACATAAAATCAATACAGGCAACTCTATGCCTGTCCGTCAGCAGCCGAGGCGTCTACCTCTAGCAAGGCGAGCAGAAGCCGAAAAGATTATTACTGATATGGAAGAACAAGGGGTCAGTAAGAAGGATGGGTCAACGAGATTTTGTGTGGACTATCGGCAGCTCAATAACGTGACCAAGAAAGACAGCTATCCCTTACCACGCATCGACGACACGTTAGATACCCTGTCTGGTTCACGATGGTTTTCGACTTTGGACTTGAAGAGTGGTTATTGGCAAGTTGAAATGGAACCTGAAGACCGGGAGAAGACCGCGTTCACTATTGGTTCCGGACTATGGCAGTTTACAGTTATGCCTTTCGGTCTATGTAACGCTCCGGCCACCTTTGAGCGTTTAATGGAGACCATCCTGAGAGGGCTGTCGTGGAAGACCTGCCTGGTATACCTGGATGATGTGATTGTAGTCGGAAAATCATTCAACGAACATTTGAACAATCTGGAGGAAGTGTTCCGAAGACTACGTGGAGCCAATCTGAAACTGAGTCCGAAAAAGTGCCACATATTCAGAAAGGAAGTGAAATATCTCGGGCACGTCGTATCACAAAATGGAGTGGCAGCCGACCCCGATAAGATTCGTGCAGTTCAAGAGCGGCCAACACCGAAAGATAAACACCAAGTTCGTAGTTTTCTTGAGTTATGTACCTACTACAGGCGTTTCGTTCCTGGGTTTGCCAATATAGCGAAACCTCTGACAAGGTTAACTGAAGATGGGCGCGAGTATGTTTGGAGCGGAGAGTGTGAAACAGCTTTCCAACAGCTGAAGCGTGCCCTGACAACAGCACCAATATTGAGCTATCCACGGACAGAAGGGAAATTCATACTTCACACAGATGCAAGTAATTTGGCCATTGGGGGGGTACTTTCTCAGATACAGGATGGACAAGAAAAGATCATCGGCTATTTTAGTAAGGTTTTGTCGAAAGCCGAAAGGAATTATTGTGTGACCAGAAAAGAACTATTGGCCGTCGTGAAGTCCGTTGAGCACTTCTACAAATACTTGTACGGACGGAAGTTTTTATTGAGGACGGACCATGCAGCGTTGAAATGGCTGTTACAATTCCGTAATCCTGAAGGCCAGGTCGCAAGGTGGATCGAACGATTACAAGTATACGACTTTGACACCGAACATCGAGCGGGCCCTAGTCATCGAAATGCCGATGCTCTTTCAAGAAGACCCTGTCCAACGGATTGCCGTCATTGCTCTCGTTTGGAAGAGAGGGTTTGCCAAGTATTAAGGACTACCATCGTCAACGACAATTGGTTGCCGGAAGAATTGCAACGACAGCAGGAGGCTGATCCCGAACTAAAAATGGTACTGGAATGGAAGCGCGTGGGAGAAAGGCCTGCCTGGGAGGCCGTCAGCCCTTTTAACAGAACGCTCAAAGCATATTGGGCCCAATGGGAGTCCTTGAAGGTGGAAGACGATCTCCTGAAGCGAGTACTGGAGAGTGAAGATGGCACCACCATTAGGTCTCAGTTCGTGGTTCCAAGAAGCCGAGTGGCTACAGTATTGCGACATCTCCATGACGGTGCCTCCGGAGGACACTTCGGTGTGAAAAAGACCTTGGAGAAAGTTAAGGAGCGTTTTTATTGGGTCAACTGTAAAGAAGACGTGAAGGAGTGGTGCCGGAAATGTGAACTATGTGCCACTGGCAACGGACCCTTGGGGAAACGAAGAGCACCTATGAGGCAGTACAATGTGGGTAGTCCTCTGGAGAGAATAGCTATAGACATTGCCGGACCATTTCCCGAAACTGACGATGGGAATAAATACATCTTAGTGGCAATGGACTATTTTACCAAATGGCCAGAAGCATATGCCCTACCAAACCAGGAAGCTGCGACTGTTGCTGACGTACTAGTCAAAGAGTTTTTCAGTCGCTTCGGAGTGCCCATGGAGCTGCATTCGGATCAAGGCCGCAATTTCGAGTCTGTACTCTTTGGAGAAGTCTGTCGATTGTTGGGCATTCGCAAGACTCGGACCACACCGTTACATCCGCAGTCCGATGGAATGGTAGAACGCATGAATCGAACAATGGGCAAATATTTGGCCAAGGTCGTCTCCGATCATCAACGAGACTGGGACCAATACCTGCATCTGTTCCTGATGGCTTATCGTGCATCGGTCCACGAAACAACCGGTCAGTCACCAGCGTCTGTGATGTTTGGACGCGAGTTACGGTTACCGTGTGATCTGGAATTTGGGTCTCCACCTACAGAGCAGGAGGTAGCCGGGAATGATTATGTCATCAACTTAAAGAAGAAGTTGGAGGATATTCACGACCGAACCCGAAATAATAGTCGAATCGCGAGTGACCGGATGAAGCCTACGTACGATGTGAGAGCCCAAGAAGGAGGGTTTCAACCTGGAGAGCTTGTCTGGTTATACAACCCGAAAAGGCGTCGTGGCTATTCTCCAAAGTTACAGCGAAATTGGGAGGGTCCATACCAGGTGAAGAAACGAATAAATGACTTGATTTATCGCATCCAGAAATTGCCAAGGGGGAAACCAAAAGTGGTACACTCCAATCGTCTGGCGCACTATGAGGGAAATAATGACGCAGTCCCGGATCGGAAAGATGAGGCGGAGGTGGCTATCAATACCGTAAGGCCTGAAGATGATCAGCCAACCTTTAGAGAATTTATGGCTGCGTTCTCTGGAACTAGAAAAGCGCGATTCGGAGTCACGACTGAGATGCAACAAGATCTCTTCCGGGTCCCTGGTGATTATTCCATTGCCCACTGTGTCTCCGAGGATCTCCGTATGTCCAGGGGGATCGCAGTGGTGTTTAGAAATAAATTTGGACGGCTGAATGAACTTCGAGAACAAAATCCCTCTGTTGGTAAATCCTTACGCTTGTCTGATCATGACCGATCCATTTACTACTTGGTAACCAAGCAGTTTTACTACCAGAAACCGAGTTACGCCGACTTGTGGAGGGCACTATGGAATTTGAGGATCGAGTTGCTTACCAGGGGAATTAACAAATTGGCAGTTCCCAAACTCGGCTGTGGGCGGGACCAGCTGGATTGGAGAATCGTTAGAAACATGCTGGAAGTTGTCTTTAGAGGTACGGACGTCAAGATCTTCGTCTGCAGTTTTGACCCACAGCCCGCATTAAGGCCAACGAAGAGTGTAGACTGTTATTTCTACCGTAATGGAACGTGTAGTCGAGGTGAAGACTGTCGATATCGTCATGACCCGTTCTACAGGAACCATAGCATAAAACCTGTTCTGGGACAGAACAGACTTGAAGAGGGGGGCAGTGTAACAAGAGAGAAAAGGAACGAACCTCTTTTCGAGCGACAGGTGGTGTGTTCTGCCGCCTTCGAGAAAATGACGCATCGTACAAGCATGTAAATCAGACGCGATTTATTCTAGCATTTTCTAGAATACATAGAAGGTTCCAGCGATTTCTGGTGCGTTTATATGAGGATATAAAAGCGGATTGTGGATAAAAGAGAGGCAGTCAACAGCAAGTCATTAACTGTGTATTACAAAATAAATAGTGGATATAAATGTTGTATTAGAAATTCATAGTCTGTAAATAATAGTTTTTAATGGTTTATAATTATAGCGTTAATTTATAGTGTATTCATTAGTGTATAGAAATAAATATTTGTTTGTGAATAGACGATTTAAACAGCACTTGTATTATTATTTTTAGAAAGAACGTTACAATATTTAATTTAAAAACATATTACTGTGAAAACATTTTAAAATTGCATACAACCCCAAATATTACTATTTATAAGTACTACATCAAAGATTAGTGAGAGTTGAAATTGGAACTATTAGAAGCAAAGATTAGAGAGGGTTTAAGATAGGAAACTAGCATCTGCCAGGTCATAAAGGAATACAAGGCAATGAAAGAGCTGATACACTTGCAAAAAAAAGTCAGAAACTCATTGGTTAGATTTTTAATTACACTCAAATTTCTTTTAAGGAGTTCTATACCTGATGAAAATTTGGAATTGATTCGATTATAAATTAAAAAAAAATGCAGGACTGTCGAGCTGAAATTTCAAATAATTATTAGTCAAGATCTTTTAGCCAAAATTTGGTTTTGAGGTTTTCATGCGGGGTAAGGAAATTTACATTACTTTTCTTATTTTATAAATAAAAATTTATTGATTCATTCGTTCAAGAATTAAATTTTAACGAATAGTAGATTCAATTTTTGCAAAAAACAAGCTTAAATAAGTTCTTATTTTTTACTATCTACAGATAGAGACTTGAAGTCGTTCGTAATGCCTTTAGTGATGGACCTTTATAAAATGTAATATACAGTGGCGTGCGGTGAGAATTTAGGCTAGAGAAGCAACCACGATTTTAATTATAATACACCTAGGTACAGGCGCGGATTAACGGGGCGGGAATAATCCCCCCCCATTTAGAAATAAGTTTACATAGAATAGAAACAAATAATGTTTGTTTAATTATTATTTATTAAAACAATTATTTTTCCAAAGATTTTCCCCTCGAAATACTTCTCTGGGTCCGCCCCTGCTAGGTACAATAAAAAACAGTGTTATAATTATTAAGCTTAAAAGTTTTTCAAAGAAGCACTTTTACACTTTATACTTATGGAATTTGTTGACTATCATTCTTTATTTAAAAAAAAACTACCCATATAGAATTTGCCGATGTTGAACAAACGGACCAATATTGGGTCAATATTGGCACCGTTATTACCAATCCTGGCAACCAATATTGGGACAGTGCAGAAATGATAACACCGGTAAGTACTTGGACCATTTTACATAGCCGATATTGGCAGCCAATATTGGGCCAGTGTCGAAATGATAACACTGGCAAGTACTTGGACCATTTTACCTAACCAAGATAGGCCCAATGTTGTTGATATGTTGGTATAACTCTGGTTTCATACTGGCACAACATTGGCTGTATATCGGTAGCATACCGGTGTATAATAATGACCATTATTATATTTTTTAATTATATTATATTGTACACTAAGAAACAGTTCGAAAAATCTTTTGGTTTAAAAATTGTAGATCAAGAGCGCTAATATGACGACGGACATAACTTTTACGAACCATTTTTCTCAGTGTATAATATAATATAATTAAAAATATAATAACGATGATTATTATGCACCGGTGTGCAACCATATCCAACGATATCAATCCATACTGTGCCAGTATGAGACCCGTTATACCAACATATTAACATTATTGAGTTAATATTGGCTAATTACACACAGAAAAGAATACCTTGATTCAAAATTTTATTGTGTTTAATCAACAAAGTTCTTGTGACAATTAATAATATAATACATTATAATGTTGGCAATCATATAGATACAAATTAACAAATACATTATAATAGGTACTGTAGTGATAATTTATTCAGAATTGAGATTGTATGAATAAATATAAGTCATTAATTAAAATGTAAAAAGGATATATCAATTTGATTTAAAAACAGCCATTAATGTCATACCATCTAATTAAAGTATTATCAAATTATGTAAATATTCAATTAAAAATAATGTAATGTTTCGTTGTTCGTAAGAAAAGGTTCCTTTATGAATATTCTTGTACCACATTCTTGTCTAAAGGCTTGTAGGAATCTAAAACAAATAAAATTTACAAACAAGTAAAATAAGTATTTACGATTTATAAAAATGAATGACAAAATGTAAAAGATAACAAAATAAGATTACGAATATTGTTAGTTATTGAACATTTTGTTGACAAAAAAATGTAATTAACTACCAAGACAACATAATACACTTAGGAAATAATTACATAAGAATCATCTCCTACACGGAAAAAATAAAATAAAGATTAATAAATAAGATTTATGATGTATAACGAAGGAGACATAATAAATTTCGTAACAAAAAATTTCCTTCCAGAAATCCAGATTTCTTAAAGAAATTTCACATCTTAATTTAAAGGATCGAGCACAAAGCAAATGGAAAACGTAGTACAGTCAGATTGAGGTGAAAGCCAGGGTAGGAAGAACGAAAAAATCTAATTCGCTTGCAAAAGAATAATTCTTATAAGAATTTAAACATACTATCATGATTCAAGCAACAAGAGTTTGGATTATCTATAAATATATACAGGGTGTCCCAAAATGCTGTTTACACGCAATATCTCCCTTATTTGAAAAGATAAAGAAATCAACCAAAAACTATTGTGAATGACTCAAAATGGACCTTCAAAAAACAAACGCTGGTTGCATAGCAACGTTTAAGAGATCATGCCAACTTGATTAATTTTTGAAATTGCACCCTATGTTTTTTTTTCACGGAAATGTATTCTTCACTTCATTCTGCATATGGTAGTATGCCTTACTTAATTATCTAATGTGCATTTAAGGGTTGAAAAAATATTTTTTATAAATTGTACATTTCATATTCACTAACTAAATTATTTATTCAAAAAATATTATGATTAGAGCCGTGTCTACAAGGGAACTCCTGAGGCACTTTAAAGCCCATGTAGAGTCCACAGGAGGGCATTTTGAGCATTTGCTTTAAGTTTAAGATAAATTCAATTTATAACAAATATTTTTTAAAACCCCTAAATGCACATTAGACAATTAAGTAAGGCATACTACCATATGCAGAATAAAGTGAAGAATACATTTCTGTGAAAAAAAACAGAGAGTGCAATTTGAAAAATTAATCAAGTTGGCATGATCTCTTAAACGTTGCTATGTAACCAGCGTTTAAGGATGTTTTTTGAAGGTACATGTTGAGTCATTCACAATAGTTTTTGGTTGATTTCTTTATCTTTTCAAATAAGGGAGATATTGCGTGTAAACAGCATTTTGGGACACCCTGTATAACCAGAGAAGTGATTTTTTTATTTTAAAATTCATTCTTATATAAAAAAATATTAACTTTATTAATCTATAAAATCCTTTATAATAAATAATGCTTGTGGTTAATACACCACGACCATAGTGCATGATGTATGAAAAAAATGTAATTTGAATCTTACCAATTTCTAATTTTAACAATCCACTACTTGTACTGATAGGTACATACAGCTGAAGATGCAGATGTCCGCTTCGCATCCACAAGGCTCTGTTGTTTTGGTTTTTGTTGTTACTGCCTGACTTTTTCATTGTTTAACTGACTGTCATAATTAGACTTACATCTAGGCGCAACACATCGGCGAGGCATCTACAAAATGTAAATATATAGTATGTATTATGTCAGTAGCGTATTTAGGATTTTTTCGGGGGGAGCTACTCTATAAAAATTCCGAATCAAAATACTACTTAGATTTTCACATATCCTAGATTTTGATAATAAAAAGAAATCGGGAGGTCCAGCCCGTTAACCCCCCTACGACGCCACTGTATTATGTAATAATAATCATAATAAACGCCTTTATTAATTTTTATATACAAAGAAACACTGCTCTATTTTGCAAATAACTAAAATTTATATTAGTATAGTTTTCTGGCAAAGGGTTACTCTATTTAACCAGGAAACCATAAGAATAAATACTTGCATATAAACATTAATATCAAATGAGGGATTTAGAAGTAAAAGGGTTTATGTGCATTTTTAGTAATTCTGAGATACTTAGCTTAAAAGTCAATTTCTAAATGTAGATTACAGTAATATCAAAGAGTATGCACAAATAAATATTTGTAAAAGACACGTGAAGGTTATGCCGTCATGTATTTATATATAAGCAAGATAGGTTACTTACCTTTTTAGTTCGAGAGAAATTCTCTCTTATAAAAAAACTATGTAATATACTGTTATCATTAGGCTTATAATGTAACTGATTATTACACACACTTATACAGACAAAATAACTATGAACACCATTATTACGCATTACTAATAACATGGCATGTTGCAGTGAACATGTGACGCTAGCGGCTAGTAGAATACCTTACCGGAAGCCTGACTGCCTACTATACCGACCAGATTGAACCAAACGGTAAAAGTTTAATTTACAATATTATTAATCAATTTATTAAATTCATAAATATATCTACTTAGAACTTTCATAAAAAACAACAGTAAACGCCATTTTTATAGAAATAAATTTTAATGTAATGTATCATTTATAATGCGAAACACGGAAAATATGTTCAGCCAATATGGAACTAATGCAGATTGCCGTACAACGGCCCCCAATATTGGCTACCATTGTATACATATTTTCCGTGTGTTTCGCATTATAAATGATACATTACATTAAAATTTATTTTTATAAAAATGGCTTTTACTGTTGTTTTTTATGAAAGTTCTAAGTATATATATTTATGAATTTAATAAATTGATTAATAATATTGTAAATTAAAATGTTACCGTTTGGTTCAATCTGGTCGGTATAGTAGGCAGTCAGTCTTCCGGTAAGGTATTCTACTAGCCGCTAGCGTCACATGTTCACTGCAACATGCCATGTTATTAGTAATGCGTAATAATGGTGTTCATAGTTATTTTGTCTGTATAAGTGTGTGTAATAATCAGTTACATTATAAGCCTAATGATAACAGTATATTACATAGTTTTTTTATACGAGGGTAGATTGAAAAGTTTCCGGAATGGGCAAGAGATGGCGCGCGTATCGTGAAATTGTTATGATGGTTGTCAAGGCTAACCTATTTTAGGAAAGCTGTCAAATTTTCAGACACGTGCGTCGTTCCGTTTATGTTTACTAGGATATCTTGTGAAGCAATTCAGGCACTTTTGCAAAAATGGATAAAAACGAATTTCGTGCAGTCATCAAACATTTCTGGATGGACGGGAAAACGGCGACGGAGATACGAGATATTTTGCAGAAAGTTCATAGCACATCCACACCTTCATTTTCGACTATTAGTTTCTGGGTGAGCGAGTTCAAACGTGGCCGTACGAGCACCAAGGATGAACCACGCAGTGGACGTCCAAAAACGGCCACAAATGAAGAAATGGTCGATAAAGTCCATGATCTCGTGTTAGCCGATCGACGAGTGAAGTTGCGCGAAATAGTAGAGACCACGGGCATCTCATATGAACGTGTGCAAAATATCGTGCACGAACATTTGGGCATGAGGAAGCTCTCGGCGCGATGGGTGCCGCGTTTGCTGACTATGGACAACAAGCGAAATCGTGTGACCACTTCGAAAGAGTGTTTGGCCTTGTTAAATCGTAATCCAACGGATTTTTTTCGCCGATTCGTGACCGTGGACGAAACATGGATCCACCACTACACACCAGAAACCAAGCAGCAGTCGAAACAGTGGATTTCTCCAGGCGAATCTGCTCCGAAGAAGGCAAAGACTGTCCCATCTGCTGGAAAGGTCATGGCCACCGTTTTTTGGGATTCGCAAGGTGTGATACACATCGACTTTTTGCAGAAGGGAAGAACTATCACGGGACAATACTACAGCGATTTATTGGATCAATTCAACGGCATTTTGAAGGAGAAACGGCCTCATTTGCAGCGAAAAAAAGTGCTCTTCCATCACGACAACGCGCCGGCCCATTCATCCCGAATCGCCAATGCTAAATTGGTTGAATTGGGCTACGAGGTGGTGCCGCATCCCCCGTACTCTCCAGACCTGGCCCCGTGCGACTTCTTTTTGTTCACAAACATGAAGACTTGGCTCGGAGGCAAGCGCTTTACGTCAAATGAGGAGGTCATCGCCGCCACTAAAGCTTATTTTGCAGAGTTCCCGAAATCATATTTTTCTGAAGGCTTAAAAAAGTTGGAGCACCGCTGGGAAAAGTGTATCGCCCTGCAAGGATATTATGTTGAAAAATAAAAACAAAAACCTGTTCAATTACTGCGTTTTCTTGCCCATTCCGGAAACTTTTCAATCTACCCTCGTAAGAGAGAATTTCTCTCGAACTAAAAAGGTAGGTAACCTATCTTGCTTATATATAAACACATGACGGCATAACCTTCACGTGTCTTTTACAAATATTTATTTGTGCATACTCTTTGATATTACTGTAATTTACATTTAGAAATTGACTTCTAAGCTAAGTATCTCAGAATTACTAAAAATGCACATAAACCCTTTTACTTCTAAATCCCTCATTTTATATTAATGTTTATATGCAAGTATTTATTCTTATGGTTTCCTGGTTAAATAGAGTAACCCTTTGCCAGAAAACTATACTAATATAAATTTTAGTTATTTGCAAAATAGAGCAGTGTTTCTTTGTATATAAAGATTAATAAAGGCGTTTATTATTATTATTATTATTATTATTATTATTATTACATAATACAGTGGCGTCGTAGGTGGGTTAACGGGCTGGACCTCCCGATTTATTTTTATTATCAAAATCTAGGATATGTGAAAATCTAAGTAGTATTTTGATTCGGAATTTTTATAGAGTAGCTCCCCCCGAAAAAATCCTAAATACGCTACTGACATAATACATACTATATATTTACATTTTGTAGATGCCTCGCCGATGTGTTGCGCCTAGATGTAAGTCTAATTATGACAGTCAGTTAAAAAATGAAAAAGTCAGGCAGTAACAACAAAAACCAAAACAACAGAGCCTTGTGGATGCGAAGCGGACATCTGCATCTTCAGCTGTATGTACCTATCAGTACAAGTAGTGGATTGTTAAAATTAGAAATTGGTAAGATTCAAATTACAATTTTTTTCATACATCATGCACTGTGGTCGTGGTGTATTAACCACAAGCATTATTTATTATAAAGGATTTTATAGATTAATAAAGTTAATATTTTTTTATATAAGAATGAATTTTAAAATAAAAAAATCACTTCTCTGGTTATACAGGGTGTCCCAAAATGCTGTTTACACGCAATATCTCCCTTATTTGAAAAGATAAAGAAATCAACCAAAAACTATTGTGAATGACTCAACATGTACCTTCAAAAAACATCCTTAAACGCTGGTTACATAGCAACGTTTAAGAGATCATGCCAACTTGATTAATTTTTCAAATTGCACTCTCTGTTTTTTTTCACAGAAATGTATTCTTCACTTTATTCTGCATATGGTAGTATGCCTTACTTAATTGTCTAATGTGCATTTAGGGGTTTTAAAAAATATTTGTTATAAATTGAATTTATCTTAAACTTAAAGCAAATGCTCAAAATGCCCTCCTGTGGACTCTACATGGGCTTTAAAGTGCCTCAGGAGTTCCCTTGTAGACACGGCTCTAATCATAATATTTTTTGAATAAATAATTTAGTTAGTGAATATGAAATGTACAATTTATAAAAAATATTTTTTCAACCCTTAAATGCACATTAGATAATTAAGTAAGGCATACTACCATATGCAGAATGAAGTGAAGAATACATTTCCGTGAAAAAAAACATAGGGTGCAATTTCAAAAATTAATCAAGTTGGCATGATCTCTTAAACGTTGCTATGCAACCAGCGTTTGTTTTTTGAAGGTCCATTTTGAGTCATTCACAATAGTTTTTGGTTGATTTCTTTATCTTTTCAAATAAGGGAGATATTGCGTGTAAACAGCATTTTGGGACACCCTGTATATATTTATAGATAATCCAAACTCTTGTTGCTTGAATCATGATAGTATGTTTAAATTCTTATAAGAATTATTCTTTTGCAAGCGAATTAGATTTTTTCGTTCTTCCTACCCTGGCTTTCACCTCAATCTGACTGTACTACGTTTTCCATTTGCTTTGTGCTCGATCCTTTAAATTAAGATGTGAAATTTCTTTAAGAAATCTGGATTTCTGGAAGGAAATTTTTTGTTACGAAATTTATTATGTCTCCTTCGTTATACATCATAAATCTTATTTATTAATCTTTATTTTATTTTTTCCGTGTAGGAGATGATTCTTATGTAATTATTTCCTAAGTGTATTATGTTGTCTTGGTAGTTAATTACATTTTTTTGTCAACAAAATGTTCAATAACTAACAATATTCGTAATCTTATTTTGTTATCTTTTACATTTTGTCATTCATTTTTATAAATCGTAAATACTTATTTTACTTGTTTGTAAATTTTATTTGTTTTAGATTCCTACAAGCCTTTAGACAAGAATGTGGTACAAGAATATTCATAAAGGAACCTTTTCTTACGAACAACGAAACATTACATTATTTTTAATTGAATATTTACATAATTTGATAATACTTTAATTAGATGGTATGACATTAATGGCTGTTTTTAAATCAAATTGATATATCCTTTTTACATTTTAATTAATGACTTATATTTATTCATACAATCTCAATTCTGAATAAATTATCACTACAGTACCTATTATAATGTATTTGTTAATTTGTATCTATATGATTGCCAACATTATAATGTATTATATTATTAATTGTCACAAGAACTTTGTTGATTAAACACAATAAAATTTTGAATCAAGGTATTCTTTTCTGTGTGTAATTAGCCAATATTAACTCAATAATGTTAATATGTTGGTATAACGGGTCTCATACTGGCACAGTATGGATTGATATCGTTGGATATGGTTGCACACCGGTGCATAATAATCATCGTTATTATATTTTTAATTATATTATATTATACACTGAGAAAAATGGTTCGTAAAAGTTATGTCCGTCGTCATATTAGCGCTCTTGATCTACAATTTTTAAACCAAAAGATTTTTCGAACTGTTTCTTAGTGTACAATATAATATAATTAAAAAATATAATAATGGTCATTATTATACACCGGTATGCTACCGATATACAGCCAATGTTGTGCCAGTATGAAACCAGAGTTATACCAACATATCAACAACATTGGGCCTATCTTGGTTAGGTAAAATGGTCCAAGTACTTGCCAGTGTTATCATTTCGACACTGGCCCAATATTGGCTGCCAATATCGGCTATGTAAAATGGTCCAAGTACTTACCGGTGTTATCATTTCTGCACTGTCCCAATATTGGTTGCCAGGATTGGTAATAACGGTGCCAATATTGACCCAATATTGGTCCGTTTGTTCAACATCGGCAAATTCTATATGGGTAGTTTTTTTTTAAATAAAGAATGATAGTCAACAAATTCCATAAGTATAAAGTGTAAAAGTGCTTCTTTGAAAAACTTTTAAGCTTAATAATTATAACACTGTTTTTTATTGTACCTAGCAGGGGCGGACCCAGAGAAGTATTTCGAGGGGAAAATCTTTGGAAAAATAATTGTTTTAATAAATAATAATTAAACAAACATTATTTGTTTCTATTCTATGTAAACTTATTTCTAAATGGGGGGGGATTATTCCCGCCCCGTTAATCCGCGCCTGTACCTAGGTGTATTATAATTAAAATCGTGGTTGCTTCTCTAGCCTAAATTCTCACCGCACGCCACTGTATATTACATTTTATAAAGGTCCATCACTAAAGGCATTACGAACGACTTCAAGTCTCTATCTGTAGATAGTAAAAAATAAGAACTTATTTAAGCTTGTTTTTTGCAAAAATTGAATCTACTATTCGTTAAAATTTAATTCTTGAACGAATGAATCAATAAATTTTTATTTATAAAATAAGAAAAGTAATGTAAATTTCCTTACCCCGCATGAAAACCTCAAAACCAAATTTTGGCTAAAAGATCTTGACTAATAATTATTTGAAATTTCAGCTCGACAGTCCTGCATTTTTTTTTAATTTATAATCGAATCAATTCCAAATTTTCATCAGGTATAGAACTCCTTAAAAGAAATTTGAGTGTAATTAAAAATCTAACCAATGAGTTTCTGACTTTTTTTTGCAAGTGTATCAGCTCTTTCATTGCCTTGTATTCCTTTATGACCTGGCAGATGCTAGTTTCCTATCTTAAACCCTCTCTAATCTTTGCTTCTAATAGTTCCAATTTCAACTCTCACTAATCTTTGATGTAGTACTTATAAATAGTAATATTTGGGGTTGTATGCAATTTTAAAATGTTTTCACAGTAATATTGTAACATTCTTTTTAAAATAATAACACAAGTGCTGTTTAAATCGTCTATTCACAAACAAATATTTATTTCTATACACTAATACACTATAAATTAACGCTATGATTATAAACCATTAAAAACTATTATTTACAGACTATGAATTTCTAATACAACATTTATATTCACTATTTATTTTGTAATACACAGTTAATGACTTGCTGTTGACTGCCTCTCTTTTATCCGCAATCCGCTTTTATATCCTCATATAAACGCACCAGAAATCGCTGGAACCTTCTATGTATTCTTAGAAAATGCTAGAATAAACCACGTCTGATTTACATGCTTATGCGATGCGTCATTTTCTCGAAGGCGACAGAACACACCACCTGTCGCTCGAAAAGAGGTTCGTTCCTTTTCTCTCCCGTTACACTGCCCCCCTCTTCAAGTCTGTTCTGTCCCAGAACAGGTTTTATGCTCTGGTTCCTGTAGAACGGGTCATGACGATATCGACAGTCTTCACCTCGACTACACGTTCCATTACGGTAGAAATAACAGTCTACACTCTTCGTTGGCCTTAATGCGGGCTGTGGGTCAAAACTGCAGACGAAGATCTTGACGTCCGTACCTCTAAAGACAACTTCCAGCATGTTTCTAACGATTCTCCAATCCAGCTGGTCCCGCCCACAGCCGAGTTTGGGAACTGCCAATTTGTTAATTCCCCTGGTAAGCAACTCGATTCTCAAATTCCATAGTGCCCTCCACAAGTCGGCGTAACTCGGTTTCTGGTAGTAAAACTGCTTGGTTACTAAGTAGTAAATGGATCGGTCATGATCAGTCAAGCGTAAGGATTTACCAACAGAGGGATTTTGTTCTCGAAGTTTATTCAGCCGTCCAAATTTATTTCTAAACACCACTGCGATCCCCCTGGACATACGAAGATCCTCGGAGACACAGTGGGCAATGGAATAATCACCAGGGACCCGGAAGAGATCTTGTTGCATCTCAGTCGTGACTCCGAATCGCGCTTTTCTAGTTCCAGAGAACGCAGCCATAAATTCTCTAAAGGTTGGCTGATCATCTTCAGGCCTTACGATTTTGATAGCCACCTCGGCCTCATCTTTCCGATCCGGGACTGCGTCATTATTTCCCTCATAGTGCGCCAGACGATTGGAGTGTACCACCTTTGGTTTCCCCCTTGGCAATTTCTGGATGCGATAAATCAAGTCATTTATTCGTTTCTTCACCTGGTATGGACCCTCCCAATTTCGCTGTAACTTTGGAGAATAGCCACGACGCCTTTGCGGGTTGTATAACCAGACAAGCTCTCCAGGTTGAAACCCTCCTTCTTGGGCTCTCACATCGTACGTAGCCTTCATCCGGTCACTCGCAATTCGACTATTATTTCGGGTTCGGTCGTGAATATCCTCCAACTTCTTCTTTAAGTTGATGACATAATCATTTCCAGCTACCTCCTGCTCTATAGGTGGAGACCCAAATTCCAGATCACACGGTAACCGTAACTCGCGTCCAAACATTACAGACGCTGGTGACTGACCGGTTGTTTCGTGGACCGATGCACGATAAGCCATCAGGAACAGATGCAGGTATTGGTCCCAGTCTCGTTGATGATCGGAGACGACCTTGGCCAAATATTTGCCCATTGTCCGATTCATGCGTTCTACCATTCCATCGGACTGCGGATGTAACGGTGTGGTCCGAGTCTTGCGAATGCCCAACAATCGACAGACTTCTCCAAAGAGTACAGACTCGAAATTGCGGCCTTGATCCGAATGCAGCTCCATGGGCACTCCGAAACGACTGAAGAACTCTTTGACTAGTACGTCAGCAACAGTCGCAGCTTCCTGGTTTGGTAGGGCATATGCTTCTGGCCATTTGGTAAAATAGTCCATTGCCACTAAGATGTATTTATTCCCATCGTCAGTTTCGGGAAATGGTCCGGCAATGTCTATAGCTATTCTCTCCAGAGGACTACCCACATTGTACTGCCTCATGGGTGCTCTTCGTTTCCCCAAGGGTCCGTTGCCAGTGGCACATGGTTCACATTTCCGGCACCACTCCTTCACGTCTTCTTTACAGTTGACCCAATAAAAACGCTCCCTAACTTTCTCCAAGGTCTTTTTCACACCGAAGTGTCCTCCGGAGGCACCGTCATGGAGATGTCGCAATACTGTAGCCACTCGGCTTCTTGGAACCACGAACTGAGACCTAATGGTGGTGCCATCTTCACTCTCCAGTACTCGCTTCAGGAGATCGTCTTCCACCTTCAAGGACTCCCATTGGGCCCAATATGCTTTGAGCGTTCTGTTGAAAGGGCTGACGGCCTCCCAGGCAGGCCTTTCTCCCACGCGCTTCCATTCCAGTACCATTTTTAGTTCGGGATCAGCCTCCTGCTGTCGTTGCAATTCTTCCGGCAACCAATTGTCGTTGACGATGGTAGTCCTTAATACTTGGCAAACCCTCTCTTCCAAACGAGAGCAATGACGGCAATCCGTTGGACAGGGTCTTCTTGAAAGAGCATCGGCATTTCGATGACTAGTGCCCGCTCGATGTTCGGTGTCAAAGTCGTATCCTTGTAATCGTTCGATCCACCTTGCGACCTGGCCTTCAGGATTACGGAATTGTAGAAGCCATTTCAACGCTGCATGGTCCGTCCTCAATAAAAACTTCCGTCCGTACAAGTATTTGTAAAAGTGCTCAACGGACTTCACGACGGCCAATAGTTCTTTTCTGGTCACACAATAATTCCTTTCGGCTTTAGACAAAACCTTACTAAAATAGCCGATGACCTTTTCTTGTCCATCCTGTATCTGAGAAAGTACACCCCCAATGGCCAGATTACTTGCATCTGTGTCAAGTATGAATTTCCCTTCTGTCCGTGGATAACTCAATATTGGTGCGGTTGTCAGGGCACGTTTCAGCTGTTGGAAAGCTGTTTCACACTCTCCGCTCCAAACATACTCGCGTCCATCTTCAGTTAGCCTTGTCAGAGGCTTCGCTATATTGGCAAACCCAGGAACGAAACGCCTATAGTAGGTACATAACCCAAGAAAACTACGAACTTGGTGTTTATCTTTCGGTGTTGGCCACTCTTGAACAGCACGAATCTTATCGGGGTCGGCTGCCACTCCATTTTGTGATACGACGTGCCCGAGATATTTCACTTCCTTTCTGAATATGTGGCACTTTTTCGGACTCAGTTTCAGATTGGCTCCACGTAGTCTTCGGAACACTTCCTCTAGATTTTTCAAATGTTCGTTGAATGATTTTCCGACTACAATCACATCATCTAGGTATACCAGGCAGGTCTTCCACGACAACCCTCTCAGGATGGTCTCCATTAGACGCTCAAAGGTGGCCGGAGCGTTACATAGACCAAAAGGCATAACTGTAAACTGCCATAGTCCAGAACCAATAGTGAACGCGGTCTTCTCCCGGTCTTCAGGTTCCATTTCAACTTGCCAATAACCACTCTTCAAGTCCAAAGTCGAAAACCATCGCGAACCAGACAGGGTATCTAACGTGTCGTCGATGCGTGGTAAGGGATAGCTGTCTTTCTTGGTCACGTCATTAAGCTGCCGATAGTCCACACAAAATCTCGTTGACCCGTCCTTCTTACTGACCAGGACCACCGGTGATGCCCATGGACTGCTGGATGGCTCGATGACCCCTTGTTCTTCCATATCAGTAATAATCTTTTCGGCTTCTGCTCGCCTTGCTAGAGGTAGACGCCTCGGCTGCTGACGGACAGGCATAGAGTTGCCTGTATTGATTTTATGTTTTACTATATTTGTCCGTCCCTTCTGGCTATCGTCAAGAGCGAAGATATCTTGGTATCGGTGAACCAAACCCTGTACCTCTTTCACTTCCGTTCTGTTAAGGTCTTCGCACGAACTAGTAACCATACCCACTAATTTTCCACCATGGTCTTTGGGCACTGGTTTTGGAACATCAGCCATACACCTGGCTACTCGGAATACTGGCACACACTGTCCCACAAGGGTACTCTTCTTCAATGTCACCGGATCCACATTAACGTTCATAATTCTCACCGGTACTCTCTTTCCAACCTTGATCAGCGCTTTTCCCACCAGTATGCCACTATGGATCTTCTTATCACAAACAGGCTCCATCATTCGCACACATCCTACCCGAAGATCTCCATCCAAACCCGCCTCGACAACCATCTCGCTTTGACCCGGCAATATCACATCTTCAGTCAGCAAAACCCTTACAACCGGATCTTCTCGTGGGTGCAACGGAAGTTCTTCGTTACCGACCTTCAAAACACCCTCTTTCAAATCCAACGTAAAACCAAATTTTCTCAGGAGGTCCATTCCCAAGATGAAGTCATCAGTGATATCGGCTACCAGCACCTCATGATCACGTTCTTCACTTCCAATGCCAATCTTCATCTTCACCACTCCGCGTGTTGGTATCGCTTCACCTGTTGCTGTACGGAGTTGAGTAGTTGTTGATAACAGCTTCATACTTGATTGTAGAACATCAGGGCGTACGATGGATTTTGTCGCCCCCGTATCAATAAGTAGTGGAACAGTTCGGTTAGCAATTTTCCCATCTACGAACAAACTGCTGGTACTATTGTTTGATGTTACGGCATGGATGGTGATCTTCGGGGCATCTCTACTCAAGGTCAACGTTCGCCCCCACTCGTCGACCTTCTTTAGTTTTCCGACTGCTGAACCTGTTTTGGTTTAGGGCAACGACGTCGTATGTGACCTTGTTCGCCGCAATTCCAACAACGAGGCCCTCGAACTTCTTGATGATTCTTCTTACGGCTTTCTTCCTTCCGAAGAACTCTCAGTACTAACTCTTCTAGGTGATCTTTAGAACCTTCTTCTTCCTCCACAACGGCCCGAACACGCCCGTGACCTCGGGACGCTTGTTTTGCAGCTTCAAATTCTAAAGCGTGAGTAAGCGCATCATCAGTTGTTCTTGGTCGTGCTAGCCTCAATGATTGTTGTGTTTCTCCGTCTCTTAACCCATCAATGAAGGTCTGCACAGCCAGTTGTCCCAGAAATGAATCGGGTGCCGTAGGGTACGCCAATCGGACAAGCCGCGCAACATCGGCTTCAAACTCCTGCAGGCTTTCTCCATTCTTCTGGATACGATTCTTCACTTGCGCGTGATACACTTGTTGAAGATGCGCGTCTCCATATCTCATTTCCAATCTAGACACTAACAATTGGTAATCATTTTCCTGTCCTGCTGGGATTGTGTGCAGAACGTTCAACGCGTCTCCACGCAAAGCCACAGTTAAAGAAACGGCCTTTTCCTTGCCTGTCCATCCGTTGGCCCCAGCGGCCGCCTCAAATTGTTTGTAGTAGGTGGACCAAGGTATCTTTCCATCGAACGTGGGTGGTTTTACTTTTATCCCTACGGCAGGAACCTTTTCTTCTTTAAATTGTTTCTTTACTTCATTAAACGGCCACTCAGAAGTTGAGGGAAACCGTAGTTGCCTCATTCTATCTTCCAGCATTTCGATCATATCGTCTTTCTTAGTTGTTGGTGGTAATTGCATTTGGGCTATTTTCTCTTCTACCATCTTTATTACCCTATCTTGTTCCGCCAATCTACCTTCCAATAGTCCTAACGCACTGGCATTCTCCAAAAATTCTTCGAAAACTTTATCTTCCAACGCTTTGACATTTTCCAACAATTCTCCTTTCATCATTTTAACATTTTCTTCCAGTGCTTTAGTATTTTCAAGTAATTCTTGTTTAAGCATTCTAACATTTTCTTCGGACTTTCTAGAATTCTCTTCGGACTTTTGCAGTAATTCTTCTTTTAACATTCTGGAATTCTCTTCTGACTTTCTAAAATTCTCTTCGGACTTTTGCAGTAATTCTTCTTTTAAAATTCTAGAATTCTCTTCGGACTTTCTAGAATTTTCTTCGGCTTTTCTAGAACTTTCTTCCATTTTACTTAACAACAAACTAGTATCAATTGCGGGTCCAGGTATTTCGAAGCGGTAATTTTCAGGATCTTCCTTCTGTTCTAAAAGCCATTCTCTTAGCCGATTTATCAAAACTTCTTTCTTTCCATTACTATCCAAGTCCCTCTCATCCAACTCCCGCTTCAAATCTATTACTAAGAGATCCTTTAATAGTTTCATCACCATTTTAATTGTTTGTTGAAATTATGTTTTAACACCAAAAAATTTATTCTCACAGCACTTTAATTAATTATTACGCGATTTTATTTATTTTAAAACACCACACCTGACATCACTGTAACATTCTTTTTAAAATAATAACACAAGTGCTGTTTAAATCGTCTATTCACAAACAAATATTTATTTCTATACACTAATACACTATAAATTAACGCTATGATTATAAACCATTAAAAACTATTATTTACAGACTATGAATTTCTAATACAACATTTATATTCACTATTTATTTTGTAATACACAGTTAATGACTTGCTGTTGACTGCCTCTCTTTTATCCGCAATCCGCTTTTATATCCTCATATAAACGCACCAGAAATCGCTGGAACCTTCTATGTATTCTTAGAAAATGCTAGAATAAACCACGTCTGATTTACATGCTTATGCGATGCGTCATTTTCTCGAAGGCGACAGAACACACCACCTGTCGCTCGAAAAGAGGTTCGTTCCTTTTCTCTCCCGTTACAATATGTTTTTAAATTAAATATACAATAATAATATTATTTGTAATGTTGTCATTGAAATACAATCTTGTTAACAAAGATTTACCAAAGATTTAAGAAATCATTTATATGCAGTTATTGCTGTTTTGAGGTTAATAACACTTTTTACAGAAACTTCGACTTGTACGAGTTTCCGTTACTTTGGTGTTTGGACATTTAACCAAATTTGATTGGTTTAGAAAATTCGGTGTACTGCGTATTCTTGAAAACGCGACATCCCTCTCACCACGAATCCATCCTTGTTTTATCACTAACACTAAATAACCAAAATAAAATTAGAGCAAATGCTTTACAATTTAGAAGTATTACACACCCCGCTTCATGGTTTATTATATATACAATTCATAAGCGGGGTTCCAAAAATTAGTACCTGTGTATCTATATACTTAAGACTAGTTATACTAATACTTATACCTACGAGTTACTGAGCGAGAATCTTTACTTTCTTTTATATGTTTTACATAATAACATTTAGAGCGATAAGTAACCGTGCCGCCATCTACTGCACACTGAAAGAAAGATGCAGGTGAAATTACGAGCGTCTAAATGCAGAGTTGAGCCCGTCAATCAGAGTGCAGAAAATTAGTAACCAATAAGATACCAATGTTAACCTACACTAGTTTAAATCCGTGGTACCTACTTAAGCGCGATTTCGTTGTTGAATAACTATTGTTCATTAAAACCAGTTTATTCGATCGTGTGCTTTTACTAATTTATTATATTATGATATGGCAACAGTGATGTATTACCCATAAATTTGTAACTGTTCTCCCCTTCCTAATTTCCCAAGTAGCGCTGGAATAGAAATTCATAGAAAATTACGTGCCTCTAATTCTTTTTGCTTGTTACAATTGAAGGGGCGGGTGGATAAAGTGGTTAACTACCAAATTATTAATTTTACAGGAGAGCACTTTTAGTGAATTACTAGGTTGTAATACCTGCTACGCGGGTATAAAGTTTTGTTTATACAGTACCAAAAAACTTTAGTAAACATCTAAAAATGACTTTAGAATATTTTAGAAACCATTAAAAACGTAAATAAAAAAAGCAAAAAATAACGTCCCAGCCAGGGTTCGAAACCCCAATAGAGTCACGCCAAGAAAGAAAGAATATAGAGAATCAACGTATATATTTCTTCGATTTTGGACTTTTTTTTGCTATAGGACTTTAGGACAAATCATTCAGTTAAATCGATAGGGATTAAAATTACGAATTTTTTTATCACAGAGTAAAATCTCAGGTATACGGGTGTCCTGTTTAACAGTCTACACTCAATCATTCGGACTGACTTCTGGCTAAAGCAATGAAATTAAAAGAACTTTGCATAATTCGACCTCTAGTTTACGAAATCAGTGTTAGAACCCATCTTGGTACTTTTGCTGGTACCGGATATGACGTCATCGGGGTTTTTTTAAATAGTACTATTAGGTTTTAAATATGAAAATCGATAGCAAATGTGATTCTAAATACAAAAGTATTAAGGTAATACAGGCCTAAAATGCATAATAACGGAGCTAGAACCACTTAACGGGTTCTGTCCTGTTTAACAGTCTACACTCAATCATTCGGACTGGCTTCTGGCTAAAGCAATGAAATTAAAAGAACTTTGCATAATTCGACCTCTAGTTTACGAAATCAGTATTAGAACCCATCTTAGAACTTTTGCTGGTACCGGATATGAAGTCATCAGGATTTTTTTAAAATGGAATCGGTATGTTTTAAAACATACAAACAGTGTTAGAAAACTTTTTAGTGCTTATGAGATATCACAAGTATTGTTCTGTGGTTAATGATTAAATATCAGCAACTCTATATTTTTATACGTTGCGGTCTAGATGGTCGCTATGGTGTTAAAAAATTAGATAAGGAAATAAAGGTTTTTTGGTATTGGGTCTGCTGTTACCTATTGAATAAGTACTATTTTTGTATCTAATACAGGTAAGTCGAACATCTCCTCTACTAGAAATCTAAATCTTAAGATTAGGATATTAAAGAGATTAGTTCGGTTATTATCATTTTGATTCTAAAATTAAAAGCGCATTTGTTTGATGAATGCTATAACATAAGCGATCGAGTTATGTGGTCGTGGCAGATATTATCTGGTGACATAAGGTGGAATCGCACATGATAAAGTTCTATTTATTAAAAGTCGTTATAGCGGTTTGGTAACAATGTTCCATTATTCGCTAATAGTCCAGTCAAATCCAGTCAACAAATAGCGGAAAGGTGAGATAAGCCCTTCGTTGTGGGTTGTCAAATAACCCCCTGAAAGTCAACAAAATGTAGGGCTCGAAGAGATAATAAACCACGCTCCCTAACGGTTTTTGTCGTTTTTTCGAAACTATCAGATGAAGGAATCTAGGTAAAATAAAGTTTATTTAAATCCCTACCAAAAGCATTTTCAAATGCTTTTTCGTGCCTCGCCTTCTTTCTGTGTTATCGCAGAAAGAAAATATGTCATACATGGACCCCATAAGCACTAAAAAGTTTTCTAACAGATTTCCTAAGCTCTAAATGTAACTACACTACTCCTGTCAACTCCATTGCTATAGCCAGAAGCCAGTTCGACTGATTGAGTGTAGACTGTTAAACAGGACATCCCGTTAAGTGGTTCTAGCACCGTTATTATGCATTTTAGACCTTTATTACCTTAATACTTTTGTATTCAGAATCACATTTGCTATCGATTTTCATATTTAAAATCTAATGGTACCATTTAAAAAAGTCCTGATGACGTCATATCCGGTACCAGCAAAAGTACCAAGATGGGTTCTAATACTGATTTCGTAAACTAGAGGTCGAATTATGCAAAGTCCTTTTACTTTCATTGCTGTAGCCAGAAGTCAGTCCGAATGATTGAGTGTAGACTGTTAAACAGGACAGAACCCGTTAAGTGGTTCTAGCTCCGTTCTTATGCATTTTAGGTCTGTATTACCTTAATACTTTTGTATTTAGAATCACATTTGCTATCGATTTTCATATTTAAAACCTAATGGTACTATTTAAAAAAACCCCGATGACGTCATATCCGGTACCAGTAAAAGTACCAAGATGGGTTCTAACACTGATTTCGTAAACTAGAGGTCGAATTATGCAAAGTCCTTTTAATTTCATTGCTGTAGCCAGAAGTCAGTCCGAATGATTGAGTGTAGACTGTTAAACAGGATAGAACCCGTTAAGTGGTTCTAGCTCCGTTATTATGCATTTTAGGCCTGTATTACCTTAATACTTTTGTATTTAGATTCACATTTGCTATCGATTTTCATATTTAAAACCTAATGGTACTATTTAAAAAAACCCAGATGACGTCATATCCGGTACCAGTAAAAGTACCAAGATGGGTTCTAACACTGATTTCGTAAACTAGAGGTCGAATTATGCAAAGTCCTTTTAATTTCATTGCTGTAGCCAGAAGTCAGTCCGAATGATTGAGTGTAGACTGTTAAACAGGACACCCTGTATAAAAAATAAGATCAAATTAGAAAAAAAATCTAATTATTTCTTTTATTCATTAAAAGACACACAAATAAGAACAATTTCTGTAGTAGTAGTTAGAAGCTTTCGGTGCGCCTCCCGAGTGAAGAGTGTGATAAGTGTTTGATAACTTTGTTTTTTGTCTAAGTTGTTCTTGCTTTGTACTAAATGGAACTAAAGAATACGTTCTGATTTCGACTAAACAGTTGTTACAATAATTTTTAAATTAATATTTCAGTGTTGTAAACCGTTTTTGTTAAATAAACTAATTTGAACTGAGATTATTTAAAACGGAATCCATGCTTAGATCTTTAAGGGAAGATATGCGGTGCATTTTTGCTGTGCACTGATTTTAATTCTTAAACGAAAAAAATCAGTGGCATAAGTGGCATGTAATACAATGAATGCAATACGATACATCTTTGTACATCACTTTAGCATGTAAAAAGAATGCAAAAAAACGAACATTTCATCTGTATGGAACGCGAAAATCTTTGTTACGTACCTTGTTTCTCTTGAAATTCTAACTACAAAAACTGATAATAAAGTTATTGAGACCTTCTGTTAAAATGCTTTCGGTATACAGAGAGGTGTAGGTTCAATTTTGATTGTACTTATGTGTACTTTCCACTTTTACAGGTCGTTGCGAAAATTCCCTTAGCAAAACAGATCAAAACAAAGGAAAGTAGAAAGCAGCACTATTTGTTATTTTTTGTAAGAGTTATAAATATAAGCATGTTTCCAATGTGTGCTATAAAGACTATTTAACATCTTATAATAATATTCAATGTCTTATACTGATTGCGTCTTCTTTGACGGCTGTCCAGGTACAACTAAAGTTATGCTGAAAACAGACACTTCAAATCACCACTTCTCCAGCATCATTAAAGAAATACTTTAAGCTGTGTGTCAGATGACACCTCTACCACTTTACGCTGGAGAAAGGCTCAAAGACAAAAAACTGCGAAAGTTATTGCTGATTATGTTGTAAGTTTTATGAAGAAGAAGAGCTATTGGAGATTATTCTACAAATTGTAATACTGATTGAGTGGGTGGTAGATGTATTGAGCAGCGATCAGCTTTGCTGTACACCAATATGATTGGTTTGTGTTCTTTAAATCGAGTTGCTTTTGCAACACTTGATCACAGCACTGAATGGGAAAAGCTCTTGTCTAACAACAAGTGAACGGGTTAAATTTGCAAGATAGTAAACACATCGTTATTAAATTAATATTTCATTCACTAAACTTTTCATTGGAAAATCTCTTACTGTATCAGTGAGTGACAATGTCGTAATACTGTTTTTGATAGTTCATCATCAAAGTAAAACACTCTTGGGTGAAGAGCCCAAGCCACTGCTTGGTTTAGTAGCTGTTAGTTAAGACTCCACAAGATATCTGTAGTGGACGATGTTTTAATAATAGTTGATATATTCATTCAACGAAATAATAACCCAGATACTTTTGTGCTTAGATGACAATAAGGAAAGATAATGCCCAAAGAATTGTTGACTTGAGGGATGAGGATGATGGCACACTGAGCTGATAGAGCGATCTAACCTGGTATTTGAACACTTTTTGGTATGTGAACTGACTATACCGTAAAGATTGAATGATTACTACAAAGACGAAGTAGGTAATCGAAATACTACACATCGATATATTATTCATTTTCGAACTTTCTGAAAATAAGTGGTGGTTTAATAAACCAATCACTTTTAGTTTACTACTTACTAAGTACTTAATTTTGCTCGCACATACATCATCAATAAAATGAACGTGCTACTCTGGAATTTTTTTAAAGGTTGAGAGACTTGTACAAGTCCCTCAACCTTTAGAAAAGCCTTGTATGCCAGGTATTAAAGCGTATGGTAGCACTTCTCCAATCCGCTGGGTTCTGTTCTTCGTTAGTTCAAAAGTTTTTATTGTGTGTTTAGCAAAAGTATTCCATCATATAATAATAATGCTACAACCCATAGCTTGGAAACCAGGCCCCAGAAGCTATAAGCTTGTGCGGGAGGGAGGGGGCGATTATTATTATTACGTAGGCCCTAATAAAATGAATTTAAAACCTTAAATTAAAGATTTTTCCTGCTGCCTAAAGTTTCCCGCAGAAAATCAATCAAAATTGACTGACGATCTTGGTTATAGGATTCTGTGCGAGACGAGATAATCTATGAAAAAAGCACACTTTTTTCAACTGTGGGTCCAAAAATCCTTAAAGAAGAAAATGCACAGGAAGATGGAAAATTCACATGAATTTCATATAGAAATCAAATCTTTAAATCCAAAAGCAACGAAAAAATGTTTGATTTAAGAACTGCTGTGGTGAAATTATTTTTCTAGACCCAAAACGAAAGGATTTGAGCTAGCGGACGGTAGATCTTAGATTCAGACGGGTAACACAAAAACATGTTAGGCAACACATCAAAGAGTGGTATAATTTTCAGATATTTTTTTGTTTTTTTGAGTTTGCTTCCTTCGAGATTTAAAAAGATTTTGTTTGTAATAATTTAAAATATATAAAAATTTCATTTCTAATATAATATTAAAGAAACACTTTGCTTAGGCAACACATTCGACTTTGTCGTTAATTTAGTTGTGTTATTCGCAGTTTCAAGCACATGTAGATGGCGCTGTGAAAATGTGTCATGGTGGCTAACTGAGAGATAAACAGTGAAAGCAGTATTTGTGTACGTGCATTTTTTCTGTGTTTTTGTCAGCTAGAGATTATTTTTGGAGTGGACAAAACATGTTGATTTCGTTGGGGAGTATTTTGACCTACCTTGGTGAGGGTGTTCGACCTATAACGGAAGGCGAGCGAGTCTTTTTAGCAGGTCATATTTTATTATGTGGACTAGTTGACGAAAAAATTTTTGCTCGTTGTTTACAATCCTCACAACTAAGTGGCTCCCCACATAAAATAGAAATTAATTTACGAAACGACTTTGGTATGAATTCGTAACTTTGATACATAATCTTACCTAACCTATACCTATTTTTAGAATTCAAGTTTAAGCAGTGGCAATGTATTTGCAGTTGCAAAGCTGGAGCTGGGGGTAAATGCAAGCATATTGTTGCTGTGTTGTTACATTTAAATAGGTAAGTGAACAATTTTTAATAATTATTAAAATGCTTGGAATATAATTTATTAGTGTCGAAGACTTATCATTGCTCAGTTGCACCGATGTCGAACAAATTTGGGGCAAGGTGAAAACAAAGAAGTCTGTGGATGTGATCCCTGTAGAAAAGTTTTGCCATGTTAAAGCTAGAGATGGGAATGTTGCAACTTCCCAACCAAACTTTTTGCAGACGTTCTTAGCAGGTAAATATTGTTCATATTTTAATATAAGATAGACAGAATCTTTACATCTGTGTAGCTGCTGAAGATTCGGAAGCTGCAGTTCATCAAGGGCAAACTAGGGCTGCAACATGTATTTTAGAAGCTCCATTTATCAGGTTGTATAAAAATAATTCTTCAAAATGGCACTATCAAGCCTTGGCAATTTTTAACAATATGCTATTCATAGTTTTATTTTGTTTTTTTCTGCCTTTGTTTTTCTTTTTCAGGGATGAATGCCACTCGTTGAAAATGGAAAGGATAATTTTGCATTCTAACAGTTCACCATTCACAAATGTGCTTAACACTACAAGTATCACATTAATGGAATGTTGTGGAAAAACATTCAACAAAATATATCCTTGTGACCCAATAGCTGTCTGCAAAAATACTTTCTTGGACAAGGAAATGTGGGCAAGGGAAAGACAATTTCGTATCACTGCTTCCAGGTGTTACAATCTCTTTACTTACTCCATGGGAAGAAATTGGCAAGAGAAAGCAAAAAAGTATTTTTTTCCTGTGCCTTTTTCAAACTCGGCAATGGAATACGGGAGGTTCCAGGAGTCACATGCAAGGGAGGTTTATAAACAGCAAAAAACTGTAGAGGTTGTTGAATGTGGTTTATGCGTTTTCCCTCAAGAACCATGGCTGGCAGTTTCACCTGATGGGGTCATAATGGGGGATGATGGGCAACCAGTCAGGCTGTTGGAGATAAAATGTCCAATCATTGGTATGTTAATTTTTTCAATAACGTTTATGATTTTTATTGGAAAAACTTACAAATCTAACTTGTAGGTAAAGAAAAATCAGTTTTGAACTGTTTGCCACATCTCAAATATTTAAAGAAGGATGGCGAAAACTTCACTTTGCGAAAAAAAGATGTTTACTATGGGCAAATCCAACTGTGTATGTGCGTATTGGGATTGGAGTCCTGTGATTTTGTGATTTTCAGTTCGAAGGACAAATCAATATACACCATTCCCACTAAAATCGATGTTACATTTTGTAATGACTTGCTACTAAAACTGAAAAATATTTTTTTCTCTGAAATGTTGCACACACTATGTAATATTGAATCTATTTAATAGCTTTTAATCAAGATGAAGGAAAATTGTTTTATACAAGTCACATCAAGCAAAACAGTTTTAGTCAAAAACATTTTGGAAACAAATCTTCAGCGGTCAAAGTTGAACAGCCTGACCGAAACAAAATGTGCCTAAACGTTTTTTAAGCCAAGTGACCAGTAAGTGTCGGCCTGTTAATTCAATTTACATTAAAACAACAATATCAAAAGACAATGTTTTTGACTAAAACAGTTTTGCTTGATATGTGTGGCAGGCCTAAGGATTAGGGCGAACAAAATGGCAAATGCGATACAATTTGTTTTAGTATTTTTATTAAATATTATATAATATGTAATTTTTTGAATAAAATGCATATCACATTTATTTTAATACAGCATTGTTACGAATACATAATTATATAAACCTAACTAAATTTTTCTTTTGCTAAAATTGGTTTTGCCAAATTTGTGAGAGCTACAACTACAGTCATTATGTCTTGAATAAAAGGAAGAAGCGACCAAGGTATGGTATTTCGGCACACTCTAAAAGTTTTAATTCGTTGAATTCTACGTTCAACATGTACTCGAGCTCTGGCTATTTCCACATTTTTAACAGTTTCTGCTGGACTAAGTTGTTTCTTTTTTTTCAAAAATGGGGGGCGAATTAATTTAATATTGTTTTCAGTGCATTCTTTTTCAATTAAAAAGCCTTTGTCCACCATGATGGCATCTGGATATTCAAACAACGTTATCATATTTTCATGACTGAAAATTGCTTTATCTGAAGCTCGTCCTCCATAAGCTTTGCTCAAATATGTTATTAGCCCAGAAGGTGCAACACCAATTAAAAATTTAATTGTATGCCTTCCTTTATAAAATGAGTAAGTTCTAATTCTGCATTTAAGACATTTGCTTTTTTGAACTTCTACCTCTGTGCAGTCTAATACAATTCGGGTGTGCCTAAATTTTCGAAAACAAATTGGCAAATTATTCAATATTTCTTCCTTTGGTGGGAACCTTATAACACAACTTAATGCTGTAGCCAAGTTTTGAATAGTTGTCTGAAAATAAGTAGTTGCAGTAGCTGAACTGATTTTGAAGAAAACTGCTAAAGCCGCAAAAGTTAAATCTAATTTGATTCTCATGAGAGTAAGTAATATTCTTTTCTTAATATCTAATTTTGACTTTGTTTGACTAAAGCTGGATAATGCAACAACCAGCGCATTCAATAAAGCAAAATTAGAAATTCCAGTTAGGACTCTCAATTTATGGTTGCTGTCAATGATGTCTCCCAAATCAAATGTATTAAATTCTTGATATGTATTGACCTGAACCGCTTTATCTTCAAAACTCTTCTTGCTACAAGAAGGCTGTGCATAACACCGCGCATCCTTTAATGATAATAAAATTTCTGCCACTTCCACTCCAGTTTCCTCATCATTTGCTTCATTGGCCAAGCTAAAAAGTAAAGGCGTTGAAATAAACTTCTAAATTTAAAAAAATTATAAATAAATACTTATTTGTCACCTGCTGATTATCTTCTACATCTGCTAGCTTCCTGGAAAACATATTTAAAAGTATATCCAAATAAGTTTTTTCGTTGACCGTTTGTTAATGTCAATATTAATGAATGATTTTTTCTAAAAAAGGATGTATTAATGGACGTCATTAATACACTCTTTTTTATTAAGTAACTGTTTTGTGAAAAAAGGATGCATTAATGGACCTCATTAATACACTCTTTTTCATTAATAAACCCGTTTGTGATTTTGACGTTTTGATGATGTTTTACTTTGGGCAACCAGATATACGCACAAGTTTGGATTCGGTATTATTTGAAATTTTCTATCTTAAAATCGAAGAATTTTACGGTCAACGAAAAACTGTTGTAATCAATTCGTTTGTTAATGAGCAACTAATGATCTCAACTATTAAAGGCACTCATTCCCTATCGCTCGTTCGTGCTTTAAACAGTTTCGATCATTAATCGCTTTCATTAACAAACTAATTTATTAAATAACTATTATTTATGCTCATATTAATCTTCGACGTCTATTCAGAGCTCTTTCTTTTCGTTGACAAACTGAAATTTCATCGACAGGCCGCTCATGTGTTAGTTTCGGTAAATTTTGTGAAGGTATTACATTTTTCTTCAATTTATGTAGTTTATTGACATGAGCTAAAAAATAAAGGCAAATAAATGTTAACAAATTTGGAGGTTATGTTAAAACTGTGATGTTTTATTAAACAAATAATTATTATATGTAATTTCACTCAGTTTGCATCTACGTACTTACCTTTAAAAAAGAAGTCTTCGTCTTTAAAATGTTTGCTACAAACACGCATAAACCGAGAAACTTCTTTTCCAATTTTCAGCACTCTAATCCATTCGGCCTTCAATTTTTGGTTGTACGATGGAAATAAATGAAACGATACTGTGCCATCGTAATAAGTACTACATTGTGGAACACAGCAATAAATATTACTCTTTGTAGCACGTTTATTATTCATTATGTAGAATATTTCAATAAAATAAACACTTCCACCATGTGTTTACCTGCAAATTATCTCGCAGTGAGTACTTTCAAAGTTGGCCGCTAGGATCGTTACTATCTGTCAATTTTGCGAATTCTTTTTTTACGGTATGTTGTTATTCTTTTGAGGTGGTGTAAAGCTGACTTTAGTAAGAAGCCATTATGGAATGTTGTTGCTAGTGACTACAAAATATGCATCAACAAACAGAAAATGGTTAGTTTATAAAAGATATATCAGTTTATTGTTTATCAAATAATATTAACAGTGTTGTGTTTAATTAAATTTAAAATTTTTAAGTGATATAGTGCGGGATTTTCTTCATAATTAATTGAAATGCGTGGGTGATTAATGTCACACAAAATGCACTTGTATTCTTTATGAATCTTAAGTTTATTACAACTAATTAAAAATTTCTTGCTTTTAAACATAGTAGAAACAAAGAATTTATTCGTATATTAAATAGTAGCTTCACATATTAGATATTTCAAAACAGCGTTGAAAAGCGCCAATCACACTATAAAAGTTTTTGTTTTTATAGATGAGACGGAGCATTCAGACTCCGTTTGTGCTGGATGTTTAAATATTTTAGATGATGAAGAATTTATTTGTGCATTGGGGCAAGAATGGCATCTGGAATGCTTCAGGTACGTAATTAGAATAATAAGTTTACATGTGTCAATTTTGAAGTAGCATTGGTTGATTTTGTTTTGAGTAGACTTTAAATTTTTGTTTACATATACGTTCATACACCATTTGTTGATTGCAAGCAGTAGAAAATGTTAGTTTCAAGTTTTCAACCAATTGGCTGTTGCCAATCAAGATTCAGAGAGAGAGAGAGAGAGAGAGTGAAAATTTGATAATATATAGGAGTAATAATTATTATTAAGCTTAAAAATATGGCATTTATACAGGTTGGAAACACATGGAATTTGTATAGGGATATAAAAGCATTCATTAAAAAAACAATAGTGGGAGAATGGAACGATACGGTAATGTAAATGCCCATTTGACGATAGTGGAAATGTCGATCTTCAGGCACAGTTCACGGGCAGAAGCAGTTATTGACTCTCGTCCATCTGATGGAAATTAAATTTATTTTACAATATTTTTAAAATTGTAATCTCAACATAAAAAGAATTTACTGATATTGCATATTTAAAAGATAATTCGCATTTAGATATCTTAAAATGTGATAACAACCAATAATATTTTTATTTTAAAAATAAAACATGCTCTATTTTAACCAAAATGTAGAATTACACTCTTTAATCTTAGTGTTTACAGTAGAAACACTGGAGAAGTGCTTTGTGCTTTTAAGTATAGCAATTACTGGCATTATTGTTAGAGTATTAGTGCCCTTGGGCAGTTTTTAAATTTTGTCACCCTCTCTCCAGTAAATACCCGAGTAAGAACACCCACAATGTATAAAAAAAATTCAGAAACGGAAGTTATATAAAAAGTTATACATCAAAATTATTAATAAATTATTCATTTATTTTGTTTTTTTGTCAAATTTCTGAGGGTGCAAAATTTCTAAAAAATTTAAAAACTTATGAGATTTAAAAAAAAATTAAGAATTTGTGAGCTTCGAAATTTCTGAAAAATTTCTAAATTTGGTCCACCCATTACTTGCTATCGGTGCAAGTGCCCCGCTCTACCCCTCCTTTGCTACGCCTCTGATTATTGTGAATGCGAATAAAATATTGATTTAGATTTATTACCCGACGCGAGCATTGCTCGCCGGACAAATAATATGCGTTGTATGGCGCTAAATACTTAGTTAATAATATGTTGATGGTAGGGGAATAGTTGAGACTCTTCCTTTAGCGCAAACATTTCGCTATCCTGACCCTACTCGTTTTTTATGAACACTTTTATATCCCTATATCAACCCCATGCGTTTCCAGCCTGTATATAGGGAGAGTTAAATTTAAATGAGGAAGTATTAAATAATGATGAGTGCCTGTAAATTAAAGGTCTGAAACTAATTAATAATGTTAAATAATCATATCAATTAATTATAATCAAATTAAATCAAACCTAATCACCTATTATACGAGCCCTGATGCATACTAATTCGTCTACTTTCATTTTTGTTAAAAGTCATCTCACAATTTTTACTTCGAAATTTTCTTCTGGTATAGAAAGTGACTCTTTCTTGTTGCCAGAACTAAAGTACTGCATCTTCATCCACACAATGCGACGTTTCATAAAATTCTATCAAGGACTTTCCTTACACTGCATCTTGCAAGGTTTTTGGGTACTTTTGTCAATCTTGAGACAGTGTAAGGAAACTTCCCTACAGAATTTTATGACACTTGGCATAGAGTAGGTGCAGGAGTAATACTTCACATTAGCAGCTAGAAACAGCTATTTCATAGACCAGAAGAAGAATCATGGGCCAAAAATGATGAGCTATCCATTGGTTTAATATATAAAAAATAAATACATAACAAAATATAAAAGCAAATGAATATATTTTGTAATATAGAATAGTTCACCTAACATCACATTTTAGTATACAGATACAATCATTTAATGTATTAGTTATAAGATACCTATGTTCATTATTATTATACTACATATTTTGTGGGACATTTTTTTTTATATTTTGTATCCAGTAATTTTTGTCCAGCATTTTTCTTTTGTTCTTTGAGGTGGGTGTTTCCTATTTCTAGAGTGAAGTATTTTTCCTGCATCTACTCTATACCAAGTTTCATGGAATTCTGCAGGGAAGTTTAGTTTCCACTGCGCCAACCCCAGCCACCGAATGTTACTTTTGTCTTTGTCTGGAGTTTGTCATAATAAAACATTACAAACTTGCATCTGCTTGTTTAGTGGAAGAATGATGTTCATAGGCGAAAAAGGACATCATTTACTCGAATCGTCCATTCGTCCATAGACTTGAATGGATCTGCCATAGACCTCTATGTTAAATTTGGATCCAGGATTGGTTCTTAATTTGAGTTTACCAATTGGTTCCCCTTGACTATTTTGATGATTTTTGAAAAAGAACAAGAAAGATTTTAATTGACCAACGTGATTATACTGATCTTGGCCTGTAAAATCCACATAAGCAACAATATACTGTTTCGTTCAAGAACAAAAATTTGGGATCATTTCTGGCAAAACTGATAGTTGGGCATTTTAGATCTGTATGTCATGAACTTGGGATTTACGTCTAATATATCTGTACTAAATCTCATCAGAATCTATTTAGGAGTATCAACAAAGAAGGTATCAGCTTGGGCCTACTCCTGTGTCACCCGGTATAAGAAATATGTTTTATATTGTTCATATCCATATAGCGAACAAGGCCGGTTCTTCGAACATTGACCAAGCAAATTTACCAATTCAGAAACAGTTAATTCATTTAACTAATATAATAATTATGTTTTCATAGCAAAAGAAAGCTGCTTTTATGTCAGGTTTTTTTTGCTTCGCTAGAACAAACTTTCCACCACACAGTGGCGCCAGCTATAAGTACCACTCTGTGTATAGGATACATACCCAGACAAGCTTGTTATAGTATATATAGCCATTATATATAGCTTGTTATAGCCACACTTAGGGCCTACGTAATAATAATAATCGCCCCCTCCCTCCCGCACAAGCTTATAGCTTCTGGGGCCTGGTTTCCAGGCTATGGGTTATAGCAATTATTATTATTATTATTATATGGATATCATATATTGTTAATTTTGTAAATAAGTGTTTTCATAAAAATATCATATTTTGTTGATTCTTGTTTCATAATTTCATATTATTAAGTGAAGTGCTACGGGCCCTAAAAGTCACATTCTGTATATTTCAGTGAATATAACAAAACTTCCATGTTTTTGTTGGTAAGATTTGTTGTAATTTGTTATGGTAAAAGCACAGAGTATATAGCTTTACAGAGGTGACATTAATGTTGTGAAATTATATAAGCACAGTATTCTAACCTCTATTTTTTTATTGTTTGGTTGATTTGATTGTGGCAGTTGTATGATTTTAGCATGTGTTGTTTTACATGCAAATTAATTAACATTCGTAATCTGTGTCAGGTTTTGATTTACACAACAATTTTTAGAATGTGTTGTGAGTTTTATTGTTTTCAATGGAACGTAAAGGCGGACCTTTGTGTGCATATCGTGGATGATCTTTTAGGACAAGTGGCAAAATGTCTCTTTTTACATTTCCATTGGGCAAGTCGTCAAGTAGTAGTCGTCATAGTATTCAGGAATATTTTAAGTTTTTAAATTCTGCAGAAGTGTTCCCCATGTACGTAACACATACACAGAATGTGAGTTCCACATGCATAGATAGATATGCATATCCAGATATCTTTTTATAAACATTTTTTGAATCTATAGCACCCTTCAACTAATGCCCTTTAAAGTGGGAAAAGTTCTTTATTGTTGGTTTCATGACAAGATGAATACTTTGTCATTTTTATGCCTTTTAATAAAATATTTTTATTTCTAATAAAGAAATATCGCGCATTTCGTGAAAAGGTCAACCACCACAGATAAAATTAAATGTTCAATAATGCTTAAAGAGGCCTAAACCAATACATTTTAGCAGGTGTCAAATTCATGTTATAACATAAATTACAATTGCCGCAGGCAAACTGCGATGATAATGGCTTATTTGTTATACTTTTATGCAAAGATGTGTAAAATAAGATGAAAACCGTCATTTGGTGCGTGTAATTACGGTGGTGGTTAAAAGTTCAATGTTATTTGAATAATAAAAAAAACAACTAAACATTGATTAAATTAAAAGAAATTGTGTCTTAACTTTAATAAAAATATTTAATGAAATCTGTAATTTTTGGCATGTCACATTACGTAACACATGTGACAATATACGTAACGCCTTCTAGATCTAAATTGACCATTAAGGACATCTTAAAACAAAACCATATGTATGACATTATTTTTGGTGTTTTCTTTAAAATTGTATAAACATAATCAACTTGTAGGTTTTTTTTATGAATAGTTCGCAGAACCATGGCAAAACTTATAATTACCTAATATTTCATGTCTCCATTTTGTCACATGTATGTATCGCATGTTTTCACTGGATATGCTCTTAAACGGCACCAGATATTAAAAAGCTAAATGTATTTTTATTAAGAGCAATAAAAAGCATCAAATTAAAAGTTTAGTTGCTTAAAAATAATTTCTGGGGATTCGCTAATCATAAAAATGCGTCGGAACGCATCACGGTACGTAACCGCGGAATGCGTGATATCTAAAAAGACATTAATATTTTTGTAGATTACTGAATATGTTTATTTTAAGTTTTTCTTGGGGCATGCCGTATATTCCAGTACATTTTGTTACAACATTCTAATTGATATTACTCATTAACATGAATAATTAAATAATAACTACTAACAAACAGTTTATGTTTAAATTAATTCACACTGCTGCAAATCTAACATAAGTTCAACAAAGTAAACAATTACAAATAAGAATTGTAAACGGTCAAGTTTTTTAAGTTTATTTAGGAATAGATCTCATTTAAATAATAATGCAATAGTTTTTGTTAACATTATTTAGTTTTGGTAGAATAACTCTTACAAAATTAATATAATAAAAATTTGATAACATCTTACTGATTTAATGAAGGAAATGAAAGCAAAAACGAAACTAAATTTACCTTAAGTAAATTCTTTGAGTTTGTGGATGACTTTGTTTCCCTTAAGTAGTTTTCCATTTTAATTTTAGATGTTCAGCTTGCGATGCATCATTATCGAATTGGTATTTCGAGAAGGACGGCCTTTTGTTTTGTAAAGACGATTATTGGGCACGATATGGTGAATGTTGTCAACAGTGCAGTCAGGTCAGTTTTTGGATTAAATGTTTTACTGTAATATTTTTGTTAAAAATCATTGTAATTTTAGGTAATAACAGGACCAGTCATGGTGGCAGGAGAACACAAATTCCATCCAGAGTGTTTTTGCTGTGGCTCTTGTGGTTTGTTTATTGGAGATGGAGATTCGTATGCTTTGGTGGAAAGATCAAAACTTTATTGGTAAGAAAGAGATAATCAATTTATTTACTGTAGTAATAAATAATGTAAGGTAGGTTTATAGGCATAAAGAAGGTATAAAAACAAATTTTTATAAGACATGTGTACTGAGTATTAATTAAAATAAATTTGTAATAAATTATTTTTATTGTAAAAGAATAACGTAATTAAAATATATTTATAATTTTTTTTAATAATACTATTGAAATTACAATCTTAAAACTTTCTGTAAATTGGAATTTGAAATACAGGTAAAGTGTGGTAATTAATTGCTTAAGTTATATTATTTCACAAGTACATCTGCTCGTGTTTTTGTGAGACAAGGTTTTAGCAGTAGTTGTTGAAGAATTGTATTATTGAGTTCTTCTTTGCAGTCATTGCAAATAGACTCCTAAGAAACAATTGTAGGTGGAAGTATTGAGATTAGAATGTTAATTTACATAAATTACATACTGCAGGCCTGATAAGAGCCTCTGTGTTGTGAAATCTAGTAGATCGTGGTTTGAATATATCAAATTGTTTGTTCAAAAAATCTCACTCGACATCACTTTGAGTAAGGAAAAGTAGTCCAGTCTTTGGAGATGAATAAAGTAAAACAGTAGACATTGTTATCAGAACAAAAATGTGCTGTATCGGTGATGTTCTATATTATTAATTGTTTTTTATTCATCTTTCTTACTCAATCGGACACATCCATTTTATTTTAATTAAGTACATACTTGCAAAAGCATTAATTAATAATTAAGTAAAAGCTTAATTTTGTAATGCATATTTTATTTTACATTACTGTATGAGGAAAAACATATATATTACAAAACACTCAGTATAATCTGGAATACTCTTAAAACTAGCTCAATGGATAATGTGAATAAAATGTAGTTAAAGCTTTTACTATATATACACATCTATCTAATTATCATTAATTAAAAATCATCTGTTATCTTTTATTAATAGTAGCAAATGCATTTGCTACGTTTTATTCACATGACTCAGTGTTAAGGTACGTTTAGATCTGACACTTATTGCTTGATATATATGTCAGACACTAATTGTGGTTAATGTAAACGGTGGAGAATTTCTGTCGGACATATATGTATCATGTGTCGGCAATTTATATCGACACATGTATATGGTTAGATGTAAACGCTAATTATTTTTAAGTTCCAACTTGCATGAAATAAATTGCATTAGTTGAGTATTCGTCTACTTTTATAAAAGTGTCTGGAAGATATTTCGTTTTATTAACCCATTTAAAACCACTATTATAAAGAAAAACTACAAATTAATTTTTTGTGTTTTGATATTTTTATTAACATTAACTGAAACTGTTTAATAATACAAAAAAAAAAAATAATATATCATAACATAAAAAAATTTAACGCTCTAATTTATAATCACGTTTTTTCGAAACTATATAAGTTTTTGACTTTTTATATCAACAGTAAAATTTTTTAATCTTTCCAGAGACATTCCAGATAAAAATTAAAATTTTTATTTGTAAGAGTAATTTTTTTAACGACGTTTCTGTTACCCATGTAATAGTATTCAAAATTCAATAAATTCAGGCTGTAATTTTGATAAAATAAGGATTGAATTTAAATAGAAAAAAATATGCTACATTTAGTTTCACACTATAAAATCACACAGAAGTTATAAAAACAGACATGAATTAGACACAACATACTTAAAAAAAATTTCATTTTGAGTGTTGCGTTAACATTACAAACGTTCATATACGAAAAATTAGAAAGAAATAGACGGAGTTTATTGTATTTTTATAAAATTGCAAATGTAGCAAAAAGAAAACGCTTATTATTATTAGAAAAAAAAAATTAAATCAATTGGATAGTAAAAGAGTTGTAGAAAGAAATGTATACGACATAAGTATAATAAATTTAGTATATACAGATGTAAACGGTTCATATATTTATTGCAAACTTTCAGAACATCGAGCATTTCATACACATATTGGTGATATAAATCTCAAGTAATTTCTATCTGAATGTAAACGATCAGAGCGATTTATGTCCCGACACTTGACACATATGTCGGACAAAAGTGTCAGATGTAAACGTACCTTTAGAATAAAACCTATATGCTTCTACAAATACTAATATGGTTGTGTTTAGTGCTCTTTTTATATTTAGGGGAATAAAACATCTTTGTTTTTGGTTTCAAGAAAATGGTTTCTTTCTGTACATACAGTATGAAATCATAATGTACAGTCATAGACTGAAAAATCCCAATGTGCTAATGCACTAACAGTGTGTAAAGAGACGCATTATTCAGATACGGCTCTGCCGTGCAAAGTAATCTTCAAGACTCCAAGTTTTGACTAGCGAGTTAACTTGCTAGAATGTATGTTTTTAGTAAGTGAAGATACACAGTAAAAAATGGAGTGTTAAATCTTACACTCAAATAACACCCAGAGTGGTTCCTATTTATCCACACTGATGAGTGTAAATAACATTGGTCTTAAAAGTGGTAAAATATACAACTTTAACCTTCAATGCAGGTTAAAGTCATGGACACTGAGTGTAAAAATGACAACCATATTGTTGAGTGTAAAGTATGCACGAACTGAGTGTTAATTTCCCATTCTTTTAGTGTAAAAATTATTGCTTATAATGGTAAGGAACATTTTTTTAATGGAAAAGGAACCAACTATAGTGGTTACAATCATTTATTGGAGTGTAAATAACTATTTTGTTTGTGTAATTATATACTTCTGTTTTTTGGTTCCGATATTTTTTTTGTAATTTAGGATAAAACAGAAAAAGGTAAGAAAATAGTGCACACAAATATTAGTTTTATTTTAAAACAAAATGCAAAATATAAATACATTCTAAATCTAAATAATCCAATGTAAATACATATTGTGATGATTTTCCTTCATTATTTGAAAATCATGAATTCTTAATTTTGTTACCCAATGTAAAAAAGTTCAAAGTTGACTGTGTTTATCCTTTGTAATTATGAATTGAATTTTTAAAAGGATTTATTGTTAAAACTATTCAAGTTTGAGTTAATTTATTTATTGGATACATGTATATAGTAACAAAATTTGATCAGGAAACCAATTTTGGGTCTACAGGATCTTCACTTCCAGTTAAATCTGAAAAAGAAAATGTATTAGTTACAAAGGTTTATAAAACATTACAAACATTATTAACACCAATATAAAGTCTTGACGACCATATATAGTTAGTAGGTACATAATACAATTGCTTTATAGACAATAATCAAATGACTGAAATAATGATCAAGGTCAAGCTATAAAGAAAATAATAAATAAAAGTTTAAGAAGATATCCTGGGTTAATAGTGTATAGTTTATTGGTCAAAATAATTAAAAAAGAACTACAGGAGAAGAACGTAAAATATTAATTAGTATCCTACATACGGTTGTTTTCAAGAAACCAGCAACAAGTGAAGAAGAAGTTAGCAATAATGTTTCTTGAATAATAATCAAGAAATGCTATTTAAGAAAGGTAAATAAATAAAAAGAAAATTGATCTCACCGTTTCAGTATTGACAGCTATCCAGCCCAGAGAACGGTTTTGGGAGTACCACAGCAGCAGGGCATAACACCAAGCAGCATGCAGCTACAAAAGAAAATAAAGTGAATCACAGAATAAGGTTTATGGAAATAGAAACAAGTGTATATAAAGCATATCTAGTGTTTCTCATAGAAAGAAAAGTAAATCCAATTAAAAGAAAATTATGGCCTAAAAAAGATGAATGGTTAAATTATAAATACAGAATTAATAAATAAAGATATGTACAATATAATAGGTACAATATTTAAATATTATAGAATACCTTATAGACAAAATGTTATAATTTGTATATTATATTATTTTAGCCGTACTTATAGATAAATTACACGCGTGTAACACATGTTTATTAATGTTACATGCGTGTAAATCTTTCTATAAGTACGGTTGATAATATTAAAATAATAAAAAAGTGAATCTTTACTACTAGGAAATCAACAATTACCTATGAGCTCCTTTGTATGATTAGGGTAAATGACCCGCCATCACCATCATGACCACCAGAGTTTCTGTAATTAAAGTTTTATTAAATTTGTTATTGACACATTCTAATTTACATTACAAACCTTACCTGTAATTATAGAAACGACATTTTAATGTCACTAATCACAATGTCAGTTCTTAATAATCGCACGTGAATTTTATGAAAACATTTTACTTCATTTGAACACATGTGCGTCATGTTTTTAAGCTGAGTTCGGCGTCCAAGTATACCGACCTACTATACCGACGATCCTGGTGAGAGCGCGGCAACAATTGAATTATGGCAGTATAATTTCATTACATATATGAACCAGAAACGGTTTTACATTTAAATGGTGCTTTGTAAACCAAAAATCTGAAAATAATTTTATCTATTATTTATCCACAATTCACGTAAAAATAATTATTTTTATTTATGCATATTGATGACTTAAATTACAATGGATCAACATGTCAGCTAAAACTTTTACATAAGAAAAAGCTGAATAGACACAACCAGGAGTGGAAATTATAGTTTTAAAATCTTACTTACTTAATTGCACAAGATCGTAGAAAGATGCATCCTCTTCTATTTTAGCATATTTACTTTTATTGGCTAGTTGAATCTTAAAAATCATTGTTGTCACTTTCAAAGAGAACCAACTACATTCAAACACAAACAGTAAATAAAAGTGCTCACGTCCAATCGTGATTATTCGCGTTGGAGGTGATGTTCGGTGAATGACACTCGCGAGGGTTAAATCGGTTTTGTTGGATATTATTAACACTCTTTAATGTTGTTAACATGCTAGAATAGTGAAATACATTTTTTGAAAGATGACTCTTACACTAACGAGAGTATCTTTACTAAATTCAAATGATTTTTGTACACCAAAAACATTATTTTTACCCATTTTTTAACTTAAGATAACACTCATAAGAAACCTGGTGCTGCGTGTTAATTTTAGTTGTTAATTTCATTCACATGAGTGTAGAAATTTACACTCAGATATTTCACCACACCAAATATGTTTTTCACCACCACTGCATTTTTTACTGTGTACTGAATAGATATGTTAATAACTTTACAACAAAATGTCAGTTTTTTACCTAAGTTGTTACACATAACCTTAACATAACAGAAATAATTTCAAATATGCAAAAAAGAAACACTTTTTAACTCAATATACTTCATTGTTGCTTCGCAGGGCAGACCTAGTCCTTAGGTAAAAGTAAGGCTGGGTTTATATTAATCAAGCAAAAACGTTTTTATGCAAAACGTTTTTGTATGATTTTGTTCGACGTTGTTTTCTTAATAGTTGGTATATGAGGCGGCTCACACTGTTCAAACAAAACACAAAAACATAAAAAAGCAAGTTTAAGCATCCTTAGACGAAATGTTTTGTCTAAAACCGTTTTTGTTTGATAGGTATAATTTGCATGACAAAAAACGTTTTCGCATTCTGCATAAAAGTTTTGTTTAAAATCGTTTTCGTCTTACCAATGTGCTTACAGCTTCAAACATTATCAAACAATTTCAACCGCGTTGCAACGTGTCGGACGTGCAAACTTGATTCCTTGTTTGAAGGCGAAATAAAAGGTGAAACCCGCGAAACTATGCAGTTGCAAATTTATTTTGGACATATTCACATCTATTTTATTTGTTAATTATTATTAAAATATTATTGTCTGTGTAAAACTTTGTACTAACTTTGTGTTGGGTTGTAATTAATCACTGATCATGATTTTTAATTTTCAAATAATATTTTAAAATATAGTGTGGTATGGCTAATTACTGCAAACAAAAATAAGTGATCTTTCAAATTTATGTTGACCATTTTATGTCAGAAGGATCGTCAAGAAGAACAATGTACATATTATCATGAGAGGTAGAGTAATTAAGAAAAGTGAGTGATCTGGTCGCAAGGCAAAAATAATTACTAAAAAGAACAACAAAACATTCGAAGATCTATTTAATACTGTACACTATCGTACCCTTTCTTGTTCGAATGGCATTATTACTTATTTTGAGAGATCAGCTATTTTCGTTTTGCAACGAAACTCTTAAATTATTATTTGAAAATTAAAAACTATGATCTGTAACATGATATATGTTAAAATTAAAGATTTTATTTTTGGTCATCCTCATCAGAAGACCTGTTTGAAATGAAAAAGTATCCCCAATCAACAATCTTAAATGATATTGACATTTTTAAAAACACAAAACGGCATTGAGACTGTTTTGTATAACAACAAAACGCTTTTTATTCAATCATTATGTTTGCACAGTTTGTGATAAATTGCAACAAAACGATTTTGTTTTAATAAAAAACGATTTGACTGCCAACGCTTTTGATGTTCAAGTGTGTGACTTACTGTTTTGTCGAACTGCAAAATGTTTTGTATAAAAACGTTTTTGTTTGATTGATATAAACCCAGCCTAAAAGGGCACACATTCAGTTCTTGCTCAGAAATTGTATTTCTATTTTCAACACAATTAGCATCTACTGTGGTCTGGAATGCATTTGGAAAATCTATTCAGAAAGAACCTCTTAACTCAGAAGTCAATGACTGAATTTTGGCTGATTGATCACAAGCTTCTAGAAACCTTCTATTTAACTAATAATCTTATTTTCATTTTTTGTATTGAAAAGAGCAAGCTTGTCGTTTACAATTATTATCAATTCACTTTTAGTGAAGAACCTGACTCATGAGTTTTTAAAACCTAGTTACTGAAGTAACTTCATCATTTGTAACATTTACATTTATATGTATTACCAAATTTATGAACCAGCTTGTGTTTGATATTAAAAGTGAGGTATATTTTTTCAAACCAATATTATAATTGTTTATTATGGAAACATCTAACTTAATGATAGCAACTTTGTGTTTGGAAAAAGAGCAAGTGACTGTCGTGGAATTGCAAGTAAGCAAGAATTAACCCATATATGGGCATTATCACACCAAAATTCTACTGAGAAAGAGAAAGAGTTATTTAGTAATATGATACAAGTGAAGGCGAGAAAAATACGGAAGTGTAATGTTAACTACATCTGCCTTACTTACACCTCATGGTAGAAAGGCATAAAAAGAACTTTGTGTTTGAATTTATGTACCATGTACTATCTTCAACATCTACTATAAATGCATTTGTTATACGATTTATTTAACAATATTTGACTATTTGAGACAAACCTAGTTAAGAAAGTTACACTTTATTAATTTATAAACTAATGCATCAACATTTGACGGTCATTTGAGAGTTCTGTATGGTTTGTTAAAATTGCTGCACATGGTGTCATCAGTTGGTTGCCATAATGAATTCTTCACATAAAAGTACTTGTGCCTTTTATTTTAGGTTATAGTGAACAGTCAATTGTTATTTGCTCAAAAGTCATTCATTAAGCAGTGCAAGTATTACACAGTCATGATGTTGCATTACTATTAGGTTTTTAACAATTTAAGCAAACAAACTTTATTATGTCTTCAATTTGATATTTTTACTTTTATGTAGTGGTCAGTGTTACAAACGACAAATGCAGCCATTAGAGAAGACTGCAAGATTTCCGTTTGCTTTACGTAAACCACATTCCATTAGACTTGTAGAAATTCCAAGTGGTCAAAAGGGAATTAAACTCTCTGCAGATACACTTCATGGAGATTCACAGCGTCTTACGATATCACAGTAAGTATAAAACATTTTATTTTGTTATGTTCATTACTAATTTAGGTTCAGGTATACATGTTTATTTCTATATTTATTAATTAAAATTAGAAAGGAGAAATCTTGTTAAAATAACTAATCTAAACTCTACATTTGGACATAACGTCATCAATGATTTTATTTTATAAATGGATTTTAATATTTATTGTTGGTTGTATCCTGTTGCAGTAAAGTGTACAGTTATATTTTTTAGTTATGAACTTTAAGTCACATTATTGTTTTGATTTAAAACTTTAATACAAGTCTTATACGAGATTTTTGCAAATATCTAGTAATTTGTGTGTCACTCGGTATATTCCAAATTGTTAACCAAATATGTTAAGTAGAGTTGCACCGAAGTTTCAATTTGGCTTTGGTATTCGGCTTTGGCATTTTAACTGCAAAATTCATTATTTCTTTATCAGCATTTATTTAATGTTACGTAATACGCTCGAAACTTATTTTTCAGGCACTGTTTACATTTTGCTCTAAAATTCTAAGAATGAACAAAACTTATGTGGTTTTCTAGATTTGAAATTGTTGTGCACTGAATACACCTAGTAACAAAAACAAGTGCATTTCTCATCTCTGTCGCCCTTAAGAAAGATATATTTCTCTCACTTTTCAATTTATACAATTCCCGCTTTTTGTAAAAAGCTGGTCTAATTGTATAATTTCTTAAGCTGCTTTTACACTTACCAATTTCTTGCCAATAACTTGGCCAAGAAATTGGCCAAACTATAATTAATATTTTAAACAAACGAATACTCACTTATGAAATGTAATTCCCTTCTTCATATTTGTCGGAATTTGACAGAAAAGCAGATTTAGGTGGTGTCTAAAGGCGGCCAGTGTGATGTCATATCCGTTGCCTTTAAAGCTCATTGAGCCAGGTAGTTACGTTCCTTCTTACAGTTTTATATTCTAAGGAATAAATTCTCAAGAGCAGGACTGGAGATTATACCTTTAACTTGCAAAGATATACCCAAAATAAGGTTAATTTCAAAACTTCTTGAAATATTCTCAAAATGCTGAAAATGCTCTAATGTTCTACAAATTTTACTCTTCTCATTTATAATGCTAACTAGTTGTAGTTAATTTACTTTGGAAGGTAATGTGTTGAAAAGTAATGCAAAGATAGAAAATTGGAAAATATTAAACTTGTCGGGCCATATTCACATTTCACTATTAAGTTAATAACATATTTAATTACCATGGTGGCCAATTCCAATCTTTCCATCTTGTCGATTTTAATTAGAATTTTAGAGACATTCGTCTCCTAATATTTGTTAATATTTGAATAAATCAAAACTATTTTATTTTATCCATTTGAAAAAACAAACTTTCTCTATCCAAAAGTGGTACATTGAATCGTCATCGATCATCACCATTCTTCAAAACATTTAATTTTTTATTAACTTAATCATTACACAAAGCAAAGCAGGCTTTGTCTTTTAAAATGTTATTCAACTGTCAGTACTTTGTTGTTCACAGTAATAAAAGCTGTATAAAACTTGAGTAAATTTTCTATTAAATTTGCTAATTTTCGTAATTTATCATGTCTGTAGAATACACTAACAGAAAACCAACCGATATGTTATTAGTTTTTGGGGATTGTCAAGGAAATGGTCGCCAATGAGTTAGGGGTTATAGTGAAAGGTTTTCAAATCATCGCTTACCGATCCATCAAACCTTTGCCGAAGATCAGAAATTAAGCACCAGACGCTTAGGCTTCGAAGTAGGAGTATCTAAACATGTTGTTCATAGAGTTTTCAAACAACTACTTTTTTGATATTCATATCCAATCAGTACAAGATCTTTTACTTCTTCGTCCTAATCAACGCCTAAGCTTCCACCGGTTGATCAATGAGCAGAGCGTGTAGATTGCGAATTTCGGTAGAAACATTTTTTTTACCGATGGATAATCCATTAGCAACATGAATTCATGATTAACGTGTAGGTAGGAATCGTTGACAATTCTATAATTGGACCCGTCATTTTACCACATCAATTAAATGGCTTAAATTATTTAGAACATCTCGAGAATATGTTGCCTGGATGATCTGCCCTTGGGACTTCACTAAGATATATTCTTTATGCATGACGGGGCGCCCCCACATTTCACTTTCATTGTCCATAACTATTTAAATCAACAATATCCAAATAGATGGATCGGTAGACGAAATAATGCTCTCGTAAACTGGCCACCACACTCTCCTGACATGAAGCCGATGGATTATTTTTTATGGAGAGCTTTAAAATACAGAAGAGGAATTGTGGGGATGAATTCAAAATGCAACAGATACACTGTAAGACGATACTGAAGTGATGCAAAGAGTGCAGTTTAATTTTTATGTAGCATTAATCTCGGTATGCGTGTAATTGGTGATCATTTTGAACATTAGCTGTAAAAGTGTTTTCTTGTTGCATTAAATTTACTTATTAAGATTACTTTTGTTTTATTAGTTACATTATGACTGCAGTGCATGACATACAGAAAATCAAAATACTTTTTTTTGCCGAAACTACGGCCAAAAAAGTTGGAAAAGTATACATCAAACTGTTAAAAACTATGAGCTTGTTTGCATGTGGATGATCAAATCTTGACTACTTACGTAACACCCCCCCAGCAAAACAATAATGTCAAATAAACTCTTTTTCCCAGTATAGAATCACAACCCAAATTTTATCCCCATTGCTGAAAGCAATCTTTTGTTATTTAAATGATTATTATCTTTGACATTTGATAGTACCTTAACAAAGCACTTTTGGATATAGGTTAGTTTGGTTAAACCATCCTATTTTGGTCTCGGAATATGTCATAGCTTTTGTACAGATCTTTTAGAGACACCCTGTACATCATGCAACTGGTAATCATGTCAACCTTATATGCAATTGTAAGTTTTATATACAGGGTGCCCATTATGTATGGAATATAGTATATATCTCGGTAAATATCGACTTTATAAAAAAATTTGTTATATAAAAGTTGTTTAACATTTTATTTTCCATAATAAGATAGCATTCAATTGTTTTTATTTCAGAAAACAAATGAATAATGAATAACACTTTAATTTTTTTAAATAGCAATGTACCTTTTTATTAGGCTCATTTGATAGAGATTTTTTTTCTCTTTTCGATGACCTAAAATCTTAGTACCCTTATATCAGAAAATTTTTGAAAAAAATGTAAAAAATGTTTATTAAGTTAATTTCACCAATAACATGAATCTAGATATCCGAGATCTCTTTCATTTGTCTTAACAATTGATTGTAGGCTTTTATTGTGACAGAAGTTTGTTTATTTAATTAAGTTGTTGGTACATGGAAAAATAAAAATGGTTCATTTAACAGAAACTGAACGTATAGAAATTTTAATTATGGTTGGTTATGGGGATCACAAACGAACACAATTAGAAGTATGTGAAATTTTTAATGAGCGTTATCCACATCGAGAACCAATCACCCAGTCAGTAGTTAGCAAAACCTTGAAACGGTTTAGGGAAACTGGCAATGTTAAAGATCTGGTGAAGACTGGTCCGCAGAGGTCTGCGACAAATGAAGATAAAAAGCTCGATATTTTAATAGAAATCGAAGAAAATCCAAACATTTCAACTCGTCAGTTAAGTTTAAACCATGCCGTAAGTAAAGGTTCAATACAGAAAATATTACATTCAGAAAAATTACATCCGTACAAACCGACTTTATTACAAGAATTATCCGAAGATGACTACGATCGACATGTTGAATTTTGTGAATTTATGATGGAGCGAATCAACAACAATCCAAATTTTCTTAATAATATTGTTTTTCTGACGAGGCTACGTTTTGTTTAAATGGAAATGTAAATTGACATAATTGTCGATATTGGGCCGCTGAAAATCCCCATTAGATGATCCAAAATCATACCCAAACAGCACAAAAATTAAACGTATGGGTGGGAATTTGTGCAGATCACATAATTGGACCTTTCTTTATTCATGGTACTCTAACTGGTGACCGTTATTTGCAATTATTGCAACAGCAAATTATTTCAGCTTGCCAAGCAAATCTTGATGATCTTTAGTTTCAACAAGATGGAGCACCACCCCACTATCATTTAGATGTACACCGATATTTAAATGTGGTATTTCCGGCCCGTTGGATAGGCAGAAGAGGGTCTGTGGAGTGGCCTCCCCGATCTCCGGATCTTACACCTTGCGATTTCTTCTTCTGGGGATATTTAAAATCAAAAGTATATACAAACCGACCCCAGAATCTGGCCGAATTAGAGCAACGAATACAAAATGAAGCTGCAGCAATTTCTCCCAGATCGCTCAGAAATTCTTTTCAAGCTTTTCGTGATAGGTTGGGCCACTGCCTTGCAGTTAATGGTGAACATTTTGAACACTTATTGCCATGAAAACCATTTTATTGCTAATTTCGTTTTGTCTTCAAGCTTTATAAGAGACGTACATAATTTTCTGTTCATTTGTTTTATTTTGTTTTTTGTTCATTTTTGTTTTGTACATTATGTAGATGCACATCTGTTTATTTTAGGGTAATAATTCGAGATACTTTACGATCTCGGATATCTAGATTCATGTTATTGGTGAAATTAACTTAATAAACACTTTTTACATTTTTTCAAAAATTTTCTGATATAAGGGTACTAAGATTTTAGGTCATCGAAAAGAGAAAAAAAATCTCTATCAAATGAGCCTAATGAAAGGGTACATTGCTATTTAAAAAAATTAGTGTTATTCATTACTCATTTGTTTCCTGAAATAAAAGCAATTGAATGCTATCTTATTATGGAAAATAAAATGTTAAACAACTTTTATATAAAAAATTTTTTTATAAAGTCGATATTTACCGAGATATATACTATATTCCATACATAATGGGCACCCTGTATACTAAGTTTCATTAAGAGACCATTTTACACTTGATTCTGAGGTCAAACTGTATTGTTCTCAGCGTTTGAATAAAATTTACTTCTAGACGATGCATTACTTTTGAAATTGATTATACACGAACTTTCTGATTTTACTGCAACAGGTTACATACAGTCCACAAGAAGATAATGCACTCTTATGAAATAAAAATGTTGGATTTTATCATACTGAAACTAAATCTAGTAATAAAATTTTGCTATCAAGTCAAGTTTAAAAATAAATAAAGATAAGTATTTTAAGAAGTTGATATTTATGAAATTATTGAAAAATGGTTGGTATATGTATATCAATTTTTCAATCAACACTCACTTTATTTTCTCAAAATGTGATATGATAGGTAAATCTTATTTTCAGATTTAAATTTAGTATGCTAAATTACTTCAGAATTGGTCATTTTTTTTCACAAATATCAACATCGTTATTTTGCAGGATTAAGTCATAACTGTAGTCACTAACTACGTAGCAATATTCATTAACTTCAGAATTAATTAAATGGATAGATCTCTGCATGTGTTAATAATTAAGAGTAATTTTAATTTTCTTAACCAATCCATCTTTTATATTTTACATAAATATAAAACAATCTAATATTTCATTATATTATAAACCTAATTAATATCCTTTTATACTAGGATGGTGTGGAAACTTCAAGGAAAATTACTGCAGTTGGCTTTAGCATTTCTAACATCTGCTTTTAATTTATGCTGTTATCTAATCCCTTCATATAGGTATGTCGATAATAGTCTTTGGACAATGATGATAAATATGTAGTTTAATATTTTAAAAGTAATCAGTGTTAGTTAGAAGTAGCTCAACTTAAGAGTCCTTTGGTGTAAAGAAATATAGTTTGTTTTAATTAAATTTTAGCTGGATTCTTAGAACATCTCATAGGTGTACCTGTATTAAGTGTAGAAATTTCTAGTGCCTGTGCTTGCTTAGGCAATCTGGGACAAATAAAACGATGAATAATGGAAAATACAGGTTTATCAAGATACATTGAGGGACTCTAATATAGCTTTCTTTGCTTTTTAATTGTTTTTCTAGATTATTTTTTTTAATTAATTAATGTACAAAATATTCAGTAGCTGATTGATGATTTTTAGCAATGTTATAAATATTTCTTGCATTTCAAAATTTGTTTAAATTAAGGGAGAACCATTTTAATATGTTTTGGAAGAATCATCAGTCAATTTATAACTAAAAGCATAAAGAACATATTTTATAGTCATCTATTTATAAGCTAAAGAAATATTGTTGTTTCCAGTTCCATAATGAACAATAACTGTATGATAAAGTATAAAACTATTTTTTTTTGCCAGCGGTTCTGATGATCTAAATAAGGAATAAATTTAAAAATCCATCATTTTCCTTTTTCCTCTCCCTGTAATGGGAGCAGGAGAAAATAATAAAAGTAGAGTTGTTTTAATATACAAGGATAGATCGAAAAATTTCTAGTGCAAGATGGAAAAAACAACTTTTTGGGGAAAATCGTATTTATTTTTCTACATAGTCTCCTTTCAGCTCTACACATTTACTCTACAAAAATAAGAACTATCCAAACTCCAGCCAGCACACTGACGTCATAATGTCGCCGTTTTTCAGCAGTAACGACGTTAAATTGTCGTCGTTTTTCGGCAGTAACGACGTCAAATTGTCGTAAAACTGACATCATTATGTCACAGCCCAAAGACATCAATATAATACGTCATTAAAACGTCCTGTACGAGGGCTAAGACAGGAATTATAAATAGTTGAATATTGGAAATAACATTTATTAAGCGTGTCCGGAGATAGAACGCATTAATTTTAAGGGGTGATAGAAGACACCAAAAGGAACAAAAAGGTCTTATACAACTTTGTTCTAGAACGTACCACTTTTTCAGAAAGAAATAAGAAAGTTGGAAACTTTAACATCATTTTGCCGCGTTAATAATGGTACTTTAATTATGGCGCTTTGTCGCCAGATGCATCTCATCTATCACAACAACAAACCTTAATAACGTTTTATCCTATCGTATGTCGTTTCCGCGTAAAATTGACTTCTTTTTACAATTACAAATTTATTTTACTGAATTAAGAAACGTGACAACCCTGTAAAGTTGTAATAAAATTGCTCCACATTCGTACAAAATGCTGATGTGGAAGTTTCTTGACATTGAAATAAAAGCACTTTTTGAAGAATATTTGGGTCAATGCCTGACCGCAACTGTAAATAATACTCTTTTATTATTATTAGGTGAGATCATACTGAGTTGGTAGTTTGTTGAACTTTGAAATAATAATTTGTGAATAAAACGCTTTGTTCTTCTAATAACAGTTTTTAATGATTTTATAAGAGAATATCTTTTAAAGAGAAGATTTATCTAATTTAAATTAGATAATTAGGTTAAGGGATTTTGCTGACACCTCGTTCTGGTTACATTAAAAATTCTTTAATTTTATGGTAATTAGGTGCCTTAATCAAATTTCTTTACATAAGATAGTATTTTTTATTAAAAAAACAAATACGTCAAGAAATATTGAAAATATCCCGGAAATTAATAAATACAAAATGTAGATCAATGATTGTCTTGTTTTTACAGTTGGTTTGTTATGAATCAGCTGGATTTTAATAATAATAATAGTGTATCTTTATTAGCAGTTAGCTATTTACATTTACATTTATCATAAAAAACATAATGAATAAAAATAATACATTTACGATTACATACAATTACTAATATAGAATATAACCTTTTTTTTAAATCATTATAATTATCACAGTATTTGATAGTACAGGGCAAGTTATTGTATAATAGAAGATCTTCACAAAAAATTGTTTTAGCCCTACATGCTGAAACAGTTCTTTCTACATAAAAATCTTGGTTTTTTCTTGTATTATGTTGGTGAGTGTTATATACATAATTTAGTTTATCACATAGATATGCCGGTGTCATTTTGTTTTTTATTTTAAATATCAAGATTAACATTTTGAAAGTTATAATTTGTTTTACATTCATGAAACCAAGAGCTTCAAGCATATTTTGTATTGGTGTGTACCTATTACATTTTAATATCAGTCTCATAGCTTTATGTTGCATTTTTGTAACATACCTAACTGGTTTGCATTACAGTGAAATAATATAGATGCACAGTATTGAAAATGTGGATTTATGATTGTGTTGTAAATTAGTATCCTATTCATATTTAGGTTTCTATGAATTCTCCTGAAAAGATAATTTTTTTTAGAAAGGTTATTTAAAATGTAATTGATATGTTTCTTAAAATTTAAATTGTTATTAATTTGTATACCTAAGTACTTTATTTCTGTGACATTATCAAGAACATGATTATTAATAACTACCTTGACATCACTATTCATAAGTTTTTGTAAATTATATGGCTTAGAAACCACCATACATTTTGATTTTTGAAGGTTTAAACATAATTTATTATCACATAGCCATTTATGGATTTTAACCAATTCATTGTTTAAGTTTTGGCACATCGCTACAATATCGTTCCCAGCTATATATAACATAGTATCATCTGCAAACATAGTAATTTCACAGTTTTCTACATGTTTAACAATATCATTAATATATAAATTGAAAAAAATTGGTCCCAGGATTGTTCCTTCCGGAACACCAAGGTTATTGTTTTTTTCTGTTGATATACTGTTATTATATTTAACTTTTTGTTTTCTGTCGAATAAGTAATTTTTTATCCATTCAAGGACAACTCCCCCAAAACCAATTCTTTTCAATTTCTCTATTAATACATTTTTATTGATAGTTTCAAATGCTCGCTTAAAATCTAAAAATACAGCTATAATATATTTGTTATCCTCAATTTGCTTGTACCATTCATCACACACACTCAAAACTACTGCTTCACATGAATGCCCTTTCCTAAAGCCAGATTGATTGCTTACAATAACCGAATTTTCTTCACAATACTTAATAATTTGATTTTTTACTTCTGATTCAATAATTTTTTCCAACACTGACACTGTATTAATTGGCCTGTAATCTTCACATTTACATGAACCCACAACCTTTTGTACTGGGGTCACATAAGAAACTTTTAATTTGTCTGGAGATACACCATACTTTAGAGAAGTATTAATTACATCTAAAAACTGATTTCCTATCACCTCAAATGAGTCCTTTATGATGTTCACACTTATAAGGGTGTCACTATCTGTTGTGTTTTTCAGGTCGTAAATAATCTTCCTTAAGCCTGTCATTGTTACTGGAGTAAATCTATCAAAGTTTGCTTTGTATTCAATATGCTCCCAAATATAATCCATATTATCGTTTGAATCTATTGAATTGCATATGTCTTCTATGCTTTTAACTAAGTATGTATTAAATTTTTCAGCAATTATGTTATCTTCCGTTTCTGTGTTTTGTCCAAATGAAATATAATTTTTTGTTAATACTTTTCTGTTCAGTAACAATTTAACGTACAACGTACAAATTTGGTTTATGGTGCCGATTACAACTTTCGTAGAATGTCACCCAACTAATCAGCTTGGGATGTTTATTATTTTTAAACGGCTTTCATCATCAGATTGTTTGTTTGATTTTCTAAAACAAGGTCAAGACCCAGCTGCGATTATACTTAAGCAAGGTTGCCAGATATGGCAATGGTTTTTTCTAAATTACTCGAAAGCTTATTAAATACATAGAAAAAAATTTATTTATTCAGACTTTTTTGTTCCTTTTGATGTCTTCTATCAACCCTTAAAATTAATGCGTTCTATCTCGTGACACCCTGTATACTACATTCAAAACATGCTTAACCTTAACCATGCTTGTACCACCTGCTTAATATGACTAGTATTCCTTGGCCCCTGTTAATATATAAATATATATATATATATACAATCTTTAACCTCATATACCTTTTGGTGTCGAGGCGTCAGACACACCGAGCCGCAGAGTGGATATGTGCGTGTGAGACGAGGCAGCGGGTCCATATAGGCAAGTACACTGCACTCGTGGTTTACCCATCCGAGTCCTGACCGACGCAAACTCGACTTAACTATGTTAAGCGATAGAAATCCACTATAACCACTCTGCCGTACTGCTGACTTAATATATAAATAATATATTTTTAATGAAACTTGTATGTATTGTATTGTACGTCCAAAAGACGTCTACATACATCCCATTATATGACGTCTTATGGACACCATTTATTAGTCATATGACCTCGTCGACCAATATTGACTTAAAAATAACGTCATTATAACCTCAGTGTGTTGGCTGGGACCTTAAAAATATCCATTTACAGCTTCGATGATTTCAGTATTCGATGAAAATTTCTTTCCAGCCAATTTCTTGAGATTTGGGAACAAGAAGAAATCCGACGGAGCCAAATCTGGCGAATAGGGTGCATGTCCAATTAACTGGAATCGTAGTTCGTGCAGTTTCGCCATCACAATTGCACTTGTGGGATGGGGCGTTATCCTGGTGATACAAGATCTTTTTCTTCGCTAAATGAGGGCTTTTAGCTTGGATTTCTTTGTTCAGTCTGTCTAATAACGACCCATAATACTCGCCCGTTATTGTCCTCCCTTGTTGCAAGTAATCAATAAAAATTATTCCTCGGGAATTCCAAAATACGGTAGCCATGACTTTCCCATCAGATGAAATCGTCTTTGCTTTCTTTGGAGTTGGCTCACCACGTTTTGTCCATTACTTTGACTGCTCCTTGGTCTCCGTAGTGTAGTGGTGAATCCACGTTTCGTCAACAGTTATAAAACCTCACAAAAAATCTTTTTCATTACGTTTGAACATGTCTAGATAGACATTGCTGAGAAGTGGTCATTCGAACTCGCTTTTGGTCGATTGTCAGCAGACATGGCACCCATCTAGCACTAAGCTTTCTCATGTCCAAATGTTGATGTAAGATGCAATGTGCACGGTCGTATGAAATGCTTACTTTCTCTGCTATCTCTCTCAACTTTATTCGGCGATCCCTCATCACGATTTCATGGACTTTTTCAATTGTTTCTTCATTGGTAGCTGTTTTTAGTCTGCCAGAACGTGGTGCATCCTCTGTACTTCTTCTACCGCGTTTAAATTCAGCAACCCAGTTTGCAACTGTTGCATACGAAGGCGAAGACTCAACATGAACTTCATCTAACTTCGTTTTTATTTGTTTAGTATTTAAGCCTTTAAAAAAGAAATGTTTTATCATTGCATGGAACTCGATTTTATTCATTAAGAAAATGCACAAATTGTTTACTTGAATCATTAGTAACGGCGTGTGTTTATATCCAATCGATTTGAAAATTTGACAACTGTTGTACGAACAATGGCGCTTTCAAAACAAGTGACTAGCACTACAGTGGCTTTAATAAAACAGTGGCGACACGTATGTCTAAGCTCCACCCACCCGCCATGAAGAGGCTAATTTCAAATTGAAGGTAACATAAATGGAATCAAAAATGCAGATAGAAATGCGTTTTGGCGTTTGTAAAAGTGCATATTAAACTGAATATTTAAGGTAGAAAGTCACCCAAATCTAAAGTCAAGCTAGCTGCTGTATATGAATAAAATCAACAAATTTTAATTCACATATGAACATTATAGAACATTAAAAAATTATTTATTTGTTGTTTAGCATACAAAAATTGTCATTTTAAATCAGAAAACAAATTAATAATGATAACATCGTTGTTCGCTTTACTAACGTAGTATACATTGATGCGTAAGATTTGGCAACGCAATGTACGATCAGTATTTGACTTAAAGCCAAAGTGAGGTTAGAGTTTGGTAAAAATTATTGACTGCTGCAAGTTAAATAGTTTTATGCGGTGTTATGAATATGATTGTGACCAAAAATTATTTTTTGATGACATCCTAAAAGAACAAGTGTGTGGTATAGCTTCAATTTGGTCGATTCGCTGCCCTTCTTGCCAAGTTGTCAAATACGTTCACAGATCAGAAACATTAATGATTAAAAACTCAATGATGATTCTACAAAACGTCATGTTTTAAATATAAAACTTGCAACAGGTAGAAGATTCTTAATACTATTTTCTATTATCATTATAATTTTTTGTGTATAACATTAATTAATCAAAAATTGATCTTCAACGATGATCGATGCCGGTATTGGGGCAAGTCAAATCCACACGATTCTCACATCACTTGACATGTCTGCTGTGAGCAAAACAACGTTGAAGCAAGCAGGGGATATTATAGAGAAGTCAAGTAGCGAGAAAAAGTTGCGAGAAAGCTTTGCTTCAAGAGCGGAAACTAACAATAAAAAGGCCGTTGTAAGTTTATCACTGTTTTTCAATATTGTAGTACAGAACTTCGATCCTTTTTATACACATATAAACGGTTACTAATGAACTTCATATTTACTCACTTATTAATCAAAAATTAGACTGCTTTGTCCACTCAAAGTGTCTCTTTAATATAGAGCACGCACTCAGTAGTCCGCGACCACATCGCCGAACCACGTCTGGGATCACGTACAAGTAATGAGAAAAATCAATGTTAATACAATTTTCATTTTATTTCATTCAATTTTATTTATTATATTTGATTTCATCTATTTAATTTATTTACGTATATCATTATTTTCAAGTAATATAAAAAATACCAACATAAATTCATCTAACATATCAAATTTGAATTTCCGCGCGAAGCAACGTTGCCAGATCATATAATAGGGTTTTGCATGTGCAGGGACTTCAGTCATCAGTTTCCGGTTACAGCTGGAATACAAGTTTATAATCGAAATATCTCAATAACTAAGAGGTAAACTACAGTTTTTTTAACGTCAATATAAAATACAATTTCTAAACTATTGTTACATAGTTTTTCATATACATGGTGAGTTGTTTAAATATAAAACTTTCAAGTTGTTCTTGGGCATACTGTGTAAACCCATATACATCAATGTGTTTTACTGCAACTTTGTTAATCATTTTCTCGGTACATACGTGGTGAAATGCCGTTTTTCGGGTATCAATCGAAAGAGCAACATTGAATTTACCAAATATACTTAAATTATGTAATTCTTGAGTTGTAAGGTTTGGGTGACTTTCTACCTTAAAATGAACATCCAGTTAAACTCGAAATATATCGAAGTATTGATAAATACTTATATGGCATAAAAAAAATCGTTTTTGGCACAATAATCATAAGTGTTTAGATTCATTTCAAACACAATAATTAACAAATTGAGTAAGCATACAATTTTATTGAAAGTTGGTTACAGTTATAATAATTAATAATACTTAACTTACAATGCGTGGCCTGCAACAGATTTACTGGCAAAGTTTTTTGCACGTTTTTTTTGACATAATTAATTTTTAATCTAAACGCGACAAACCTATTTATTATTTTACATTTCAAATTGTGACAAGCAGGTAAAAAGTTACATTGTATTTCATTACATTTTTCAATAAAAAAAATTTTACAATCCACATTTTGACCGGCTATATGACGAATAAATTTTCTGAAAACTGCATTTCTAAAAAAAATAAAAAGTTTCTTCAGAACAAATGAAAAGCGCGTTAATTTTAAATTTTCTAATATTTGTTAATTTTGAAAACGATTTATTAATTGGGGTTCTAGATCCTGTGGCACTCAAACATGTTTGACACGTTTTAGAATTGTTTTTTATGCTGTTTAGAATGTAGCCACAAACATTATAAAGTGAACTTAATTCACTATAATTCATATTTAATGAGGTGTCAGGAATGTTTTTAGGAATTATCATACACACTTCATGGTACACACGTTTCTGTTCTTTCAGTGTGTCCAAAAATCCTGCAAGAAAATCGCGATCATCTTCCTCGTAACTACTTCTATTGGGATTTTTTAGATACTGAGACACAGAAATCAGTTTTAAATTATTTTTTACTTGTAGTGCACACAATTTGCTTGCTCCTTAGAGTAGAAAAAAGGTTTTCCAAACAGTCTTGTGAAAATCTACTTGTCAGAATGAAGTCATAACCCCGATTTTCTAACAACTCGGTTTGTAACTCTAACAGCGATTGTGTTGAAACCAAAACGCCAGTTTGGCATGGCTTCCAGGTTTTTTTATATCCTACTTCCATTCGGCTAAAGAGTTCCATAAAATCTTTAAGAAACTCAATAGTGTTATTATAGACTTCTAAGTTTATTTTACTGATTGCACAAGATGGTTGGCGTGATGTCATAAGATAGAACCATTTTTCCACCTGATCCAAAAACCAAGCAGTGGTTTTGTAAGCTGGCTTATGTAGTAAATCTGACAGAAATTTTAATGCACTACTCACGCTATGGCTAATCACATTTGTGGATGTTGATACTTTCATTTTTTGAAAATGACTTGGAAGTAAATCCTCCTCACAAAGTTTTGGGGCCAATTTAAACGAGTGACTTTCTTGATGACTGACTACCTCATTAATGTGGTTTGACAATATTTCATTTGAGGGGAGTCCATACTTCTTGATGTCATCCGGTACGCGAATCACTTTATTCGTAATAAGCATCGCTTTTATATTTTTAAAGATATGTGGAACATCGGCAAAGACATGGACATATTTAGTGTCATGTATAATAATATGCCACAACTTGTTTCCAGCGTGCTGTTATACCAGCAAGCATGAATACCAGTACATGTGTGGCATCTCCAGTGTGGTCAGGTAATGTAACTTGACCAAAGTATTTATTTAATGAAATGTCATACACTGTAGCTGGGGTAATGGCCATTTCATCCAACACTAAGGCACAGTCTTTTTCACTAGAAGAAAATGTTTGAACTTTTGTTTCTAAAAATTTTAAAACTTCATGCAATATACCGCTATCGTATATTTAAGTTTAAATCTTGCAGTCTTCTTTGAAGTGTACGTACAGATGGTAATGGAAAACCTTTTTTCAATAACTCTTCGTATCCAGTTCCTCCACAACTAAATTTCAGTTTTAATGCCTTGCCTACTGTTTCATTAGACCATTTTAAAAACTTTTAACGATTTCCCCACACTTCTGCGTTTTAAAATTGTCACCTGATTTTCATTAAACAATTGTCTTAATAATACAGTCTGACTTATCTTTTGCTCCATTTTCGTTTTCTTCTTAAGTTTTATTGACATATTTCTTAATTGACGCTTAAATTTTGCAGTTTTAGCCCTTTGCTTAAAATACATTCGCTCGTACTTTTGCAGTTTTTCGTGGAGTGGACTATTAACATCTACCGAGGATACACTTTCTGTGAAACTTGTATCCACTTCTAAAACTTCCTTAGCCTCATTTAAAAGTGTAAAACTGGATTGAGTCTCACCACATCCAGCACCATTCGAAGTAGATGGTTTTGGCTCCATTATAAATTCAGTTTCACACATCATATTATGGGGGTGGGCTTCAGATGAATGTTGTGCTTTACCGATATGCCGTATTTTTGGGTGTTTTCTGCTTTTCTTTGGTAATGAAAAGGAAAAATTTGTAGGCACAGCATTTATTTTCAACTTTCGGGATCCATCCTCACGAGTTTTTTCCCACATTTCGTCATCAAAATGTACCTCACATAAACAGGAATGATCTGTTGGAGACCACTTATCCCTCTTTATTTTAATACACCACTCTTTCCTTCTGACAGAATTTTTGGGAAATTTTTTCATCAGAAATCCTTTTTTGGCTGAATTACTGCAACCTATGGCTGCACATCCAGGCATTGTAAGCTATATAACACCTAAAAAAATCACATTAATCATGCGAAATATTGTTTTACCTTCATAATACTTACAACACAGAGAATCAAAACCACGTTTTATAATTTATTATAAATTACAATGTAGTGTTTATGACAGTAAAAACAACACTACACTAAATTGTACCAATTTCACAAGAAATTTAGCCACAAACTGCAAAAAAATCTCCAAAACTTTTCAAAAACCGTGTCAATCATATATTAACAAACGCACTGAAATGTACAATTTGCCTCTTAATGGCGGACGAAACCATGTGACTTCAGCAACCAATAGAAAATTGGACATACCAGTGTTGCCACTGTTTTATTAAAGCCACTGTAACTAGCACGCGTGCATCTTGTGGTTCATTTTAGAAACTTTCCGATCTATCCTCGTATGTCTGAAATCAAATTATGGAGCGCAACTTAGCAGCATATTGTTATTGAACATATTTTGGAAGCATACTTTTAAGCTTTATTTAGCACCATTTGCTTTTTAATATCTTCAAATCCAAATTGTCTATTTTTCTTAAGAAATCTTTTTATGAAATTATGTATTTTTGACTTCTAAAGCAAATGATTAGTTTTTACTCTTAGCATAGTTATTACAAATTAAAAAGTTTTTGCTATGTATAAAACAGTTCTTTTTGCTTTAGTTTGATGGTTAAAACGTTTCTGGAATTCTAACTATATCTAGTTAATATTCATAATAAATGTATTCACATTTCCAAAACCCATATTAACATCTTATTTAATAATAGATTGGACATGAACAACGACCTAATGTCTTTACACATTGGAGATAGTATCTTAGAAATAAATGGTATACCTGTGAAAGACACACCTTTAGAAAATGTGGAAAATCTTATAAAATACTCTGATACTGTTTTACAGGTAAATATTCCTAACAAATGTGTTATATGTTGTTTAAGTAGCGGAATGGTTTACATTTGCCATGTGTCTGGGTGGGTGTGTTTGAACATGATAACTGCCGTCAGGTCTCCTGGGGATCAGAGATGGTCCCTATAGACAGTAGGAGTGGTCAAGTACACCCAACTCTTGAAATTGAAAAATCTAGTTCTGCTACTTTTCTATAGTGATTTAAAAACATTTATTATTAATTATAATATTGCAGTTAACAATAGAACATGATCCTGATTCAATATCAAGGCGAAGACAAACATTTTTAAAAACAAAATCATCTCTACCATTATCCACAACTTCTAGTGATACAAACATTCCAAATAGAAAAAATAAAATTCCAATAGATTCATCATATTTTGGTTCTACAGACTCTATTAATGATCTCAGCAATATAAATGACAATGTAGAAACAAAGCTTATAAGTAGTAATGAACAAGATATAAATGATAATAATAGATGTGATACTTTAAGTGTTCATAATAATAATGTTATTAGTAGTAATAATAATAGCAATACAGGGAACAATAAAAGTCCAAAAAGTGGTGGTGCTACAAGAACAGGTGATAAAGAAAGGTTGTTCAAAAGACGGGATGAAGGGTACATGAGTGGAACTAGATCTAGGCAATTGAGAAGAAAAAATAATTCATCAGAAACAAGACAGTCTTTGGATAAGGAACGTAGTTCATCAATGAGTCGATTATTAGATGAGTAAGTTTATAATACCAGATCTGTATACAAAATAATATTGACTGTAAGATAAATTATTTTATGTACAGCCTTGAATAAATATTTATGATGCATTAAATAGCAATTGTTTTTGACAGATTACCAAATTCAAAACGATGTATGGATTTATCTAGAGCACATTCATTTTTGGAACCAAAACCTCAACAACGAGTCTTTCGTGCCTCTGATTTAGTAAAAGGTGAACTTCTTGGACAAGGTTTTTTTGGACAAGTGTATAAAGTTACAACAAAAGATACATCTGAAGTTATGGTGTTAAAAGAATTGTATCGAGTTGATGAAGAAGCCCAGAAGAATTTTTTGAAAGAGGTGTGTGTTTCAATAATTGAGAACCATCTTTAAAAAAAAAACAGTTTTGAAAAAATATTCAAATAAAACTACTTGAACTTTTTGTAAAAATTATGGATGTTTTATTATTAATTTATTTTTTGCAGGTTGCAGTATTAAGAAGTTTACATCACGCAAACGTCCTACGTTTTATAGGTGTCCTTTATAAAGAACAACGATTACACCTAGTGACTGAATACATAGCAGGAGGAACACTACGTGAACTCATACATGATACATCTCAGCCTCTGCCATGGGAACAAAGAGTATCATTTGCCAAAGATATTGCCTCTGGCATGACTTATCTACATTCCATGAACATTATTCATAGGGACCTGAATTCTCATAATTGTTTAGTTAGAGAAGTATGTAATTTATATTACATTAGAAATTGGGTTCTTATTATTGTCATATTTAGGATAAGACGGTGATTGTGGCAGATTTTGGTTTAGCTCGTATTGTATCACATGATACAGGTAGTGTAAGAAGATCATCACCTAAAGGTACTTTAGGAAGTGGGAAAAAGCAGGAACGAAAAAAACGTTATACTGTGGTTGGCAATCCTTATTGGATGGCACCAGAAATGATGAAAGGCAATAAATATGATGAGAAGGTTGATATTTTTAGTTTTGGTATTGTTCTTTGTGAAGTAAGTATACAAGAACTTCAGATGTGTTATTCTAAAGAGAGTTAAACCAAGTAACCTGAAATTTGGATAGGCAGATTGCATTGAGTCTCTTTAGTAGTACTAAATTCTATTGGCTAGACTAGTTTCTGGGAATATTGTATTTATAACCAACAGATTTATGTGGAACATGGTGGACATTTAGGTGAAGGAAGAAAAGATTAAAGAGTTACAAACAGTAATCCTGAATGTGAGGGAGTTATAGATACGAGCGTGCATTTTTATATTCGCTGAATGGCAAGGAAAGTAAATAAAAACAGAATTATTTTCCTTTTTCAATATATTCTCCCTTAGCTCTAATACATTTGTCAGAGCTAGAAATTAATTTATTTATACTAGTGATAAAAAAATTCATTTTTGTTGTCAAAATATGCTGAAACTGCAGCATTTACTTCATCATCGGATGAAAATCTTTTTCCTCGAAGTTCTTTCTTCATATTCAGGAACAAATAGTAATCACTTGGGGCCAGATCTGGACTGTAGGGTGAATGATTTAACTCCTAGAAGCCTGCCTTGTGCAGGGCAGCTTGTGCAACTTGACTTCGATGAACGTTGTGCAAAAGCAGCACACCTTTGGCAAGTTTTCCTCTTCCCTTTCCTTGATGGAGTCCCTTAATCATTCTAAAAATGTGACATAATATTCTCCCGTTATAGAGATACCCTTTTGTAGTCGATGAGCAGGATTCCTTCAGTGTCCCAAAATATGGTCGCCATGAGCTTTCCAGCTGACTGTTGCACTTTAAACTTCTTTGGCGGAGGGGTACCTTTTTTATGACACTGCATTGAATCTTGTTTGGATTCAGGTTTATAGTGGCGAACCCACGTTTCATCTCCTGTAACAATCCGACTTAATACTCCATCCTGGTCTTCACTGCAGAGTTTAAAAAACGCCCGTGAACATGCCATTCGTTCGTGTTTTTGAGGTGGCGTTAGCATTCTCGGGACCCATCTTACAGAGACCTTTGTCATGCTGAGATGAGCGTGCAGAACTTTAAAAATGGTTGTATCTGATACTCCAACCATTTCTGCAAGTTGTTTTTTTTTCTAAGGGGCATCTTCCAATATTAAATTGTCAACTTTTTCCACAAGTTCTGGCGTGGTCACCTCGATGGGACGTCCAGGGCGCCGATTGTCTTCCAGTGATTCTCTGCCTTGTTTAAACAGGTTATGCCATATATATATCATGGTTTTTCCAGGACAAGAGTACTGATAAACCACTGACATCTCTTCTATAATAGTTAGCACTGATTTTCCTTGTTTTGTCAAGAACTTTAAAAATTTTTTTAATATTTTGATCGGAAAAAACTTTGTGGGGCAATCACCTCTGCTTCCAAAAATACTTGAAATAAGCCATGTCAAAGTTGACAGGTGATTAGGTATCTGTCAAATTCACCATTTTAAAAAAGAATTTGCAAAAATGTTTTGGATTATTTTCCAATTTCCAAGAAAATAACTCATAATTTTATTAAGCCACGTTTGAATAATACAAGAATAGTTGTAATCATAATTTAAGCACTTTACCACGAAACTACTACTTAAAAAATAATCACTTACGGGGTTGTATCAAAAAATGTTAAAAAACAAAATTTTCCTTATGTATGAATTCTCGTTAAAACTTGGTATGTGAACGTAAAATGTCATTAGAAACAATTTTTTTCTTAATAAAATTTTTTCATATATTAACAAATAAGGTCATTTTTTGCAAATTCTTTTTAAAAATAGCGAATTTGACAGATGCCTAATGTCACCTGTCCACTTTGACATGGCATATTTCAAGTACTTTTGGAAGCAGAGATAATTTTTTTTCCAATCAGAATATTAAAAAAATTTCCCATATGGATCCAACTTGATGGGAGACACTGTATATTGAATTCTTTATATTGTTATAATTATGTTAACAATTGATTTTCATTGTGATACTTTTGAAAACTTGGAACACCAGTGGTTCCGCTAAATCCATTCCATATATTCAGGTTTAGGTTTGTATGTAGACAACAAATGTAACTATGTTGAGAGATAATACACTAATTAAAAAACTTCAAAATATGCTAAAGATTAATATATTTCTTTAGATATTTAAGACATCATATCATCATATGTACCTATGTATTATATGTATCATGATTCATATTTTAGGTTCTTTTGTCTCTGATAAAATTTTAATTTTGAATCAGCCCTTCTATTCTCAATTTAATTTACAAAGCATTTCCTATCACCAGCAGTTCCAGTTTTTGATTCCAGAGACAAGAATATTTGATGATCAGCACTTAATAAGAAAATTTGTAAACCGCTGCTTTCTGTCTTGCCACATTCTTCCCAATTTTTTATTATAGTGTTTTTATTCTTAATAGTATTGGGAACTGTTGACAACAGTTAAACTTTCCACTAATTTTTCTGTAACTGATACCTTTTGCAACCAAATCAATTACGTCTTTCATTTGGAAGATTGGCAATTCATTAGTTATTTTACATTTTGGCACCATTCTCTTTGTTTGCAAGGTTTCAACTAAATAACCTGATGGTTAAATAAAAATCTTTATGGAAAAATTCTATTAATGGAAATTACTAGTAATATGTTCAATTACCCATTTATTATCAGGCAATAAAAATACACCCCTTATCTTAGGGGATACAATAGAGACAAAAATGTGCAGTTCTAAAACTACTAATCCTTACTGATGGACAACGGCGGCAATTCTTTGAAAAAAATTCTTTCAAAGTAAAACTACAAAATTCTCTAAAAACATCCCTCATTCAAGATAGAGAAGACACTTTTAATGTTAATACTAAAACAGCCGTTCGATGTTCAAAGTAGACAGGTGTTCAATTTATCCAGGTTTAGGTTTATGTAAAATAATGCTAAAAAACCATTCAAGTTGATAAGATGTTCGAGTTATGAAGGTGTTCAATTTAGCAGTTTTTACTGTATTATCAGATAAAAGGATAACTGGCAATGAATGGGTATTTTGGCCGAAACTTTTAAAACTTGACAAAACTAATATACAAATATAAATAAACTAATATAACTCCTGTTGAAAAATCAACAGACCCGTCTCTGGTCACTTCAGCTATCAATGCAGTAAGAAAAAAGATCGATTTACAAAAGTTGAGCTGCTGGTAACGCCACCGCCGGTAATCTGTGCACTCAAATAATTGCAATTAACTTATGTCTCCATAAAAGCTGTTGAATTTGGAGAATCACTGAATAGATTTTAATATCGTTTTCACCATTCGATGGCTTGTTTCGTGGACAATGTTTAGTTATATAAAGATTGGTCAGAAGGTTTTTCGAGGGACGTATAATGAGCAAAACATAAAAGAAATAATCAATAAAATTGGCATAACAAACACAAAATGTCTTACGCTCGGAAAACGGTAACAGATAAAGGCAAACTGTAAGTGAACGAATTGTAGGTCTCAGAAAGATCTACAAAAAAGTCACTGGTAGAATATATGTATCTCTTCCAGATTACTCACGCTCAAGGCTTCTTTAATAATTATTTTCTCGGAAAACTCTTTTCCCCCTGGAATGTTGCCTTACTTCCCCACTGGATAAAATGCAGGTAATATCTGTATTTCTTTACTTTTAGAATTGCTTCAAGTATAATCTGTGAAAATTTGAAGATTGTAGTTTACGTCATTCAAGAGATATATAGCCATAATGATTTTTGAAAAAAATGCCTCTCCCTTGGTGTTTTTAGGATTAAAAATATACTCATGCACCCCTTTGGGGTAAGGTCCACCTGCCTGTAAAATTTCAGCTTACTAAGTCTCCCTAGTTTTCGAGATATTTTTCGTTGGACATCGGACACCGGACATCGGAACTGGCTGTTATTATATGTTTGATATCTCTTGAAACATGTTCATGAGCCGATTACGATTATCTAAGTTTGCAAACAATCAAACTATCAAAAAAATCACAAAAACTTTGATTCTCATTTCAATTAGGTTTATTTATAGTTAATTAGATTTGAAAAGATGAGGACAAAAATGTGCTTAATGTCGGTGGTCTTTTGAAAAATGTTATAAAATAAATCATTATGTGGATTAATTTCTTTAAAAAACGACATTACTTGCAAATCTATCGACAATAATAGAACTAATGCCAATGGTGAAATGCAATGTAAAAAAAGGTCATGTGAATAAAATGTAGCAATGCTTTTACTGCTATTAATAAAAGATATTTAGCAGCCTTGGTAGTGTATTGTCTAGTGTGCTGGACTTTCACCCAAGCGGCCCAGGTTCAACTCCTGATACCGGCAGATCTGGTTAAGGTATTCTGCAGCTTTTTCAAATGTGGGATTTGCGCTGTTTTATCTGTAAAGTTGGCTGCAGGCGCACGTTGGGCCTACGTAATAATAATAATAATCGCCCCCTCCCTTCCGCACAAGCTTCATAGCTTCCGGGGCCTGCTTTTTAGGTTATGGGTTGTAGCAATTATTATTATTATATTATTATAGATACTTAATTAATAAAAATAAGATAGAACTTTTACTACATTTTATTCAAATGACTCAATATTAAAGGAATCGACAGCTTGTGTACTGGATCTGCCTATTCGTGGATAAGGTTAGATAGATTTAGATTAGGATATTTTAGTTTACTGTTGACATTTATTATAAAAAGTGTAATTTAGATTGATTTAATATGGTACCTGTTGAATTCCTTGCATCAACCTGTATTAGAAACTCATTGAACTGAACCATTCTTTGAATCTTGAAAAGGTACACACTACTAAGTAAGCTGCAATGCAATCAAACATCGCTGACACATGACTTAATTTTTACTGTTTAACTGTCTTTAGAGCAATTCTGTTACAATCTTCTATTATTGAAAACATTAATAAATAGCCATATTAAATTTTTCAGATAATTGGAAGAGTACAAGCTGATCCTGATTTTTTACCACGATCCAATGACTTTGGTTTAAATCAAGTAGCGTTTAGGGAAAAGTTTTGTTCATCTTGTCCCGATCCATTTTACAAAGTTGCCTTTCTCTGTACTGATTTAAATCCTGATCGAAGGTGGGTATATTTTATTATAATTTTATAATCTTATCTGTATTGTAATTATTTTACCAGGCCTCCATTTGAAGTGACTGAAGTGTGGTTAGAATCTTTATCAATGCATTTATCAGTCGGTATTCAGCTACCTTCAGATTTGGTTTTTGATATTGATCATTACACAGGACAAAGTCCCAGCTCATCTGGAAGTACAACTCCAGAAGGTTTACCGTCAGGATGCAGAAGCCCTATTTTAGAACCAATATGTGAAGGAAAAACTAGTATATTAAGGAAAGATAGTGGCGACGATACCAAAATTATGCTTAGCGCTGAAAATCTAAAACCAATTATTAAGGTTTCTAGTGCAGATAATTTAATATCTGGCAAACGACAACACAATATAAAACCAATCCTTAAAAATAACACCAATGCAACTCTTAGCAAAAGTTATGAGAATTGTAGTAAGAGTTCAGAAAATAATTATCAGACTGATGTGATTTGTACTAAAAGTTGTGAAGATTTCAATTGGAGTAATATAGGCGAAAATAAAGATATTATAGAAGTTCAAAACAAAACAGATAGCTTAAACGATCAAAAGCAATCTTTACCTGATTATGAGAATATAAAATTCTTAAGAAATGACACTGCATTTCTAAATGACAATGAAAAATTGATTGATATAGAACCATTAAAAGATCTCAAAAAAGAAAATTCAAAGAACATACAGGCAGAAACTGTGGATTCATGTACACATGATAAAAAACTTAAAAATTGTAACATAACAAATTCTTCAAAAGGAAACAATTATAAAGAATCTAGAGGATTTTTGATGCCATTGCGTAAAGTGCCTAAAAATTTTACACGTAATCAGCTTCTTAAAGAAAATTTAAATAAATCAGAGGTTAGTGATGATAGTAAAAGTAATATGTCTGTTGATTGTGAATCCCATAGTAGTGTAAAAGATAGAATTAAATTCTTAAGTAAGAAAAGTACATTTGAAATAAACAAACCTAATAAGTCAGTTGTGAATACACAACAAAATAGTGCAAGTACTTTAAATAAATTATCAAATTTAAGTTTACAAAATATGAGTTTGAAAAGTAACACTTTGCCTCCATCTAGTGTTACTCAAAAGTATGTAAATAATTCAAAACCAAAGGTTGCAACTAATATAAAGTCTGAAAATAGTGTTTTAGCGTCTGAGAAATTTTGCTCAACTTTGCCTTCAGAGAATACAATTTCTGATCTTTCATATAGTAGTCGTATTAGTAGTATTCCTGAATGTTCAACTAGTTCTCATGACGATCAAAAAGTTGTATCTCCATTTCGTGATATTCCTGATATTGTATCTTCAACTTTAAATAGAACATTGAAACAAACGTGTTCTAAAGAACCAATTTCTAATGTAGATATAGACCCATTTGATTTTAGCACACCAAAAAGTAAAAATTTCACTAAGCAATTTGATGCCAAAAGCAGTAGTAGTACACCGGTAAAATCACCAAGTTCTGGATCAAATTTTTGTATTAATAGGAATATCTTTAAAAGTGGTAATGAGTTCTCAATAAATACATCTCCTGAAAAAGTATCAAAATTAGAACGAAAATCACCAATACAGTTTGAAAATTTCAAACCTAAATTAGAAAAGCTCACACAAATAAAAGAAAATAATAGCCGTGCATCAGTAAAGCCAAATTTTCTAATGAAACGTAAAGATTTAACTCCTCAAGAGAAGGTAATCACTCCATTAAAACAAAAATACATACCAAATGCTGAATCCTGCGAAGCAAAATATTCTCCAAGTTGTACTACAAAAAGCATATCTTTAAATTCTTTTAATATTTCTGATTTGCCACCAAAACCTAATAGTACAGCTAATTCAGGTAATAGTGTAGTTAGGAATATTATTCAAACATTAAATCGTAGAGATACAAATAAATTAGATTTTCGAAATCGCAATTCATACGGTAGAAGCTCATTAAAAGTTGTAGGAAATCCCAAAGTTGATATTAGTTCTTCTGCTAGGTGTAGTAGCCCAGAAGAATTTACAGCTCTGTGAATTCTTACAGCTTAATTTCTTTAAAGTATACGATTAACAATAATACTGACAGCTATCTTATTTTTGTTATAATTAAATTATGATAATTTATAATTTTGCAATTTTGTTAAGGCATTTCAATCTTTTAAAATAGAATTGCTCATTTCATTTCATATACATGGTGTAATGATTCGATAGGTAAAACTCTCCAGAACGGTGTTCTATTATAAAAACTGAGTTAAAAACTCTTATAACATTTTCTTTTCCAATGGCTCCTTTAAGAGGTACAAGCAGTTAAAGTATTGCATAAGATTTCGTTGTTTTTAAATTTTTAGTAATAGATATTTGGATTGAATTAACAACATTAACCCATACATAAACCTTTTCAACAGTCTTCGAAGTGTTACCTGTTTTAAATCACAAGAATTCTATGCATAGGAATACAAGTGATCGTACTATTTAAAAATATGACGACAGCGTATTGTTTCATCATGGATACTCTGTTTTAAAATCTCTCTTAACAGGAACCTACTATGTCGCTTAGTTACTCATTATGCAATCAACACCTTGTCGACCGAGGTCAAATAGCATAGAAGAACCTACATTATTGCCAGTTTTAAAAATCTAAAACTGCTTATTTCTCTTAAAGGAGCCAACGGAGAAAAAATGTTATTACAGCTTTTAACTCAGTTTTAATTTTAACTGCAGAATTTTACCTATCGAATCATTACACCCTGTAGTAATTACACATTAGAAATTCCATTGCTTTCTCATGTAAACTCTATATTACAAATCCGGATTAAGGCCAAAAAGGTAGAATTTTAGGATGAATTACCTGCCATCTTCAGCCACAAGTATGAAGCCCTCATTTAAATAGGATATTGTATATGTACATCATATTTTTGTATTTATTAATTATAAAACTTGTGTTATTCTCATTAATAAACTAAAAATTAAATTTAAATACGGCCAAACTTCTATATAACGAAATCGGTAAATCCTGGAAAAAAATTTGCTATAGGGAAATTTTGTTATTATAGAAATATTTACAGCCCTCAGACAAATGTAGTAATGATGGAAAATTCCTTTGAAAAAGTAATAATATAATTAATGAATAAAGCTAGCTAATAGGCCTTTAAATCTTTCATAAAACTCTTATTTAAATAAATTTTTGAAAATCACCTGGAAAAGTAAGAATGTAACCAGCTGTATAAGGCCTTTTATTGTTAATTTAGTGTAATTTTAATTTAATTAATTAGAATTGACATTTTGACAAATTTAAGAGATCGTTTTGAAGGGTTTGCACGTTTTTTTGAAATGTGTCAACTTGCATCTTTAACCAAAAAGATAATACTCCTAACATACAAAACTTTTTTTGTACATACTAACCACATTTTTACTACCTATTGTAATTCTTGGGGTTGGAATTTTACCGTTTGTCTACATTACCTGAACCAGCCGCTTTTAATGGTTATGGGATTATAACGGATCTTTCTTCCTTTTTATTTCTTTTCAGAAGAATCCTGTTTTCTAAGAATCTGCTTAAACTAGGGACATTTGAATTACGAAATGGTAAACCGGTAGTGCGTGCACATCAGTTTCAGTTGTCTTTTTGTGCATATTGAGCATAAATACATAATATCTACTGTTATGACTCACAGATTCCTTTTAAATCCCATAAGTATACATTTTATACAGGGACTACTTAATTGATTCTGTACTTCATTATTTAGAAATAGTTTTATATGTATTTTCTTCTAAAAGATAGTGTACAGAACAAAAGTTTGTTATATAGAAAAACTACTATAGAAGTTCGTTATATGGAAGTTTGACTGTGAATTCAAGCAGTATATGTTCTTAGGAATGCCTTTTTGGCTGAAAGTGCAAATTGCTGCACTTGCAACAATTACACTTTTTCTTTACTTGCTTTTAATTTACACTATAAATAACTTGATTTTCAGACAAATCTGTAAATTGAAGCAATTTCAAGCATAACTTCAAACAAAACAAAAAACAGACTAGATAGTGGCTGGAGCAAGAATAAATCTACAATCACTACATACAATACAAATCACTTCTCTTTCTCCCCACCCACTGTATAAATCTTAGGACCGAATGCTTCAAAATGTCTTGCTATATCTTTCAACTGCACACACTGCATGTTCTGTAGTATTTCGATTTCTGATGTACCAAATTTTAATTTACATTACAATGTTGGATCGTAAAATAATTTAGCATTTTTAGTACTATTTCTATTTTGCCGATTATTATTATTATTATGATTCTAAAATTCTAGGGGGCGCAATTGCACACTTGCTGCTTAAGGCCAGCCAACACTGCAACAAAGACTGATTACTCAACGAAATGGAAAAAAATATAGATTAGTCAAAAAAATCAAAACATTAGGAGCAAATAAGTTAATGGTAATCCTTAGTTTTAATATCATTATTTCATGGTATGGTGAGATTTCAGAATGAGACTATAAATCTTATTTGAAAGTAGCAATTTTTAAAAACGATACAAAAATTATATTAAAGATATGCACTTATAAAAATTTAAAATAAAAAGAAAATTCAAGTGTAGATACTGGCATAAAACTTACCTGATGATTTTGTTGCAATTGTGGCGGCATAGACATTTAGCCATGAAAGTGTTACTGGAGATGTGTACCGCTTACGTTCAGGAGTCTAGTTGACCCTCTTATAGCACAATTTCGTGGAACATGGATTCGTATAAGATGAAAGAACTGTGACAGAGTCATAAATGCGGTATAAGTACGTTGTATGATGCGGTGGACCTTTATTTATATTTTTGATAAGGGGATATATGATTATGGTGTTTCAATTTATACTAAAGCACTGTACTCTTTATTTAACCAATGCATTCTGGACATTCCTAAAAAAGCTTATATGGCCTATAACTTGTGTGATTTGTATAAAGCAAATTCCCTGTGGAACATATCTCTGCGTTATATGAGGGTCCACTGTATTTAAATTTTTGCATCTATTGAATGCAACCAACTCTGATAGATGCAACTGTAACAATAGTATGCAACATAATAACCCAGTTAACACATTACTAATTTTATTTAAGCAAACTTTTATAATTTAATGAATACAAAAATATTATGTACATATGCAAACGCTTATATAATTTGTTGCTTCACACTTGTGATAGTTCCCTTGTTAGCAACTTTTTTTTAACTGAAGGTATTAAAAAATTACTTGGTGCCATCACTACAGTACCATAGAGCAGAACGATGCTGAATGAGTGCAGAAACAGTCTTTATTCTTTAATTATTACTTTTAGATATTTTGCTCATACTAAAGGTAAACTTTCATACCAGTCTTAGTCTGAAGTTTTTTGTCGTATAGACTGTATCAATGAATATAAAGCCTTAGAATTATCAAATTATCAGAAATTTGGTAGATATTAGCTGTACATTATTGAGTATTTATGCGAAATTTGAAAAAGATCTGAAGCACTACAGACCATCACTTGGTGTAGAAAGAACTATATAAAGTTTCTTTCAAATAAAAATTGCACCACTGCAGGCAGTAGGTTTATAGTCTTCACATCTTCAGAAATGTATACACGATATCATGTGCACACTGCACCATAAGTTTTTTGGGCCATTCATTCAGTCAAATTATTCTTCGTTCATATTTGTAAAATAGAATTTATTAAACTTGAATTAATGTAATATTTCAAATAACATACCATATGTTACTAGTCTGACCCTATCTACTAACAAAAACTGCTCTATGGTCATCACTATTACCAAAGCTAACGAACCAGTTCAAACTCATTCATTGTGAAATTTCTTCAAAAACGTTGACATCTTGTGTTGTAATGTTTCTAAAATAAAAATATTTGTAAAGATTTTAAAAGTGCCAGAATTTCTATCCATGGACATATTATTATGGGCACCTTTAAAATTCGAATTTTTCTAAAATATATTCAATTTAAATGAGGTAAAAAAAACATACAAGTTTATTCTAACTAATTACGCAAACTGATATATTTTAGTGAAAATTAAGATATTATTTACAAAAAAAAAGTTTTGCATTACAACAAATTACATACACATGATAAAGTATCAACAAAAAGGAACGCCATCAAAGGTGCCTTTGGAATTTTCCACCAATATTCAGAGAGAGAGAGAGAGAGAGCGGGGTTTAAAAAATTTTTTTAAGAAGGCTTCTATTATCGCAAGCGAGAGCTGCAAAATATGGCTTTATAAATTAGGAATTTGGTATTTTTCCGTTATCGGAGGGCATTTTTAAAAGTCAATTTCTTTTGTTTTATAATGATTTATTCATGCAAACAAATTATGAACAATAACAACCAGCTACAATTGAGAATTAGGAAGCCAAAAATTCTTAATCGCCTCCAATAACGACTCGAACACATTCTCATCGCAGACTTTCTGTCTCCACATGAATTCCGCCAAATAAGATTTCAAATGGTGTCGTGATGTTCCTCGATGATGTTTGTTGCACCACTTGGCTGAGCCCCACATTCGCTCATCGGTCTGGGTGTGTCGCCGATTATGGGATCCACAAAATTGTAGCGATGATTGACTTTGAAGTGCTCAAATCGGCATCTTCGAGTTCCTTCGTTTTGTATCCTCGCCAACTGTCGGAGTAGATGGTCGTTCCGAACTCGATAGGTATTATCTTGAATTGCGGCAGAACGGTTCGGTATCTCGAGTAAGAAGCATTGGCGTGTTTTTCGACAGATGCCACTGAAAATCGAGACTTGAGGAAGCACACGTCCAGCACTGAAAAAATTGACTTTTAAAAATGCCCTCCGATAACGGAAAAGTACCAGGAATTTTAATTAATCTTATCTTTTAGTAAATTTATTTTTACTGCAAATCTATAATTATTTTATATCAAATAAAAACTTAAAAAATCTTATTACCAAAATTTCTAACAGTGTAGGTGTCGACACAGTATATATAACAATCACTAGGTCTACTTGTGTGTTGGCACTTTCATATCAAGCTAACTTCGAATATCACACCCATAAACGAAGTAGTGCACCGAATTTTATCCGTCGACATCGCCTACGAATACTGGTAAATAATATGCAGAGACGTATTCCGTAAAATGATGTGGCGAGCAAATTTTGTAAACATTAAAATCTCTTGTTTTATATATACAGGGTGTCTCACAATGCTGTTTACACGCAATATCTCCCTTATTTGAAAAGATAAAGAAATCAACCAAAAACTATTGTGAATGACTCAAAATGGATCTTCAGAAAACATCCTTAAAGGTTGATTCAGACCGGCGGAAGCGGATCCGCTCCCAAATCGCTTTCCTTAGTTTTAAATGGGATGATTCGAAGTAAAACCGCGCGCAGAGAAAACGACACAGCGGTGAGCTGACGGACTGAGAGCGGAGCGGTTTGAATCGATCTAGAAGCCATTTTTAGCAAGAAACCGCACGGTTAGAGAAGGGTAGAATTATGATTTTGACTGAAACAGCATCATTCAATGTAGTGCATTGAAACTGCAGGTCTTTTTACTTACTTTATTATTAGGTATTTTAAATTTAATTCATATGTGAATGCGATTAGCATTTTATTCAAACCGCAAACTATAGGAAAATATTTGGAATGAATTGCGATAAATTTAAAGTAACATGTAAGTATTTTCATTGTAATTCAGTTTTTATTATTATATTAAAAAGGATACTCAATTTTTAGAGAATACTAATAAATTGAACTCTTTAATCAACCTAATAGCACTTAGACTTTACTATTTATTAAATATTATTAAACATTTATAAAAAATAAAGTAATTCATTCAGATACTTGTTATATAGGGTGTCACATTTTTGATAGGTTTAATGAATGAACGAAAAGCTGTATATAAGTACATATATAATGCTTTAATGACCTTTTTTAATATGAGACTATGTATTAAGGGAATAGACCAATTTTATTTTAATTATAGGTACAATGTATTCAAACTGCCAATATTTCGCAGAGTTCTTTCTGCATTTTCAAGGCTCTATAACATATTTATTATATGTACGATATGAACTGCTACTAGACATTTTTAGTATCTGTTATATTCTTTACTATACTTTAAAATCCACATGCACGTCTATGAATGCCTGCACTTCAAAACCGCCTCCGTCCAACTACCGCGTGCAGTATGAATGCTCCAAGGCGGAAACCGCTCCGCTTCCGTTCCGCCTCCGCTCCGCTACCGCCGGTCTGAATCAACCGTAAACGCTGGTTGCATAGCAACGTTTAAGAGATCATGTCAACTTCATTAATTTTTCAAATTGCACCCTCTGCTTTTTTTTTCATGGGAATGTATCCTTCACTTCATTCTGGATACGGTAGTATGCCTTACTTAATTATCTAATCTGCATTTAGGGATTGAAAAAAATATTTTTTATAAATTGAATTTATCTTAAACTTAAAGCAAATGCTCAAAATGCCATCCTGTGGACTCTACACGGGCTTTAAAGTGCCTCAGTAGTTCCCTTGTAGACACGGCTCTAATCATAGTTTTTGAATAAATAATTTAGTTAGTGAATATGAAGTGTACAATTTATAAAAAATATTTTTTTCAACCCCTAAATGCACATTAGATAATTAAGTAAGGCGTACTACCGTATGCAGAATGAAGTTAAGAATACATTTCCGTGAAAAAAAAAACACGGGGTGCAATTTGAAAAATTAATCAACTTGGCATGATCTCTTAAACGTTGCTATGCAACCAGCGTTTAAGGTTGTTTCCTGAAGGTCCATTTTGAGTCATTCACAATAGTTTTTGGTTGATTTCTTTGTCTCTTCAAATAAGGGAAATATTGCGTGTAAACAGCATTGTGGGACACCCTGTATAGTATAGTAAAATAGGAAATACAATTGTGTGAATCAACAAAATTAATTGACGCCTTTGAACAATTAGTTTGTTATTAACTGAACTTAAATTAACGTACATAATTTCTCCTCCAAATCTTCCCTATTACAAGCCATTAACCAGTCATTTCATTTCATTTAGAAGTGATTACGAACAACTGCATAGCTGTATACAATTTGAATACCTGTTCAACAACAAATAGAGAATCTAGGTCACCGAAATCACGGTTCGATTATAATCCAATATACGTACAAAATAGGGAAAATTAAATCAATTGATACTATAATAATAAGATTTATTTTCATCCATATTAAATTAAAAGACACAATGACAAACGAAATGTTAAAAGGTACAATCCTAATAAGACTTTTTTCTAACAGCCGAGGGTAACAACGGACGTTGTTATCTTTTATTTTATCTTGACGTGCTTCACACATTTTGATCAGGCGTTGACCTAGAATCTTCATTTGTTTGTTGAACTTTTTTAATAAGTCAGCATAAAGAATTATAAATAAAAATCGCTTATTTGTTCTATTACGTGTTAGCAATTGAAGTTTAAGCAATTGGTAAATATATACAAAAGTGAATTCTTCAATACGGCATTGTTTTTACGAGAGCATTTATTAAAAACTAATAGTATATAGGACGGATATAGTTGTACGGCAAAGTGGGTATAGTGGATTTATATCGCTTAACATAGTTAAGTCGAGTTTGTGCCAGTCAATAGTTGGATGGGTAAACCATGAGCGCAGTGTACTTGCCTACATGACTCTACTGCCTCGTTAAAAATTATATATATAGTATATAGGAAAAAAATAACACTTACGGTGATTATCCATCGGAAACCTGAAAAAACTAAATGAAGTTTTTTTCGACGCATTTTTACAGCCTTTGGCGGCACAACAACTGTGTTTACCCATTCCGTACTACGGGCACAGCTACGGGCTACTCGCAATGCAGAACTCACGTTATCCGGCCCTATCTGATTTGCACTGCTCGATAGTGCGTATGAAGCATAACTGCGGCACTGACTGCGGTCTAGGTGCTGCGGGTGCTGAGCGCTGGCTGCTAATTTCTGATAGTCACGTTACTGTATGTTATTATACTGTGGTATCGAGGTTAGGTCAACAAATTCAAAGGCTACACATGTCTTCAAAATTCCAAAGGCACCTTTGATGGAGTTACTTTTTGCTCATATGGTAGTTTTAACTTGACATTAAATTGAATAGTTTTTCTTTGCTTAGCTGTTTAAAATAAGCTCTCTTCATAGACAGGTTAGCAGAGTAACTGTTCTCACTCTTCAGAAACAAACTTTTTGTTTAAATTAATTTATATGAGTATTTGTTACTATTTGTATTCATAATGTGGGTGCCCGTAATAATGTGTCCAGAGATAGATAGTAAGTAGTTATAATTGTTTACATAATGAATTTTAAAGTGCCTGTACTTGCACTTGTACTTAGGTGTAGATTTACGTCATAATTTTGGTGCTTATGAGATATATTGATAATAAAATCATTTTCGTGTAAATATACTATAAACGTAGTTGTTTATTACAAGTAGTATTGTTGTACATTTTAATATATAAATAGTATTGTTGTACATATTGCAAACAAAATGAAACATCTTTGTGCACATATTAAGAATGCAATAATTTTATCTTTTATCTATTATTTTTTTATTATTTTATATTAAATTTGAATTTAGGTGCTAAAAATGGTATTCAAATTTTATGTGCATTTCTTTTTATATTGATATTGTTCTTTATATAGATATATTTTATATTATTTTTATTTATTATTATTTCAGTGCAAAATTACTAATTCTGTGATAGAAATTTTTAAATTTTGTTTTTTTCTTTACTAAATGAATGTATCGACTAATGCAAGACCTAAATAAGATATATATGATGTGTTGTAAATATATGTTGTAGAAGAAGAATGATTATTTTTAACATAAACATGCTCGAATTACAGTATTGTCTATTATAACGTATTTGACAGTATTTTCTTTGCTGAATTTAATAAAATTGTATTGCTCACAGTTTAAAATTATAAGTTAAAGGTAAAGATTGACTTGTGGCTTAAGCAAAATTGTAACTTTAGAATCGATCTTTGTCTGTAGAATTATCAAATGATATATGTATATAAAAAAAGTTAGCCATTTCTCAACTAATCAAAATCGTTCCTTAGAAAGGGATTTATAGTTACAATCTATTAATAATAAGATTTTTTTAAATTAAATATATAAGAATTTGAAAATAATTAAAAGCGATTCTTTTTAAATGTAATATTCTAAACAATTACACCAGCAGAATTCTTTTTTGTAAACAGTTCTATATGTAAAATATGTAATACAGAGAGGTGCCAAAAAGTAAATAAGTATTATGAATCTCTTTTAGTTATTGATGGAATTTTAAAAACTAGTCCATAAAACATGATAAAACTTCAATCAACATAGGTAATTTAAAATACCTGACTTAAGTTGTGGCACGTTTAAACTACTGTATAATCTCGATTTACTGTGTGCTCATTAACCGGGATGCCCCCTTTGTTCTGACATACTTTCGATTATCTGTGTTTTCATAGATAATGGAGGTTGACCTAATAAAAGTGAAGCAAGATTATTATTAAAACGACTGAAAATAATACACAAAGTTATAAAGCAACTTAATAAGTGCATACATATATCTATAGCTTCTCAATCATAGTTTCAATTATCCGGAGTCACTACAGTCTGGTCTAAAAAGAGTAATCGAGGTTATACTGTATACTGTAAAGTTATTGGGATGCGAATTACTTTACCAAATTTAAATATCTTAAATGTAGTATTGGGAGATTGAATGATGGAGTTTATAGAAGGTGTTTAAGAAAATTTAAAAATCAAAATAGTAACATAATTGACCCAATTTAATTTTCATAAATGTTCACCCTCTCCATCAATTTGTGTACTACATAACATCATTTTAATGTTAAAAAATTCGATAGCATCTCTATTTACAAACATGTCTCAATAATGTTTTATGGAATATGTTTACAAATGACATTTTCAAAATGATATCATGTTTTAAAAAGTACTTAATGTCTAAACATTCCATGTTACAAGGTATCAGATAATAAGATATTTTATAATTTATTTGATGGTGGTCTTTTTTGTATATTTTGATACGTATATTTTATGTAAATATAATTTTTATATCGTTTAAGAGTGTTTCCTTTCTACATAAAATTAAGCTATGGTTTTCTAAGACTGTTGGGCTGAACTCAACTAAAAGCAGGAGGTCAAATTCAATCTGCCTTGATCTATTCAATGGTGGAATTGGTTTCCTACAGAAAACAAATAAAGATGTTTGATCTGAACCGTCAACAAAGACTGATGATATAAAAAAGAAAATGTGTGCTTTTTGTTTATATGGAAAGACTGTTTGATTTATTAAAATGTCACAAAAAACGAAAAACTAGTGAACTTTTCTTAAGTAGAAGAAAAGAAGAAGGTGCATTCAAATTACTAATTGATCCAAGATTATTACGTGGTGGCAAAAAAAACTTTGAGAGTAAATTAGGTTAAATGAGAAACTCTTCATGATGGTACGAGGGGAGTTTTTTAAGTTATCTACCTAGCTATGAAAACAACAAGTTAGAGAACAGATAAAATTTTATTTTTCAACATAAGAACCATTACACTAACACACTTATTCCAGCGTTTTTCTAATAACTAATATAACTCCACAGCGTTTTCCAAGTCATCATTCAATAAAAAGCGACGCCCTCTCAAGTGTTTTTTGAGTTTTGGAAAAAGATAATAGTTAGAGGGGCGAGATCGGGACTGTAAGGTGGATGTTGTAATTCCTCAAAGCCGCATTCATTGATTATTTCTTAAAAAATTCGTGCTTTATACACCCTGCAGTTGTCGTGCAGAAGCAGAGTTTTCTGAGCATAACTGTGGGGTCTTTTCTCGCGTAGAGCAACTTTCAAGTTCCTAATTGTGTCTATGTAGACATTTCCCATTATTGTAGTCCCTTTTGGCATATACTCAATTAAGAGAATCCCCTCCGCGTTCTAGAAAACTGTGGCTATCATTTTCCCTGCAGAAAATTGCGTCTTTGCCTTCTTGGGTGATGGAGAGCTCTTATGAATCCATTGCATGGACCCTTGTTTCTTAGGAGGGTCACAGTGATATACCCAGGTCTCATCCCGGTTATAATTCTATAGAAGAAGTCTTCATTTTGGGATAAAACAGTCAAATTCTCCTCGCAAATCTGTCATCTACACTGTTTTTGTTCGGGACTGAGCAGCCTGGGAATTCATCGTGCCGACACTTTGCTCATTCCCAAGTCTTCGTGTAGAATTTTAAGAACACTCGTTTCTGATATTCCCATTTCTCTAGCAATAACTGAAACTTTTACTTGGCGGCCAGTCAACACCAAATCTTCAACTTTGTTGATGATTTCTTCAGTTCGTGCTTCCAGAGATCTTCCACACTTTGGGTCATTATGAATGGATTCCCTGCCCCATTTAAACTGCTTACACCAATTTTTGATTTGGAAACAAGACGGACTATTTTTTCCATACACTGCCACCATTCTCCCATGGATATTCTTCGGGCTACTGCCTTCTTTCGTTAGAAATTTCATGACGCTTCTGTGTTCAAGCTTCAAATCACTCATTTTCGCTTTTTTAAACTGATATATAAATGACAAATGTTAAGCGATTGGAATCAAACTTGGAGATGACACTATAAAATGTCACGGCAACTTGACATAAGAAAATTGTTGCGGTAGTATATTGTTTTCATAGCTAGGTAGATAACTTAAAAAACTCCCCTCGTACTTTCTTTTATAGAAAACAGTTATGTTGAGACCCTTTCTTTTGATATAATATTTGGCTGTATGGTCAAATAGAGTTAAATTATAAATGCATAAAACTATACTTATACATAGTCTGGCCAAAAGTCCTGTTGGTACGTAAATAAAAAAATAACAATGCAATGCAGCCTAGCCAAAATATATTTTTTCAGAATGTACATAAGAAAATCTATAAAACGATATCAATGTTATTCAAAATGGCCGCCATCATTGCGGAACACGGCTTCAAAAGCTCAGAAAACTCATCTATCATGGAACGCACCTTTGCGAGTGGCATTTCAGATGCTGGCTTCACTATATCGCGTTTCAGAGATTTCAGATTTGCATGCCTTTTATTACAGACCTTTGCTCTAAATTATCCTAAAGCAAATAGTCTAACTGGCTCAGCTCTGGGCTACCAAATGGCCAATCTTCCGCTTTGATAAACGACCGAACATTACTCTCACAATTCTAGCCACAATTTCTTCAAACTTTCCTTATTTTTTGTCTTTCTGTCAATAAATGACTTTTAACCACGACATTTTATATGCACCCATTCCTAAATCCTCACAAATAATTCACGACATAGTGCACGGAGCAATGTCCATTTTCTGCACCATTACGTCTTGTTTTTGAAGAGGATTATGGTTTATGCGAGAACGCACCGCTTTCACAACTTCTTTCATTCTTGAACAGCGAGGACGACCCGTGCGAGTTCTGTCATCAAGCCAGTTGGTTTCTTTATACTTTTTAATAGTACAATATAGAAAATGTTCACTAATATTCAGCCCTTTCAACGACGTAAAAATCTCGTGGGTTTTCTTCTCTACTTTAAACAACGTTATAATCGCAACACGATTCTTATACTGTCCCCGCTCTGTGAGGAACAAGAGGCTACTTGACTGTATGACAGAAGGTTGGAACTTTGTGCCTGTAGTATTGCCATCAGCTCGCCAACAAAATTTTCTCTCATAGCGTGCTACTGACAAAATTTTTGGCTATACTATGTAAGTTGATAAACATGATAGAAACCATTTTTACATTATTCCTAGACACAATTTTCCATCAATTTGTTATTTTTACTGAAGGTTATAGTAAAACAGCTTTTAACAATTATAATAAATTGCAAATTCATTAATAGCCTCCAACATTTTACAAGTAAATATGTAGTTTTCAAAAAATCACCTTAAAGTAGTATTCACTGTGAAATGCGTATCTAAAGTTTCTGACTCTTAATTATCAGTAATGGGAACTAAACAAATTCTACTTTAAGGTTGTTGATATCGAATAAATAAAATAAGTTAAAAAATTCTGGAACTTTCTAGTGACTTACTATAAAACAAGATCAACGTTTCTGTAGCCACTTTTTAGTTCACTTAGTTACTGTGTCACTGCAAAGTTCCCATTGGAATTTTACAAACGTTTAAATATAACCTCACATTTAACCAGGAACTTTATACTGTTATGAATTTTTTTATACTGTTATATAATAATTAGATATTGCATATTTTAAGGTTGTGACTAGAAAGAAAAAAAAGGGGGAATATACTTCGCCCTTGTTCTTTATAAATGGGAGCAAAGTAATATTTTGTATTGGTCCCAACATTTAAAATGTTCAGACCGAGAAATGTTGAGGTCGGATTACTTTAAAGTTTAAGCAATGGTTTCAGACAGGCGGCAAGAACTTTTAGTTGAAAGTTTTAAAAACTTTAAAGTAGCTTTGGGAAAGTTACTGCTACAATCATAACACCACCTTGAGGTTTCAACAACTTTAAAGTGATTATACTAAGTAGCAATACCGTTTCACATACTTTAAAAGTTACTTAGAAATAATGGAACTACATAGTTCCAATAAATAGTAGAAAGAACTAAATAATTACTAAAATATTCAAAGCTGGAGTAATTAAACCTATAAAGTCATAAATTTAGTTGTAGTTATGTAGCAACTACTCAATCAAAATTCAAAGTTCACATCTCAGTTACTGCTACTTAGATGCTGCTTGGGTGTGGGCTGTTAATTGAGCATGTAATTGCCTGCAGGGCAGGAATGCACAAACTTTACTGGTAAGTAATAACGACTTGGAAATAGAAAATTTGCATGTGTTTGTTAATTCAAGCGCTTATACTATTTAGTCTTTTGGATGTTCTGTTAGCAACCTGTAAACGTTGTATCTGTCAGTGTTGGGAAAAATCCAATTTCACTAATGATTGAAAACTAATGACTAAAAGTTTAATCAACACTAATGACTGATTAGTTTTAGTCTTAATCAATTGATCATAACTAAAATATTTTGAGTGAAATTGAGGCTGCAGTCAACATTCTGTACTACCACTCTGCAGCTGCAGCATGCTGCCCTGTAGCCGAATAATTGCCGATGAGTGATAAAGTATGCACTACATTCATAGAAACAATATACTTAAGTGATACATTATATTCTTAGGAAAATACAAATGAGCCTAGGAAATAATGAAAATTTATCCTACAAATTTTGTTCATGTAAAACTAAATGAAAAGTGTGTTTCTACCGACTTATAGAAGTATTTAACAAATGTCAAAAAATGTCAGCCACAGTGTCACCTCGGGCCACAATAATCTGGCAAACATAATATAAATTTTTTTGTCCCAAATATCTTTCCCAAATTATGGTTAATCCTTGGTTCTGAAACACGTTTTCTTCCGTCTATGGAAGTAAATGTAATTATAGGAAATTATGCTATCTCTATATATTAATTTATACTCTTTTACTATACTGTCTTTATATTGACTATTTAGAATAATTAGTGTCCCAAGAAAATGTATATACAAGCTTTGAAGGATCATAAAGTTGATATTTATTATAATACAGTTAACTATATAAATGCACTTTTCATCTCTCAACGTTTGGACTCAAACTGATGACCATCTTGGTCCAGGAACTGCTGACAACGTATAGCAATGAAATTGCAAACACAGACTCATTTCATCATGTACATCTGTACATAGCATGCAGGTTTTTTTCAATTGCTGCTCTTAATTCATCAATTGCTGCCGGTTTTGAATAAGAAGAAGCCCATTGGCATCAGGTCTGGTGAACTTGGGGGTTTTCTACAGAACCTCTTCTTCCAAGCCATCTGTTGGGTAGTTTCATTAAAATAGGCCTTCACACCTTGATGGTAGTGTGGGGGATACCCCATTTTCTTGAATACAAGGCATGACCGAATATGGCTTGGGGAGGTATTCATCTGCCGGTGCAGGTAGGGTTTACTTTGAAGATGGTACAATTACTGACAAAAAATATGTTGAAATTTTGGAAAAGGATCTTCTGCCTACAATTGCAAATTCAGAGTCCTGTGGCAAAAACATTTTTCGACAAGACAGCGCTCTACCCCACACTGGAAAACTGGCAAAAACCTGGATGGCTGAAAAATAAATAGGAATATTACTCTGGATCATTAATAGTCCCGATTTGCTTGCAATAGAAACATTGTGGAACAATGAAAAAGTACTTAGAAAAAATCCAGCTAGAACAGTTGGGGAATTAAAAGAAAGGCTTCAAGAAATTAAAAGTATATTTAACGTAACTTTGACCAATGATTATTGGATCAATGATCCAATCAATTGGATCAATGATCAACTTAAAAAAAAGGTTTTTTCAATTTTGCAACTTAATTATTGAAGTTATCACAATCGGATTTTGCCATTTTGTAGCTATTTTTATTACAAAAAAATCATATACTGAACATTTTTTGTAGGAAGTTATCCTGATGATCCATGGGAGAAAAACTGCCTCGAAAACGGTTGTACGTGCTTTAAATTGTTAATAACTTTTCTGCAGTCAGGACCAAAAACAGATAGTTTTGGTTCCTGGTCAACTTGACTATAATTACACAATAGGAAATTGAACAATTTGAGTTAAAAACAAAAAATATTTATGACCTGATAAAATTCCATTTCATTACTTGGATTATAATGCAGAAAAAAAAATCTAAAACAGGTAGTGTTTTAGTGTCAAAAAATTGCAAAATGTTAAAGATATAACGGATGTTCAACAATCATTCATGTCAGCATCTCAACGGTTATTGAAATTAAGATATTAGCATCTCATGAAGTATTAGATTATTGCATATACCTTTTTGATGAATACGGCTTCTACAGAAAATCTCCCAAGTTGACACTTGCTCTTGAAATAGAAAGCAATCATCACTGTGCAATCTACTCTATACATTACAAAAAATAGAAATTATATCTTCAAATTCTTCGAAAATTTATATTGTTTATGGTATGTTACTTGTACAGTCACAGAAATAAGTAATGCGTCGCCTCGGATTTTACATTCGTTTTCGAAGTTATTATTTTATACATAAGTTTCATATTATTTATGTATTACAAATTAATTATTTTTAATAATAGAAAGTTATATTTCTTTTATTTGAATGTTTAAGATGTGTTGCGTACTGAACAGGCGCACATAAGAGGCGACGCATTACTTATTTCTTTGACTGTACATCAGATTCAACTAAAAAATATGATACTTTGGTGCTTTTTCAGAAGCATTCTTAAAAAAAATCATGTTTTTTTTCTCAGCCTTGGGACAAAAGCGTTGATAGATATAATGATATCTACATAAAGTACTTGGAGTCAAAATTATGATTTCAAGTAACTCTACAAATATTTCAGTTGATACGAAAGATTTGTTTGGCAGCACTGAAAATAAATTACAATTAGTAGTTAAATTTATTTGTACTCATGCACCAACATATGCACAAGTTAAAGAAGACGTGAGCTGTATGTACATTTGCGGTGGATTTGATGACCTGACAAAATATTTCAAATTACAAGGTCGCTGTTTTTCAGAGGTTTTAGAATTAAAGTCAAACCACTTAGAAGCAGACTCAAGGATGTTTTGTCACATATTCCGTGCAGCAAAAAATGCAAAGTACCGAGATAATAATTATGGGCACCGCTCCAGATGTTTGTATTCTAGGGATTCGTTTTTGTCAGGAACTAGCAAATATTGGTTGTTCAATGGGTTGTATAAAAAAACATGCCCTAGGATGTCACTTGGCGAAAATATTCTGACATCTTGCCGGCACTGCATACCTTAACTGGCTGCAACACAACTAATAGTTGACTGGTCAATAGAAACAATGCTTAAAAGCTGCATTGCTCGATTTTGTTCAGAAGGTACTTTCTATTTTTTAAAATCTCAAGACCTAGAAACAGTGCTCCTACCTATTTAATAAGCAAGAAATGACAATGGATGACTTTGATTCAAACTGATTTCTCAATACATTGGCTTTAGCTTAAAATTACTAAACGTCATATCCCAAGCAGCATTTAAGTAGCAGTAACTGAGACGGGAACTTTGATTGAGTAGTTGTTACGTAACTACAACTAAATTTATGACTTTATAGGTTTAATTTCTTTAATTCGGAATATTTTAGTAACTGTGTTGTTGTTTCTACTATTTATTGGAACTATGTAGTTTCATTACTTCTGAGTAACTATTCAAGTATGTGGAACGGTATTGCCACTTAGTATAATAACTTTAAAGTCATTGCAACTTCAAAGTGGTATTATGATTGTAAAAGTAACGTGCCCGAAGCTACTTTAAAGTATTTAAAACCTTACAGTAGTATTGAAAGTAAAACTTACGTTTTTGCTACCCAGGAGAATCACATTAAAGTAATTTTTCGTAAACTACCCCATCTCCATATTTACTTGTAAAATGTTGGATTAATCAATAATCATTAATCAATTTGCAATTTGTTATGGTTGTTAATAAATGTTTTACTATATAACCTTCAATAAAAATAACAAATTGGTGACAAATTGTGCCTTAGGGATTGTTATGTATGTAGCTTGAAGTTGGCAACATTTATTTGTAGTGATGTAACTAACCAATCCTGGCCCGTCCCCTGGGCGAGTGTCAGTAACACTTGAGTCGGCTTGGAGGATACACGTCTTCTACAGTCTATGCATTGTGTATGAAATTCGCCCTGCTCACTCAATATTAATAAAGTTAATTAATGACAATAATTGAGTATCTTTTATTTAAACACATAATAGAACATAACAGGAATAATATAAAAATGGTTTCTATCATGTGTATCAACTTATAAGTATTTTGTGTATATTTATCATATTTTATTAAAGACATTTTTTTACTAAAAAATATATTTAAAGAAGGCGCGTTGTTATTTTTCAATCTATCATCATTACATTTAACAGAAAAGTTGCAATGGTTTATAATTTTGGTGTACTGGAATGACAAAATAATCAAACATTTCATCGCTCTTTGTATTAAGTACGTATTACAAATAAACTAGTAAAATTCATTTTGTGACACGATCCAGCATTATATAGTATAGAAAATGATAGAATATTTGTTAAGTTGCAAGAGCAAGAGAGAGCAACCACGTGACACGATGTGTCAAAGAGAAAAGAAGTTCCATGAAAGTAGCAATTACACGCCGCCACGTACCTGCTACCCAAAAATTGTTCCCCATTTTGGTCCCAGGCACGTAACAAAACCGTAGCAATTACGTGCTTGTGACTAGTGGCAAAAACTTAATAGTTCCATCGGTAGTTGCTGGTACGTAGCGATGACTAAAAATGCTGCTTGGGATGTATGTCTGATGCTTTATACTTAGATTGCTTGAAGGCTTTAGCACAAACATATTTGTGGAAAAATTCGTCAGAACCGTTAATTGAGCGTATTAATTTTGTTCAATTTGGTTACGAATTATGAGAATCTAACTTATACCCTAAACAAATGACAAAGATGCCTCTGCCGGAATCTCTAATTAATCCTTGCAAATGTAATTCTGATTGTCACACAATTGGCCGGTAACAGAAAGCTTGATTAAGTTGTGATTAAATTTGAAATCTAGAAATATAATTAGATAAAATTTCAGGTCTCTTAAATCTTAGTCAATGAAATCTTTGAATTTAATGACAATTAAGTTAATCAGAACTTAGTCAAGCTTTGTGAAACCGGTCAAATGTCTTGCAATTGTAAAAAAAGTTGTTTAAATTGTATTACTTTATGCAAATGTTACGTAAGTTTTTTATCAAGAATATATGTATGTTTCTTTACTTAATTGTTGTTGTTTTAATTATAGTCCAGTCCATAGGCGCCGACTACGTGGTGGCTCGAAGGCTGTGGCCCTCATCAAAATAATATAGTGAGGGCTGACCCCTCATTATCACAGTTAATATATTTTAGGTAATAAAAATAAAATAAAGTCTATGCACTTATCCAACTGGGATACCTTGTGGTATTTTTTTTTGCAAAAACGCAAAAAGATATTCGCCTTCATTAAATTTTTGATGTTCTACCTATATCCACATGTAGAGCTGAAAGATTATTTTCTGCATTGGGAAACTAAAGCATGTGTCTCATTGGTTGTTTGCATGATCAACTACCGCATATCGACGTAATTTTGTCTAGTTTTGTTGTTGTACAACATCATCTATATTTATCGATGGGTCTTAATACCTACCTATTCTTAGATTTCTGTGTTCCTGTAAGCATATATTTCCTATTTTTAGTACCGCATGTCTCATTTGGAAATTGAATACATATAAGGATTGATGTGTACTTAGCTTAGTTATCTGAAGTGGTGTGATAATAACTTTAAGTTACTGTCATACCAGGTTCGATATCAACTGCCATATTTGTTAAAATTTAATTTTTTTTACCAACTACAATCTAAAATGTAATCTTACTCTTTGAAAATGTTTTTCTATATAATTTTAATAAATTGCATACTTTTGTTTTTTGTTTATTTCTCATGTGACTGATAGTTTTGCTAAATGTTTTGTTTTCCTGTTTATTACAATTTCTCACATTTTTTGATGCATTTTACTGACCTGCTTAATTTGATAATGCTCAAGTTATGTAATAATTGAATCAGGAATGGAATGCACCATAATCCTTTAAACAAGATATCACAAATCTAATAATTTTCGTTAACTAAGTACCTATTCAGGTTGTCAGTGGAAAGAAAATCATCGTTTCTGGATAGTTGGTGGACGAATACTGTGGATCAGAATTACAATTTTGAAATGCAATTTATTAAATTATGTGCAAAATGAATATTACCAAAGAGAAAAATTATCATTTTAAATTTTATGCTTTATATTTAATGTTATTTTATGTAAATATATATCAAAAGAAGAAGCAATCTGCCAGCGGAAATCGAACCTGAGGCGACAGCTACTTATTATCACCATGGTTATTATCACCCCGCTCCGGCTAACTGAACTATGGAATAGTGTTAGCTCTTGAGCACAACACACTGATTTTAAGGTGCACTAATTTAAATGATTTTCTTTAAAAAGGGACTAATGGTTTTTTCATTTTTGGGATATGAATACCGTTTAAACTAATAATCAATGTTTTAATTAAGAACTCTTCAGCCCTCATTAAAATTTTGAAAAGTGGGCGCCTATGGTGCAGTCAATAGGTAGTTTTGTCTTGCAAATGGTCGGGGAAAGTTTACACTTCGCAGTTTTGTTAATTCTGGGGCCCTAATGAAATCCTGAAATTTATAAACACAAGAAGTCGGCGCCGCCATCTTGGGAAATGGAAGCCAAAATCGATTTTTAAGAATATCTCTTTTCCGCTGCATTTGAAAGTAAAAGTACTTACTTACAAAGTTGTAGAGAATAAAATTTGAAATGGCTATTGAAACTTATGTGTTATTAATTTGTTAACATTAGGTTAAGGTAAAAAAGAAACCAAAGTTGTAGACTTAAGCAAACCTTTATTGAGTCGTTTATTCTTAACCTTGTTACATGATGTGTTTAAAGTATAATACAATTTTGAGCAATATAATATGTGCCTAAAAAGTAGTTTAAAAATGTGCTATATAAATGTATTGTTATTGTTTTTTTACACATACCTAAATTTGTAAAGGTATGAAGTTGTCAAGAATATTGAGCAAAAATTCCTTCATAAGAGTTACATATAGAAGATAAAGGTTTATTGTACAATAATATTTCGGTTTCATATGCGATGTTAACAAACATTAAAATTTTCATATAGAAACAGAATATTATTGTAAACAACATTGTATTGTACAGTATAGGAATTCTAGAAATCAGGTACATATTTAACTACAATGTAAACAAAAGCAAGTTCTATGAATGTAATGATAAGATTTCATTCACTTTCATGCACTATTTATTTATAGAGTAAAGAAGAATAGAAAGTAATTCATTTCTAAAGATCAGAACTTATTTTTTAAATTTAATTTTTAAAATGAATTCTACTATTTGGGCAAATTCACTTGGAAAGTGGACAGAACGATTCACTTGATTCTACGATCTTTTTCTTACTCTTTCACTCTCCCATTATAAAAGTCCAATTTTAAAATTTTGAACATCCCTATCTGGGGCTTCTAATGGGCTAAGGAGTATTATTAATGACACTTCTATTGCTTGCCTAGACAGTAGAATTTCATTAAATTTTATATAAAAAGGTCATAACCTGTTCTCTTTCTTGTAAAATGTATAAAAAGATTATATAAAATAATATTCTTCTATCTCTAAACTTATACAACCAAAGTGTCCCTAGTATACAAAAACATAAAATCTACTACATTTAAAATGTAAAAAAGTCATGTTCTTTGTACTAAATATGGCGGGTTGCTCATTAATGAGTGGTCAATGTGAACAGTTTCATTGGAATCACTCTACATACAACTACAAAATTGCACACACTTTTATAAGCTCAACTGAGTATGTATGATTACCAAAAAAAAAATGAAAGAAATACAAAAATATGCCAAGTGGTTACTTTCAAGAATTTATGCAGTGGAAAATGGCTAAGTTCAACTAGTTTAACTAGCATCTATAAAAAAACAAAGCTAATACTGTTACAACTACTCAAATTTAATAATGTATATTATCTTATAAATATCAGTTCATTCCTTACAATTACTTAACTAGATTTTATCTATTTTAAATTGCTACAAACTACAAGTATATATCATAGTCTTTTACATGAATTGACTTTACTAACATGCACATATTAGGTGACATTAGATACGACGTTTAATTTCTATTAATACTTAAGTTTCGTGCAAAATCATTAACATGCATAATTAAATTCTAAAGTAGAAACATGCAATTTTCTAGTTACTTAATTTACAGAGTTGAATAATGCATAGATGATTAATAATTGTTGAAAGTATCGCTGGATTTGAGATTGATTCTTCATCTTATTCAAACCCTATACCTATTAATATAATGCTGGAGTCCGACAAGCAAACATATATTTCTAAGAAGGGCCAATTTTACATGTGTCAGATAAACTTACAATGAAAACATACAAGGTGTGTATATGTTATACTCAAACTCCAATTTTGGACGATAACCGAATTTGTTACCTTCGAAGCAATATGACCAATTAAAATACCCACAATGAGTAAATTCCATACTAATATTATCATTACACATTTTTTAGAATACAAAATGGATTTTTTGAATTTAAAAATAAATATATATTTTCCTCCGGCAGTACGGAAGGGTGGTTATAGTGGATTATATCGCTTAACAGAGTTAAGGTGCGTTTGCCCCAGAAAGTACTAGGATGGGTAAACCACGAGCACAGTGTACTTGCCTACATGGCTCCACTGCAGGCGTCTCACACCCGACACTGAAAGGTATAAGGGGTTAAAGATTATGGTATGGTATGATATATATTTTCCTTAAAAAAAATAACAAAATTCCTTTTGATCCTTTTTCCTTCTTTTACAATACATTTTAGTTAAAAGCGTATGTCAACAATGCGTTGTGGGTAAATCCACTTTGCACAATGACAGAAGTGAGACTTTAAACGGGCTATTAATCAATTGTGTTTACCCACATGTTATCTGCTTATTGGCACAAGTGGTGTTACTACGGCATTTCCAATTGCATATTAAGTTCATCTTTAAACAGTTGCATGGTTTGCGTTCACAGCTTTTCTTGCAACCCTACTTTTATGAACCCTTGTCTTGATTTAAAAGCCATCATTACAACTTTTCTTTCATTCATTTTGAAGCATATCGGTTTTTGATCAAAATACAAAATACCCACAATGCATTGTGGATAAAACCACTTTGCACAAAGACGGAAGTAAAACTCTAAATCGGCTATTAAGCAATTGGATTTACCACAATGCGTTGTGGGTATTTTGTTTCGAACAATGACCAAATAAAAATACCCTCGTATTGTGGATATTTTGATAAGTCCACATAACGACAATAAATTCGGTCATTGACCGAAATCGGAGTTTGAGTATAACAGATATTTATATAAAATATAGCACTACATGATAAAATCATGTAGGTACCTACAATTATGTATCACCTAAAGTCCGTTCACCGAGACCTGTCGCAAGACGTAAACACACTTGAAGTTAGCTGACCCTTGAAGCTTCATTTACGATGATGTGCGTTTGCGTACCGTGTGCGCTTGACTCGCTTTTACGGTTGCAACGTAATATGGAATGGAAAGTGATTGCATTATATGTGTTTCCGCATTTATGTAAAGAAGTTTAAGCGTTAATGAGACCACGTGCGCGCCGACCAACAGCATCGCGCTTATAGTTTGTTTAGTGCTAACTTCAAGTGTATTTACGTCTTGCGACAGGTCTCGGCAAACGGACCTTAGGCACATATATTTCTACCTTGCACATTTCCTGGCAAACTATGGCAACAACAAGTACAAGTTGCCAAGTACAAATGTGTAAACTAAACAACAGTATAAATTTATCAGAGGATTGTAAAATTGATTTTTAGCAAAAATAATGAAAGCTTGGTGTGATACAAAAAAAGCCAAACCATATCACAAGCAGCTATGAATTTACAAATCGTGCATGTCGTAGATTATTTTCAGCAACAATGTTTATAAAAGAGGGAGCTACAGTGACACATCTGGATAATGATATAAATAGTATGAATAATTTTATATTTGTTTAATAGTTAAGGGGGCACTAAAAAGATTTTGGGAATAAAAATATGGAGTTCGGAAATCTTGTTAGTAACTAATTTATGAAATGATCGATCTTTACGGATAATCTACTTTCCCAGAATGGGGTACTATAATGTGATTTAGTTATAGTTTTAAAAATGGTGGAGATTGTATACTGTAAATAATTTCATTTGATAGTCTATTAGTTTGCGGGAAATTATTTTTACACTGTTTTTTCAATAGAAAAGAGTGGCTTTTATTGGTAAAACGGTATCACTCATGCCCTACAAACGAATGAACTTTTAACCTTCATAGGACTGACTGGGGTCTGTTTGTACCCCATGATATAATTTTTTGATGTACCTTTACACATCTGAATCTTTAAGCGTTGACCTTCGTTTATGTACTTTATTGATGGGCGCTGCAATATAACTTAGACATGAATATTATTTTTGAGTTGGTTGCTTGTGGTATTGTGTATAGAGCATATCGTTTTGAAGATGAGTTTATTTCCAAACAATCGAAAAGGGCTTAGTGACGACGAGCTGTTACATATAGTTGAATGTGATGATCCAGAGCTCGATAGTTTTATTAACCAGGAAACAGCAAGTGACTTAGAAGATGAAGATATTCTGACAGAGTTTTAGAGGAAGAAAATAATCTAATGGTTGTTGATCAAAGCATAGAGGAAATGAACCCAAACTAATCAACAGTTACTAAAATTAAAGGCTATCCAGTATATGATCTAAAGATGGCACTGAGTGGTCAAAGATTCCAGGAAACATGAAAGTTAGACGTTCAAAAGCCAATATTCGAAAACATGCTCTGCTCTTAAGACTTACGAAGTAAGCGCCATAAATTCTCGGCCCGGCAGGCTTCTACAGGTGCCAACATGTTTAAACTCGGTTGCGTCATAATTGACCATGTAAGAGGCCTACACTATATATATTACGGCTAGAAGCGTAATATTTTAGTAGCCACTCAAGCATCGTGGCCAGTGCATGAAAATGTCGCAGCTAACGAAAATTGAGAACCGCGCGGTCATTAAATTTTTAACAAAAGAAGGGCACACGCCTAATCAAATCGAACTACGTTTAGACGGCGTTTATCTCCTTCATATTCCACTGTAAAAAAGTGGTCAAAATGATTCCATTTGGGGCAAGAATCTCTTGAAGATGATGAGCGCACAGGTCGGCCAATTCAAGCGATAATGCTTCAAAAAGTTGCAATCATTGAAGAAATGGTATTAGAAGATCGCCGTTTGAAAGTTAAGGAGTTAGTGGTGATGTCTGACATTTCGGAAACAAGTGTTCGCCGAATTCTTCATGACCATTTGGGTATGAATAAAATTAGTACAACATGGGTACCGCGTGTTCTTCCTGCTGTTCAACGTCAACGTCGGCGTCGCGTCGAATGTGCGCGCTCGTTTTTAAACTTGTGTGGAGACGACCCAAAGTCGATTTTGGAGTCCAATGTCACTGGAGATGAAACAATTGTTCTGTATTATGATCCTCTATCCAAAAGGGAATCGATGGAATGACGGCGACCCGATGAACCTTGTCCCAAAAAGGCGAAAGTCGTTCAATCGACAAAGAAAGTTATGGCAACAGTATTCTGGGATTGAGACGGCATTTTACTGAATGATTTTAAAGAACGCAATACAACTGTTAACAATTCATATTATTCGTCTTTATCGCATAAATTGAGAAACAATATTCGTGAAAAACGTGGAGGAAAATTGACAAGAGGTGTTATTATTACACGACAAGGCACCCGTTCATACCGCCGCAATCTCACAAGCTGCCATTCGCGAATGCGGCTTTGAAGCATTGGATCATCTACCGTACAGTCCGGATATGGCTCCTAATGACTATTATTTATTTTCTAATTTAAAGAAAGACCTTAGGGGACGTCGTTTTAAGGACGAGAACGAGTTGCAAGCAGCTGTAATTGAACATTTTGAGGGCATTGAATTATTAATTCCACGTTGTAATAAGTGTATTGACATTAGGGGAGATTATATTGAAAAATAAAAATTATATTATATTTTACCAAGTTTATTTTTTCTATATCAAGCCGAGAATTTGTGGCGCTTACCTCGTATAATAAATGGAATAATGAAAATCCAAACAAAACTAAAGTTTATGTATCTGTTGATTCTACAGAGATGGAAGCTTATATTATAGGCATAGCTTGATGTGCTTTGGTATCAAGATATTTCTTACCGTCATCCTATAATACTGTCTGCAATATCAAGACATAGATTCAAGAAAATTACTTCATTTTTACGTTTTGATAATTTTGAAACAAGACGAACGAAAATCAGTAGCTAAACTAGTTAGCTCTAATCAGATATTTTTGATATATTTGCGTTTGTAAGATGCAAGTATATTTGGGTAAGTTTTTTGAATTGCAAACAGACAAAATCTTATATAGGTAATTGAAAGAAAAAAATAAGTTTACCCAATGTTAAGCATGGGGTCTACTTGGACTCCGGTCAGTCTTTTTAGTAAAATTTTGAGATACGACCCATGAAGATTAAATGAAACGATTTTTGGAATAACAGTCAACTACTGGATACAGGTACGTTATCCCATACAACGGGCGCTGCAATTTGTATGCATTTGAAAGGGAAATTAGCCATTTTTTAAACTGTAACTAAGGTCGCATTGTCGTACCCCAGTCTGGGAGAGCAGATTACCCATAAAAATTATTTCTTGAATTTATTCCAGGAATCTACACTTTAAAATTTGCTAAATTTTTTTCACAGATAATAACCCTACAGTTTGCAAAATTTTTAATTATTAAAGAAATTCCTGGATAATAAATGTTAATTTGAACATTCTTTATAAAAAAATAAAACTAAGATATTTTACAATAGACATAACTAAAATATTTTACAATAAACACTGTTTCTTAATTAATTACTCTTATTGGACGGCCTGGATGCTCTAGCAGTGAGGATAGTTGTCAACTATCCTTCCATAGAGTGTAATGTGCACACTGTGCAAAGCCATCCTTAGCAGGTGCATGGTGGTGGTTCTTAAAAAAATTATATATTTTTTATAGTGGTGTGGTGAAATCAAAAATAAAATGTACAAGACCATGCGAAATAGTGGATGTAAATAAGTGAGACCTATCAGGTGGCATTCTCAATATGGTTGGATTTCGAAAAGCCGCTGCCAAAAGTTCTAATAATTTAAAAAAATTATAAAAATATTTTCGTGCTCATGCACAGTAATTAAATTTAGTGTCAATAAGTAAAACAAAAGGACAATCACACTGAGTTGAGCAATTACATTGTATTGTAAATTGTCTTAGTGCGTCTTTGAAAATTTGATAATATTAAAACTAAATTACTTCTATATTTTAAAGTAATTAAAAAATGAATATTTCTTCATTACTATGTACTGTCCGCATGCCTGTAAGAAAACCTGAAGCATGTAGTCTGGCACGGATGATTACCTTCAACAGTAAATGTAGAGATATTTTTCAGGAATCTGATAACATTTATAAAAGACATCTAGAATTCTTAGAATGTTCGAGAATTTACAATCTGGATGAGACAGGGAATTCAACAGTACCTGATAACCTGCAAAAAACTATTGGATAGAAATGTGCAAAACAGTAAACAGTGTTGAAAAATGCCTTGATACAGCCATTTTGCCTCATTAACGCCACAGGAAGCACACGTCCACCTGCAATAGTCTTCCTTTAAGCAAACTTCAAGCACTATATAAGCAACACTGTACCTGCTGGGACACACTCTAGTCAACAAAAGTGGATGGATGATGAATGAACATTCTCTCTGCTAGTCATGAGCTACTTTGTAACCTAACGAAAGAGAAGAGGCAACATACATAATATGTGAAACAAATTGCAACCACTTTATGTGATATGTTGCTTCTTATTCAAGACATGTTTCACTATAGCACAGCATTCAAAAGCTTTTAGAAGGTAGTAATTGAAAGTAGCCTACTGGTAGTGATCCTACTTCTCGTTCAGAGAGACGAGGGAGGAAAGTGTTTGTGTGGAACCCGACACTGCAAATGTGGTAAAAGGGGAATTATGTATGTGGGTGAATCTCTACAAAGTGACTCTTTCAGAGGTAATTTTTGGACAAAAGTTTTTGTTTTATTTCGAAAATTAAAATTATGGTATTTGATACCTTTTGAGGTCTTTTTCGACATAACACCAAAAAACGTTAAAAAAACGAACTGGAATACTAAATTGTTTACCATTTTTCAAAACAAAGGCACGCAGGAATGAACTATGAAGTACGGTACTGAAAAAGATACAGCTTATCAAATTTACTTATTGAAAAATATAAAATATAAAAATAAAAAATCTCCTAATAAACTGTTAAAATAAAACTAAAAAAATATTCTTTGGCAAAAGATACATATTATCACTATTTTTCAAATCTTTTTTTGTCTCTCTTTTTTCTTTTCTCTTTTTGTCTGAAGTTGTTCCTCTCCTGATGCTTTAAACCTTTTCTGAAAAAATAATACTATTTAATTGGCTGTAGGTTACATACGATCATTCCCCTGCATCATCGTTCATTCCCGAACATAAATGACACGGGAATGAAAAATTATATACAATTTCACAAAAACATGCAGCTTATAATCAAATGCAGTATTTTTTAAATATCGAATATAGGAGAACAATTTATTTGTTTATAATTGTTATGTCAATTTGAAGTGGTAATTAATTAAAATTTTTAATGAAAAATATGTTTTTCTTGGAAAAAAATCTACCACGGGAATGAAAGTCAGTTCCATTACACACGTGTTTGATGTTAGTTGATAGCTGTTCTAAGTTTTCCTTTCAAATTCACAAGTACAATTGATGGTCTAACTGATTTAAAAACATACTAACAACATTTTCGACACCTACACAGCAAAAATGATAAAACACCTGCGACGTTAATAGGCTTTCATACAATGCGCACGGGAATGAAGCAACCTACCAAAGACAATGTTTGAACTTAAATCTTAATCACTGGAAAATATATAAACTGAATTTACTTTACACTATGGAAAAACCCGACATTTGTGAATATAACTGATGCACAAAATGAATTTAAAATGTACAACTTTAAAAAATATAAACTGTACTTTATGATTAACTAGGCAAAAGACATGACACGGGAATGAAAAAATATACATTCAAATGGCATAAAATCCTAATACAAAAATATTGAGATTAATGAATTTTAACGACCTATTAGTACAGTAGATTATCTTCCTCGAAATCATGTTTACAAACACAAAAACTGATTTGGTCTTTGAATAGTGAGCTGAGATAAACCGGGGGTCACTTTCCAAACATTCACCCATGTGTAGAAGTAAAAAATGAATGCTAACAATTTTACTTTTACTAGTGTGTTTAACATAACAAGTGTTTCGGAAGATCATGTGAGGATGCTGCATCCAACTGTCGTTACCAACGACAAGATTAAGTTTTGTAGTATTAACCTACATTAAATGGAATAAAATATGTTACTGACATCTGCAATATTTCTTGTCCTCGCCTTCCATCTTGTTAGCATTATTCACATCCACAAAGAGCACCCACCACACTGAGGGCACAATGGACCAGGGTATGGCGCCAGCTTTAGTGAATGAATGGCTAACATGTTGACCTCGTAATCCAAGAGTTACAGGTTTGATTGTGATTGTTACAGGTGTTTGGTATATTAAAATAAGATTCAATGAGATTGTAGTGGGGTTGACTATATGATCAATGGAAGTGCTGCCATAAAGTATATTCTGTCACCTTGATTCTTTTCTCATAGACTAACAAATGAACAAACAATAATATCTCACTAATGAATAAAAACTGTAGAGTTATCATTTTTATCATTGCGATTTTGATCCAAATGCTATGAATTATATCATTGCGACGAATAGATGTAACATCTACTTGATGCAATTGCATATTTTGCAATTTTTCTGGAATTGCTGTGTATTTATGCATATACAGTAAAACCTTGGATTACGAGTAACTTGGTTTGCGAGTGTTTTGTAGAACGAGTAAAAATCTTTAATGAATTTTAACTTGATTAACGAGCGATGATTGCATTACGAGTAAAATTTTTAATACGTATACGCTTTGTCTGCCGACCGTCACGTCATCACAACTACATATTATCCTTAACAATTGAAAAATTTGTGTCAACGGGTCATCAACATCTGTGTAAACATATAAGATAAGATAAGCGTATAAACAGCATCTAATGTTACCTCGACTGTTAAAAATGTCAGCAGATTTTACATTTTAACATTTTATTTGTCATCGATGAATGCATACACCCTAATAACGGGTTATAATTAAAAATTTGATTATGTTTTAAGTGTCATAGTGTAATGACGTCATTTAAAGAAAAGTAATTATGCAAATTTTTAGTTATAACCCGTTAGAAGTACAAAATAGGGAAAATTAAATTAATTTAATCGAATATGTACACGTTAAGCATCATGTTAGCTCTTCTTAAATAAAATCAATTTGTGACTACTGAACCTTTCAAACTCGTCTGCTGTTTATCTTATCAGTTAAATTACAGAGGCGAGCATGTGATCGTTTGTTTTATTTTTACGTATACAAATAGTATATGTATTTTTGTATCATTTTTATATGAATAATAAATAGTTGCGGAACGAATCATCCAAGTATCCATTATTTCTAATGGGGAAATATTTGCTTTGATTAACGAGTGCTTTGAATTACGAGCACATGTCCGGAACGAATTATGTTCGTAAACCAAGGTACCATTGTGGTGTATTTTTAGCAAATAAAAAATGTTCAAAAGCATGCATTCAATCCATACTAGCTATATAGTCGATCAATCCATGGATATACAATTATACATATAAAAAAATTTAAGCAATTATTCAACTCTGTCTTTTTAAATCTACATTACTTGTACTTACATAAATCATATATAATGTATCTGCAAACAGAATTTTTAATTTGAAAAAAATTTTTCTTATAAATAATGAATAGAAGATATTTGAATATTTATGAAATAAAATAACAATTTCATTTTTGGGTTGTGTTGTTGCATGGTTTTTATTGAATTAAGTTCGCGATTAAAACATAAATGTGTGACAATCACATTATTCAAAGAAAATTGGTTTAATGTAACCTCAAGAAAAACTTTTTCAATCAGATGCGGGTTCATGCTTGAAATCTTTAGATACAGGTAACATATACTTAATAAGTTACGTCATGAACAAACTTGCAACCACCAAGCATGTCACTTATTTTTGTGAATATTGTTCATTTGTAAATATAGATGGCATTGTACAGCATTAAGATGACATCGTCGATATGTGGTATAGGTGGAATGCTATGTTCAATTAAAACTTTATTGGTTGAGTTGTTATTTGAATAATTCAGAAATAAAATATATACAGATATAGAAAAACAGGTTGGAAGTATGTACGAAACCATATGTATGATAAGGAACGCGCTAGTAAAATAAAGATGGGTTATATCGGGTCACACCTTTGCTCTTCTTAGTTTGTGTTAGTGGGAGAATATTCGAGCATTAAAGTTGTTTAGTAAACTACAAACCAAGCATTGGTGTAGTTGTTTGTAATTGAAAGAAAATTTGATATTAAATTTTCCCAGAATTAAAAAAATGATTTGGCAAATTAGGACCAAATAATCTTTTGCTTTCTAAGTAGCTTACAATTTTTAGCCTTAATGACTGAAAATAAAATAAATGTTCTTATAAAAGTATAACCAAAATAAAAAGAGAAACCTAAACTCCTAATCAAATTAATAAAACATTTTAAAAGTTGGTATCGGACAATTTTCAAATGCTACAATAAATAAATGTATTGTATCTTGAGTGCTATGGCTCCCAAATACCATTTTGAAATTTGGATTTTTTCTTCATTTGTATAAATAACCGGCATGATAACGAAAGTGCAAAGTACAACAACCACACCAATGCTTGGTTTGTAGTTTACTAAACAACTTTAATGCTCGAATCTTCCCCCACTAACACAAACAGAAGAGCAATTAAAGGCATGGCCTGATATAAACCCTTCTTTATTTTACTAGCGCGTTCCTTATCATACACACATATGGTTTCGTACATACTTCCAACTTGTTTTTCTATATCTGTATACTGTTTTTTTAACAAACTCATTTTTTATTCTATTCCTACCCTCTAACATATCATTTCCAATGAGGATTGAGGCGGCATTAATAGTTGTGCACATGGGCAGCCGACGTGCTAGGATACTGAGTAATTAATATTATAAAAAGCAAATGGAACCGGAAAATATACGAAGAAGTGGTAAATACATCTGAGAGTCGGAGGATCTTTACAACCAGGTTTTATGGACAAAAATAGTTACTATTGGTGTACACTTACTAATTTTATGAATTTCAAGTAGAAATTTTTTGTATATTATTGAGACCAGATGATTCACAGCTTGATCCATCTATGTCTTTCCATTGCTTTTTGAGTAATTCTATTTTCGAAAACTAGTTCGAAACATCAATTTTAAAATTGCACTAAAGTTGCAGAAATATTCAAAACTGGAAAATCCACTATTTCTCAAACAATCAGACAAATTATATACATTTATTGACGACCATCTCGGTAAGAGAGATATGTTTAATTTTGGAATTTCAGAATCGGCTTCTAACATACCATTTTTGGGTTATTTGTAGACCCCTTTAGAATTTGTCATAGACCTCACTTTGGAAACCACTGATCTACAGTTTCAACATTAAATCTTGTCACCTGTTGCTTCTGTTTACACTAATTTACAAAATTATTTTTTATGGTTTATTTATTAAATACTAATTAAGATTATAACGAAATTTATATCAGATTTCAATACAGCTTTTACAACCTACCATTTCTTAATAAAAAGCTCTTCTGCAAAGTAATTTAGGGAATTAATGCTCATTACTTATGCATTTTCCTTGTAAAACATAGAGCGATCAGGTATATTTCCAATAAGATCATTACATGTCCTGATGTTGGTATGAAATGCATGCTAGATGTAAGTTCTTATTTAGGAAGACACACATAGAAACACAATTAGGAGTGCCTCATAAGGGTTTCTTCTCCAAAAAGATGGGCCCCTAGTCCAGTGTGCGGACTTTTCCCACGTGAGTGGGACGTCACTGCCTGGCCGAATACAACCTCTTTGTGGCTGGGCTTGAGGTTATGGTTAGATTAAGGTGAAGTTGTCTTGAGCGTGAAAGGCTGTATATTTGCATCAACATCCCTTAAGTGTAGTGGCTCTAGACGGTTTCTTTGGATCCTAAGGCTGGAACTGCGCAGCCGTAGCATGATCCTCATACTTCTACCACCGAATGTCGTCTTGGATCTTAGTATAAACTGACCTCCGACATCTCTAACAATGACCTGTGGCCTGTCTCCATTATAAACCTGGTATAGGATAGAAGTCAGTTCTATGGGTGAATGCCGTGTGGTTTACACCCAGGTTAGTCTTGGATACTAGACAAGTCCAACATATCAAGCAACTGCACAGGCCTCTGTCATCTTGGGACTAGTTTCGGATACTAGACAAGCCCGACACCTCAAACGACTGCCCAGCTGTTCACCTACAACACTGTAAAATAGTGAAAAATCTTTCAATTTAAAAGTGGATACATATTGTATTTTGAATATTGTCTTCAAAAGTGCAATTAGTTTTGTTGTAGCAACCTCTGTTTTTAAAATATTTCATTGCTGATAATTGTTAGCACTGAAAACCCTAAAGGGTTTTTTTTTCTGTTATGAAGTAAAGGTTTCCATTCTCTTATACCCAGTTTTAGCAGGTCTTCCTTAATGCAGGTCCACCAATATCTTCTTGGTCTACCCCTTTTACTCCTACCTTCTGGTTCCTGTTGGAGAACTTGCTTGCTTATTCTTCCAGGGTTCGTCCTGCCAACATGTCCCAACCACCTTCACCGAGCTTGGCTCACTACTGGAATTAAACCTGGTTCCCCATATATATTCTCTAGCTCTTCATCGATTCTCCTTCTCCATAACTCACCCTCCTTTGCACCACCAAATATTCTTCTTAAAAACTTGTGTCCGAATACACTTAACTTGTCCCAATCACTGTAACCGCTTGCTTCAGTACTGGAATTAATTCTGGTTCTCCACATATATTCTCTAGCTCTTCATCGACTTGCCTTCTCCATAACTCACTCTCTTTTACACCACCAAGCATGTGCCCGAATACACTTAACTTGTTTTTATCCTGCTCCCGCAGCACCCATGCTTCGCAACCGAAAGTCACTATTGGTCTTATTATAGTCTTATAGACCCTCACCTTTGCCGATTTTGAAAAACTTTTCGCACTTAACACTTTATTTAATGCTGTTGCACTACGCAGTCCTAATGCTATTGTTCTGTCTATTTTCCTATCCTGTTCTGCTGTACTTGATAGTTCTGCAGCCAGGAAAACCATTGAATTAACTACTTCAAAGGACATTAACCCTCTCCCCTCACTTCAACCCTTAGATCTTGTTTTACTTGTTGAAACCATATTTCCTAGCCTCTGTTGTGAGAAATTTCTCTGACAATTTTCTTTCCACTCTTACTAGGATCTGGGTTCCCGTCAATGTCATCTTCTTTACTTTACTTACTCAATCCTAAAGCCTTTTTACTGTTTCCAGTGTAGTCCTGTTTGGATGAGTTTATTGCATAGGTCTTCTTTTCCATATTTCTTTTCATCCTCTTCTGTCTTGTGTCTTTTGTTTCACTTCGTGCCATTTTACTACTCGCTTTTCAACTGTTGTTGAATGTTTTTCTTGGACTTCCTTTCTTCTTTTTTCTGTACGTCTTCGCTTCATATACCTTTTTTACTGTTCTCTTTTCTTCCATCCTCATTACATGCCCATACCATCTTAGCTGTCCTTCTATTGTGTGTATTGCTTTTGTTTTCAGTTTTTCTCTAAATGCGATGTTTTTTATTTTATCCATTCTTGCTTTTCCCTCTATTTTTCCTCATTTCAGGAAATTTCAAGAACCTCATTTTAGTGCTTTGTTTTCTGTTTTTGTATTAATGTCCATGTCTCAGATCCAAATGACAAAATTGGGGTGTCTACTCTTTTGAATATTTCCGTTTTTGTTTCTTTTGTTATTTTTGTTAGGAATTTATTCTTTATTGCATTGAATAGTGTTCCTGCTGCACTTGTCCTTTTATTTATTTCTTCATCTAATCTGTAAAGTTTAGTATTCTTTTTTATACATTTTTCGGTTATTTGCCTTTATAGCAGCCTAAATCTAATGGACCATTGATCTCCAGTGTCTGCCATAAAGTTGGATCCATATGGGAATTTTTTTTAATATTCTGCTTCCAAAAATACTTGAAATACGCCATCTCAATGTTGACAGGTGATATTAGGTATCTGTCAAATTCGCCATTGTTTTCTAAAATCGGCGAAAAATGGCCTTATTTGTTAAAATGTGAAAAAAAGTTATTAAGAAAAAATGTTTCTAATCGCATTTTGCGTTCATATACCGAATTTGAACCAGATATTCCGACATATGGAAAATTTTGTTTTTTAACATTTTTTATACTGATTATTTTGAAATCATTAAAAACGCTTTAAATGCCAATTTTGCTAATAATATTGGATTGTGTAGGTATTTTTGACAAATATTAAAATTATCAAGAAAAAAATGGAAGGTTCTGGATTATTTTCCAATTTCCAAGAAAATAACTCATAATTTTATTAATTTTTTTTATTAAGCCGCGTTTGAATAATACAAGAATTGTTGTAATCATAATTTAAACAACTTAATACTATACTACTGCTTAAAAACTTAATAATAAGAGATTAATAAAATTGTGCTGATTTTCTTGGAAATTGGAATATAGCCCATTTTGTACTTTGATAATTTTAATATTCATCAAAAATACCTACATCATCCAATATCGGCGAAAAATGGCCGATAGTAAAAAACAATGGCGAATTTGACAGATACCTAATGTCACCTGTCAACTTTAGTATGACGTATTTCAAGTATTTTTAGAACCAGAAGTGATTGCCCCACAAAATTGCTTTTTAAGCAAAATATTAAAAAAATTTTCCATATGGATCCAACTTTATGGCAGACACTGTATATGGACAAAAGCCACACTGGTATTTGCCTAATACAGTTTCTGCCTTTTCTTTAACACGCTTGTTGAATAATGCTGCCAATATTTTCTAGTGTGTGTTAAGGATTGATATTGGCTTGTAGTTTGTACAGCTTAAATAGTCACCTTTTTTGTGAATTGGTGATATAACAGCTTCCGACCAATTAATTGGCATCTTTTTTTCCCTCCATATCTTTCCTACTAGCTTAAAAATTTTATCAGTTCAATGTGCAATCCATCACTTCCTGGAATCTTTGTTATCCTTCATAGCTTTAATAACTTCTATTTCATCCAAGGTTGGAGCAGGAGTTTCTTCCATGTTTCGCATACCTTCTGTCGCAGTTACAATAGCCATCATTTTTCATTTTCAGTTAGGAGTTCCATATAGTGCTCTTGCCATCTTTTCATTACGTCTTCCTTCTCACCAAATATCCTCCCATCATTTTCTGTACACATCACAATTCTGGATCTACATCCTCTCTTTATCAATCCTATTTTTTATAATTTCTCTTGGTCTGTGCTTCTTATAATCTCCCTCTATTTCCTCAATAAACTTATTTTGTTGAGCCCACTTCTTTGTTTACAGATAGCTTTAAATCTCTTTCTTGATTCTTTTAAATTTATTTGATCTTCCGGTGTATCGTGCGCTAATAATAACATTTTTGCTTTCTTTCTTACTTTCATGCTTTCTCTAGATTCATCATCAAACCACGGTTTGCACTTAACCTTTTTTCCTGGACCTAACACCTTCTGTGCTACTACTCTTTCGATATTCATTATTTCTATACCCATTCTTCTTCAATCTCTATACTTATAGCTGCATTTTTAGATGTTTTGTGAGCTCTTCCTGATACTTATTCCTTGCTTTATGTTCCCTCAATTTCTGCATGTCCCATTTACTGATATTTGAGCTTAAGAGGTCTTGGCAGTTGTTTTACTTAAAACTTCAGCAGGTAATGGTCAGAGTTGGCCTCTGCTCCTCTACAGCCCTTATGTTTTTGTTTGATTACGATGTGATCTATCTGATTTACTGTACTGCCATCTGGGCTCTTCCACGTACCCCATGTTTATGGTGCAGGAAGGTTGCCTTGACCATTATAGATCTTTCTGCTGCAAAGTCTATTAGTTTCCAACCATTATTATTGGTCTTATCATGCTTACTATGGCTTCCGATTACAGTAGTTTACAAATTGAAAAAAAAATCTGTGCACTGGGTGCCACTATACTTTTCTTATGTACTTTGGCCCGCTAAACTTGAAAATCGCATTAAAAATTTTTTTATGGATATGTTTTCGAGATATGAATTTTTTTTTGTTTTTTCGCAGATAGTTTGATTATTTGGAGCATATCTCGAGTTAGGAACGACCAATCTCGTTGTTTAGCACATCAAATTAAAGATAATCAAATCGCCGATAAATGCTACTAACATTGTTTTCTAGTCGCTTCAGTAGTTTCAGTGCAATGGGCCATAATATGAAAAAAAAAAACTGTTTTTTTGGCCCAAATGAAAATCGAAAATTCACTCTATCGCCCGGGAAAAATAGAAATCATAGAAATGTACACAGTTTCGTATTTTGTATGTAGAGTTTGCACTTTTACAAACAGAATAAGGTATTTACGATGAAAATCTATGTAGAAATGCCGAAGTTATGATCAATTATATGTGAAAGTAATTTTGGAGAGTTTTTAGTTTTTAAGTAAAGTTTTTGCTTATGGTTTAGTTTCACAAATTATGCATTTGATATTTTCAGAAAATTATTAGGAAAGTATATCAATATTTTTATTGGAAAAATAACCTTAGTTATAGTTGAGAGCTAGTGGTGAGCTTGCCTGATCATGGTAGAAGCAACCAGCCCTTTGTAAAAAAAGGTTGGCTGGTGCCAGGCAATTTACACATAATTTCTTCATTATTTCTGGGTTACTGCTACGCTAAAATTTTGCATTTTTTGCCTGGTAATATGTACTCGTGTACCTGCAACACGACATCCATAAAAATATCATGTTTAATAATGTTGTGTGAAACAATGTTAGTAACATTTATTGGTGATTTGATTAGCTTTAATTTGATGTACCGAACGACAAGATTGGTTGTTCCTAACTCGAGATATGCTCCAAATAGTCAAACTACCTCCTAAAAAGCTAAAAAAATTTAAAAATTCATATCTCGAAAACGTATCCATAAAAACTTTTTTAATGCAATTTTCGAGTTTAGCGGCCAAAGTACATAAGAAAAATATAGTGGCACCCAGTGCACAAAATGGCTGTAAACTAGTGTTATTGGCATATACCTGGGTTCCTTTCCCACCTTTGCATTAAAATCCCCAACTAGTAATACTATGACCCATTATCGCCAACTATCACGTCACAGCTTGTGATTTTACTATATTCCTCCTCCATAAGGTCTATAGAATTGTTCTCCATATACCACATATTGTCAGTACTCCTAAAATTATATATAAAAGCATTCAGAAAAACTGTTATTGAGTAGGTTTGTATCACACAGTAATTTTTGAAAGTAATTATGGTCACTGCGATAACTGATGTCGCTATACATATACTTAAATAGAATTAACTTTTTCCTAGATGGATTTAATTCTTTTTAAATTTGGATTAGGTTTTGGCAAAACGTACTTAGTAAGCATATGAACTGGCATTGTGTTATTAGTTGAAGTTATATTTGTTAATTATGGAGATATTATTAAATATAAATAAAAAATAAATTATGTGCCTCTGAAATTATTATATTATAAATTGTAATAGTAATTCATTTAATTAATTTTGCTGCTAAACTCAAGGTTTAATTTTATACTATGTTTAAATAAGTTATGAATATATGAGTTTTTAAAATTGAAATTTATATTTAGTAAAAGAATCTATTAAATAAAATGTTAACAAACACCCATTCACTTTAACAATTGTCATAATTCAGCTCCAGAAAAATAAAATTAAGTTGTCAAGATAACTTAATTTTATTTTTCTGGAAATGTTTTGATAGAAATTTCGTTATAATTATTCATATTGTGAAACTAAATTGTTTAAAAAATTAAACTTTATATCCTAAAAATAAATGGCTTAAGAAAATTAGCTTTAAGTGTGATTTTCGCTGTTAAACCTAATCATAAAAATTTTGCTTTAAAATCTTCAAAAATTATATTCTTGAAAATTTTAAAAAATCAAAATTTTTCAAACATTTGAAATTTGGGGGGTCGTAGGAAAAATATTGTAAATTACACGTTGGAAAGTAACTTTTCTGCACTCGTGTGATTTCCAATTCACACTCGTGCATAGGAAAAGTTTCACTTTCCACACTAGTAATGTAATATACTATTTTTATATCCTGTTGGCTTTTAATTGTAAAAAGCTTTCGGTGTCCTGATTTTGGCATGTTCAATCTCTACGTTGTTGGAGAATCAGAAAATTGTTAATGTTGTCTCATATACAGGGTTAGTTCAAAGTATGGAGATGGTGATTTATTATTGTTAATATTCATTTTAGGAAATAATGTTCTATACAAAAGTTTCTTAGGAAATTTTTATCTACATTTGAGAATACTTGAAAATTTTTTTCTTCAATTGTTTTTGAGTTACGCCTTTCCGAATTTTTTTTAAATGGGAACCTGTTAATTTTATGCTACCATTCGATAGAACATTCTTTTCTCTTTACAATAGTATTAAAAATCTTTTGTTCTAATAACATTTTTTCAAGGAAACGCTAGTTCAAGTATTTACGAATAGTATGTATATCTAAGATTAAACTTGCCATTGCTAATTTTAACAGCAATAAATTGCATACAATTATTGTATGCAATTTTTTTTGTTAATATTAGCAATGGCGAGTTTAATTTTAGATGTGCCTACTATTTGTAAATACTTCAACCTGTATTTCAACTGAAAAAAATGTTATTAAAATGAAATTAAATTAAAAAAAGTTTAATCCTATTGTAAAGAGAAAAAAATGTTCCTTCGAATGGTAGCGAAAAATTAACAGGTTCCCATTTAAAAAAAATTTCGAAAAGGCGTAACTCAAAAACAATTGAAGGAAAAAATTTTCAAATATTCTCAAATGTAGATAAAAATTTCTTAAAAAACTTTTGTATAGAACATTATTTCCTAAAATGAATATTAACGATAATAAATCACCGTCTCCATACTTTTAACTAACCCTGTTTATCAAAAGGTATCCTCAGAGTATTTGAAGCTTTAACGGAGAAAATAATGTCTGAATATTAATTGCATTGAAATGTATGGATGGCAACAGAGAACTCTTTTTTTAACTCTCGATTTTAACCGTTATCGGTAAGGTGAAATTTAGTTGCACAGACGGTAATGTGACGTCTGAGAGAGACTATCATCTTAAACAATCAATAAATGCTACAAATATTAGAACCTTTTGTTTTATTTATAATGAAAACCAAAGTACAAACTTATTACTATAAGAAAATAACAAATTAGCTTTTGGTTATGCGCAGAACATATCATTAGAAATTCAAATGCAACTTGACATAACTGTGCATAAATTGGCATGAACTTTAATATTACAAAAAAAAGGAATTTTACGGAGAAAAACCTTGAAACATAAATTTTAATGAAATATAGTGTAGAAAATATCCGTATAACAAAAAAAATTGGAATATAAAAAAATATTTGTTTACATATATTTTTCTTTTTTTCATGTACAGGAATGGATTTGATTTAATTTTTTTTTGCACAGTAGGGCTAGCATCCTGTAAGTGAGGTATCGGATAGTACACCAATAGTGCAAGGATTAGATCGAGTGACAGATTTGTAGGTGGTTCCATAGTAGAAAAATTTAGAATGAAAGATGTGTGATAGTCTCTCAGATGCCACCTTACCAGTTAAGGGTAAAAGGAGGCCTACCATACCACTTTCGACAAATTTAATGGCATGTAATATGTTTCTTTGTTTACTATAGTTTTATTGTATCTAAGAGATTCCATAACCCTCGTAAGTTGTTTGTGATAATCAAATTTGGGGAAAATGCAGATCTCCTTAGCAACTGGTTGTCATGGCAGTTGTTGCTAACGTGATTATTCAATAACAACCATGTAACATTGAATAATAATAATCGTGTTCAAATTAAGGCTATACTAATAAAGTGTCAGGTATGTTATTCAATTAATTGAATTAAAGCATTAAGTATACATGCAAAGTTTGTAATAACTAAATAACATGCAAAACTTCTACAGACAGTTATACATAAAACACATCACAGGCTAAATTTATGTGTCAAAAATTTAGAATATTACACGTTGCTTTAATCTTTTTTCTTCTTTCAAAATATATGTACACAAGCATAACGTAGTATATAAAAATTTATACAACAAGCAGATAGAGTTGTTCTTCATTATAAAATGAAATTAGTAGTACAACTACAAGTACTATTAAATAAATCAACGACTTTAAATTTTTCTCTCTTTAAATAATTTCAGTCTATAACAACCGCTTATCTTATAGCTATTTACAATAAAAAAGGAATCTTTTTTCTTAATAATAAATAAACAATTGCCTTTGTTAAACTTTATGCCACAGCTGCACTAAAAATGGCAAATTTAACCTCGTTATAGAAGAGGTGCTTTATTGCCATTTCTAAAGCTAAGTAGCATTAACATAACAAAAGAATGAAATATAATAATAATATTTAAGCAATAAAAATAACTAATTATTCGCTCTCTTGAAACGTTTGTCCAGGTGATGAATCGGTCATAATGATTTTGGATACACCCAGAGAATTATTATGAGGCACATTCACTGATATCTTTTCTTTCAAGACCTTGCATTTGAATTGCAAAAGCTGAAGCTGTGTTTGCAACGAGCTACTTAACTGTTTTTGAAGATCTTGTACTTCTAGTATATCTTTTCTTAAATTCTGATAATCATTTTTTACATCTGTAACTGACCTTAGTAGGTTGTTAACTTCTACCTCGGCACAATTATTGTCTTCACATATATCCTTTTCTACATTTATTACTTTTACTGTTAGATTATCAAGCTTTTTATCAGCTTTTTGCATCTATTCAAATAGAGATCGAACAAATATTAAATCAAAATCAAATTAAAGAAAGATATTTGATTAGATAAAACCTATAGAATAAATACCTGTCTCTCTAAATTGCCTACTACTTGCTCCATTTGGGCCAAATTTTGTTAAATAATCCAAATAAATTAAAATTTAGTTGGAATTCAATTTGCAATCAATATTTTCCCAATTTAAAATACGTCACCTCCCTGTAAATGAAATGTCAATTATGGTGCGTTCAGTAACTAGTGTGTCCAGTAACTATTGATGTTTAATTCTCAATAATTCATTAAAAACCTTATGCTACAAGAGAAAAGCGCAATCGCTTTTAGATAAAATATGTATGTATATAATTGAATACTCTTATAGATTTATTTTGGAACATATTGGTAAAAAAAAAAGTTAATTTACAGCAGGTTCGGTTATAACAAATTGGGAAACATCAAAATGTTCTTCGCATATAACTCTATAGCGAAGTTTTTCGTATGGCAATCCAACTAATTCAATCTTTCCGCAAAACTGAATCCATTTTTTTCTTTGCATGTCATTTGTTGGAAAGAAGAAATAATTCAAATTTGGGAAAAACCGGTTAGACTTTTCACAACCTTTCACGGTACATTTGCTACCTCTATTCGGCATTGTTACAACAAGAAGCAATTAATATACCAATGAATATGCAACTATTTTTTTAACCCACAGCTAAAACTGGTAACCAGCGTATTAAGACAATTAAATATTACCACAAATACTTAATAATATGAATAAAAATTTAAAGTATAATAATTGCGAGAAATTCCAAGTGAATCGAATCTAAAACGACTAAAACAATTGATAGGTACTTAAAGAAAGTGTCGTATGAAATATTTAAGGAATCTAATATTTTACAACAATATTCTAATCGAAACTAAACAAAACGAAACTAAACTCTTCAAACTAAAACAAATTAAGAAGAAATACGTATTTATTAATCCACTCCGCACAAATACTACAAATGCAGAAAAAATATCAAATCGAGTCAAACACGCCAAGAAGAGATCGCTGTAAGACAAATAATATTGTTAAAATTTCATCCTTTTTATGTGTTTATATAGTGAAGAATTCTATCACCTGTCAGACACCATGTGTGTTATACCGCTGCCGCGTCGGCTGTAAATTTGCGCATGCTATAATAACGTCGCAGTCGACCAAACAATTAATGAATATTACTTCATTATTTGTATGGACAAATGTAGTTGCCCAGAGCTCTGTCACGCCGCCTAGTTCAGTTGCACGAACTAAACAAAAAAGTAAGCGTATTTACTTTCATGAGGCTAAGTATCTGTTTATTATCTATGCCGCCGATAAGGTCGGAATGATGACTAACTCGCGGCACCAAACTGTCCCTAAAAGAGCAAAACTTTTAATGTCCCCTTCCGTCTCCTCCTCCCACTCATGAATTTAAAAAACATCAAAAACCCGATTCGTGACGCTAGGCGGTTCTTAGCTTCAAAATAAGACCACCCACAGCTTTCAAAGTGGTCTGGGGGCCGAGGAAATGGGACTGGTAGCTTTGTCTTCATGAATTAGTATATAAGATATTAGGTTTTAAAATTGAGGTTATGTAGCTTATGTGCACATTTCGAGACAGTGAGAACCGCCAATGGAAATATCTCATTACAAAACCGGAAACACCTACTTCGCCATATTGAGACCCCATCTTGGTCGTATGTGGTAGATGATTATGTTCCTTCCTATAGTTTTATATTCTAAGCATTAACTACTTTCTCAATCTATATGTTTTTTCATTCGGCTAATTTCATGCCAATTCTAGTAGAGCCATGTGCTTCAATGTCTCAGAATTTTTTTGAAAATTCTGCTATCCGACATTCTACATCATCTAATTAAATTTGTTATATCTTTGTCATATCTCTTATTTTTTGTATTATCTGGCTCATCCAGGTGTCAGATTAAAGCTAGTTCTTGGATCTATCAGATTATATCAAGAAACATGCAACGACTTTGCAGAGTAAAAAACTATCAGCCTCTCTGAAAGGTCCAGAAACTAGCTTGAATCTAGCTGACACCTGGATGAGCCAGATAACTCAAGAAATAAAACAAGAGTTATGACAATTTAGGTAAGATGATGTTCTGGTAGCAGAATTTGCATCAAAATCGAAATTTTTCAAAAAATTTCTACTTCGGCCATTTTCATCCAAAAAATCTGAAAAGATTAATTTAATATTATTTCGTAACATATGTATCAATGCAAGGAAAAAAATTGAAGAAAATCTGAGATATCGAAGCACGATCATGTTTTTAAATTATGTGATTTGGCATGGAATTAGCCATGTCGGACTAACCGTTTTTTTATTTACTAGTGGTCAAAATATGTAATTCTCATAACATTCGTGATAACAATTTTCTTTACAAAATCATATATCCGAAAATAGCTGCGCGACATTCAATCTCAGAAGAAAATTCTATCTCAGGAACTATTGAACGTATAGACCAAGAGCCAGCAACGTATTTCGAGTTGTCATTTCAACAGTCGTGGAAATTTGGGTACTAAATCTTATATACCTGCTGAACACTAAAAGTCAATTTCGGCAGCCCCCTGCGGCCGGGTTATACTACCCTAACATTACTAAGAGGGCGAAAAATAAGATTCTCTCTCTAACCCGCAGGCCGCTATATAACTGTCTCGCTCGCACTAACATTAAACCTACATATACCTACTTTATTTATTGTGTCAAAATTCAAGACTTTTATAATAATAAAATAAAACAAATGCCACTTTTTTAAATCAACATTCACATTAGAAGGGGAGGAAATATTCTGGCAATATTTTTAATAAATAAAGAATACTATCGAAAGTAACCTCCTGAAATATCATGACTGTTACTTTAAATCAATTGAATCTTATTTCTCACCTTCTTAGTAATTTTGGGGTAGTATCCCGGCCGAAGGGGGCTGCCAGAATCGACTTTTAGTGTTCAGCAGGTACATAAGATTTAATACCCAAATTTTCACGACTGTTGAAATGACAACTCGAAATACGTTGCTGGCTCTGCGTCTAGTACGAGGTTCGATAAAAAATTAAATTGTGGGGAATCTTGTCAGCTACATTTTTATTCGGATCATTGATGCCCATAAAATTAATACTTTCTGAAATATTAGCGAAAAAGCAATTTTGTCCGCCATTTTTCCAAGATGGCGCAGCCGGCTCATCACCCACCAAGGCCCATTCATGTGTATGTATACCTAGTACTTTAGATAGAATTATGCATGCATTAAAGGACCTTGATCACCCACGCATGAGGAGATGTGATACGTTTCTCAGCTCCACATCTTAAGCGTATATATCAATTTTCAGCTTTTCCCAAATTTTTTTCTTTTCAAAACGATATTTACCTGAACTATGGTACTAATTGTAAGTTACTTGGAAATTGGATTTTGCGCCCTGTATTGTGTTTACTTTCGCGTACGGTTTCACAAAAATTATATATTTTTAATAAAACGCAACTCAAACATATCTTATTGGTTTTATTTTGTTGTATCAAGAATTATCTGCATAACTTTATAGTTTTTATTCAGTTTTAAAATCACCTCCACACTGAAAAATATCATCACAATATGACAATGGTAAATTTGAATAATTTTACGTTTTATGTTAATTGCAACAATATTTTTGCATTTATTAACCATAATAAATACTTTGTAGTTAACTTATAAAGATGACAAGAATAACAATAATTATTGTTGTTTTCATTAATTATAATTAATGAAAACAACTTTGATCATTATATATACTTAAAATCATCTTAATTAAGTTTGGTGTTAACTGGTAATAAGAAATCAATCTTTATCATCAACTGTAATAACTACGTGTATAAAATCATAATAATTTAATTTTGGTGTTAATTAATATCAATTTTTCAAAATATTTAACAAGAAAATTAATTAGAAAGGTTCTAATGAATTTATTTATCACATAGGTTCCACTTTATTCCATATTGCATATTTAAAGAAATTGCCTCAAACTTTTTTCTTCTCTTACGTCACCGCGTGGTTAACACGATAGAATTCAAATATTCACTCGTGCAAAACTTATTTCTTTCTTTCGTTTCTTTTTAAATTTAGTTTGAATTCTATATGTAGCGCACTCTGTCGAAAAATACTACAACTAAAAAGCAAGCGCATTTTACCCCATTTGGCTGTGCATATGTTATGTTTATCTGTGACGATATGAAGCAGTGTTGTTCCTAGTATGTCAAAAAATTATTAACCTTATCTGGGTGTTTTAATTACCATAATATACATATTTAAATTTTACGTTTAACATAACGCAAATAAAATTAACGGAACATAAAAATTGTGCCTATTATTTGCTATTATTCAGCGAAAAGCATGAGTATAATTGTATTGCAAGTAGTATACCTAATTAAAGAATTTAGATACGGAGCATGATTCAAGCTGTAAATATAAGTATTTGCCGAAAAAAAAGGTTTATCGAACGGTTAAATGTTAAGTTAAAAGCCCCCTGAAGTCACGAAGCAGCTAATTAAAATATGATATAGTTAGTCATCAATTTGTTTTGTGGGGTGCCCTCCCCGCAAAAGTTTGTAATAACCGTCAATTCTTATGAAATATGTCTTCGACAACATCTATTAATAGAGAAGACGAGAGAAAACAATTTTCATAGCTATGAATGACTATCAAGAAATCGAACCTACGACCCTTTGGCTATGAAGTAATCATACAAACTATTAACAAAACATTTAATATTATTAATACCGGAAACTTATTTCGAAAAATGGGAGACAAAATTTATTAGCGGCCCTTGCGGTGTGGTGTGCAAATAAACCTGACATTTCTCAAATATTGAGAAAGTAATTAAAAAATCGTCAGTGTAATGAATAGTTTAGATAAATTGTAAAAATTTATATATTTTAGCATAACAGTAATAAACCATCGTTTAACATAAATAGTGCTATTTTTTAATTAGATGCAGAATTCTCACTAAAAAACCATTTGTTAGTTGCACACCCATCTGCGAAGATGGCGCCACAAAAATGTCGCCTATTTTTATATGGTAAAGTATATGGAGTCTTTTATATGGTAAAGTATATGGAGTCTCCGATATTAATAATATTAAAGTATTTGCTATTAATCTATCGAGATTGGCTAAACAATTGGGACGCACCTATAAATTCGCATTAAAAACTGCATTTTTCATCATAGAAAATAAGAGAGATATGAGCATTTAAAAAATCTTCATAACGTCGTTTCTACCAATACAACCGGGGCGTCAGAGTGTCGATGTTCTGTCTAATGTATTCCTGGCCGGTAGTAACTACGTCATCACCCCCACATGAGCAACAGGTTTACAAGCGTTTTTCTAGTAACGATATGTATTTTAAACAAACCGTATTTTTACAACAAACTAATTTCTTTTATTTCTGACTAGTAATAACCTGCTAAATAAAATAAAATAATAAATAACCCAAATAGACCTCAATGACTTAAGTGCACCTTTAGCAGCCATCGTGTAGGGCATGTGAAAGAGGAGATCAAGAGAGAGTAACAATAGTAAAATAAGTGGTACTGTGAAAAAAGAAAACTTTTACACACCCATTGTCGAGGTATGTTAATGAAATATTTTGTAATGTTTTGATAAATTAAAAATGAGCGTGCAATATTGCAGTAATATTGCACTTTTTTTTTAATATTGCATAAATATAGAAATATTGTGGAAATATTGGTTTTAATTGTCACATAAATATTGAAAAATATTACACATAGCTCAGTCAATTTTGAAAAAATAGCGAAAAGTTGAGGTAAGTCCTTGGATTTTTGCACAGGCCTTTCTTGTGAGCTGTTAAATAACTCCCTACGCCACCGCTTGTAGGTGGTGAGCCCGAAGAGATAATGAGGGTAAACCACGCGCCCTAACGATTTTTGACTTTTTTTCTCGAAAAAAATCGTTGAGAGCAGGACGCGATTGAGCTCCAGTCATCTTTTACCTTAGCATCTCTTCGACAAAATCTATCAGCCGATATTATTGTTATTCTTGGTGCCAGTCGGATGAAAGTCTCGCATTGTCAATTTAATTCTTAGGAGAGTGCACTGTTCTAGTCAATTTTTGTATCCAACCCAATACGTACAAGGAATTTCGCCTTTTTTGAAATTCTAATTTCCTTTATTTATAAGATCCTGGTATCCAGTAACCTTTTTTCTAGAAAACGAAAATAAGAAAACACGAATACAAATGAACATTACTTTTATTTTCGCTTACACCCTCATAACATCCTCGTTTAAAACCTTTTTTTTTGTTGAAATCATGCATTTTTCAAAGCACGACCTCCTCGATTCGACGCCGACGTCTGACGTCTTTATGCGGCCTGTTCATTTGCCAGTTTTCGGCGTTCTCCGCTTGGAGCCACGTCCCGGGGGAATGGATTTTATCCGACGCGTTCACACATCCAAATGTACACTTAGCAAAATGCTTGGAATGTTTATAATCTGTGATAATATTTTAAAATAAAATCCGGACATTTTTGAAGGTTATTGTTAAATATTTGACTTTTCTAAACTGTATTCAGTAATTATTCGATATAGCGCTACGGGTTTTCGTTCGAAAAACGTCATAAAAACAGTTAAAAATTATAAAATATTCTTATCAGATGACACAAACACCATTTTTAAGCCATTTTCACGTAAATACAGCCAACTTTTTTACTAACTGTAACCTAACATCATAACATTCTAACCTCAAAATAGCCATATTAACATTGTTTTTCTTATTAATTACCGGCGGCCAGCGCGATGTTTTTTCGGATTATTGTTCTCTAAGTTATCCTCTACAACTCAATATAATTGGTTTACCTGGGTTCAGAAGGGTCCGTATATCGAATAATTAATCTTTATTCTACTTTATAACGAATTTAGTTCGTTTGTTTTTGTTTGATAAGTTTTTGATTTAAAAATAGTAATTTTACTGAAAAAAAATGCCAATTCACAGCAAGAAGTGCTATGTGTTACTTACAGAAATTACAAAAATGCAACTAGTTTCTTCGCATTTTCTTCCAGTATTAGCTTACGAAATAGGTGGATTGAAAATTTACATCTTCCTTCTGGTAGGATTAAAACATATACTTTAGTAAAATGTTCATTTATTTTACTTTATACATTTTCTAAATTACATCGTATTTCACTGTAAAGTAGAAAGGGACAGTCCGGACAGTATAGTTAACGTAGAATTTTAATTTATTTCAGATACGAAAATACCCGAAAGTACTGTTATCTGTAAATTACACTTTAAAAGCAGTTGCTATAAAGACGGATCTTCTGGTTGAAAGTTATTAAAATGTAATTTGGTGCCCTACAGTACATACAGTAATATCTGAAATATATTTAAAAAAATCTTTTATCATAACACATTTTAGACATGTTTTTCGAACACTCCTCATGATGTACAGTATGTATTGACCAATTCGTTGAGCAATTGCTCCTCAAATCGCTCTTAGGATTAATCAATCAACAAGATTGTGGAGATTTGAAATGCCCTAGTAAAAATTTCATATTAATAAACCAAATAACAGAACTGGTTTTAAATAGATTTCAATATTTACCTCAAGAATGCAATCATTGCAGGATTTTAGCTGATCTTGACTTCAGAATTCTTTATCTTAGAATTCTTCTTTATCTATTCTCAAGGTTCACAACAAGGACCTTTGAAGAATAATTTTAAATATACTTCTAAAATCAATATTAGCTAACCTTGCCAAAAAAGCACCAACAACATATCTGGAACGCGATTGTACATTAAACTTCTTTCTAAAAAAGTACTCAAACATTGACAAATAAATACTTTTCATAGAAAAATGCTTTTTCTTAGAATCACCACTGCCGATGGCATAAATTGTAATTTATTTGAAGTATGTTTACTGTCAAAAGTGTAAAAATTTAAGCTAATTGTCGAACCATTTCAAATTACCGGCGCGGTTCAGATCTCCAATCCCCCGGTAGCTAGCGCCATGCGGAGAACATGTGCATAATGATATTTTTAAAATTTGAACTGACCGTATTAAGACGTCAAACGTCGAATCGAGGAGGTCGTGTTTCAAAGCTAATGCATTGACATTAATGATATTTTGTATATAATATATTGCGAAGTATTGCCAACACAGGCGCCACTATCGATGTGTCAATAGCGTATAGCGAACGTAAAACTTAAATTATTTTTTCTACAACTGTCAAAAAATGATGACATTTTTTCATTAATAGCCGTATCCGTATGCAAAATGCCACATTGGTTTTGTTTACTTGACAACGTGCACGAAATATTTTTCGCTTTAGAGCGAAAAATATTTCGTGCATTTATGCGATTTATGCATAATTGAGCAATGTCGTTTCCGTAGCAATGGCGAAACTGTCCAAACTTTTCTTTTTTTGTTTATTCTTTATGATTTTCTTTCTAGTTTTTCGGTTATTTCAATAAAGCTGTAGAAAAAATGTTGTGTGTAGTTCGTGCTCGAAATGACTGGTGATCTCGAATAAGACTTTCATTCTTGACCGCCAAACTAGCATTTCGCGCACTAAATATATAAATAACTATTTTTCTACAGCTGTCAAAGATGTTGAGACATTTTTTCATTAATATTCCTGTGCTAAATATCACATGATTTTTTTTACTTGACAACGTGTACGAAATATTTTCCGCTTTAAAGCGAAAAATCATTATGCGATTTATACATATTTGAGCAATTTCGTTTCCGTAGCAACAACAAAACTGCCCACTTTACGGTAAAATAAAAATTTGCTTGTGTTATTTTTTATGATTTTTTTTAATACTTTTTCGATTATTTTAATAACGCTGTAGAAAAAACGTTGTGTGCAATTCGTGCTCGAACTCGAAATAACTTTGATGGTCTCGAATGAGCATTTGACTAGACTACGCCTCGTCAAAAGACTTTCAGTCTTGACCATCAAAGTAGCATTTCGCGTACTAGATTACACAAATAATTAATTTATATCTACTTGTAGTTTTGTTTACAATAAAACGTTATAATAAATTAATAATAAACATTTAATGAAAATACAATTTTGAAATCACCTGTGTGTCTGATTATTTTTTAATTAATTACTAGAAAAGGTGAGTGATGGGCACTTTTAGTTTTAACGAAGTCATACTTACAAAAATTATTGTGGTTTTATTTATTTGTATTGTGTATACATTACATATAAATCAGAGAAGAAAATTAAATAAAAAGTATTTATTCGCAATCGTATTGGTAATGAGTCCATTCCTGACCATTTAGAGGTCCGAAAATGCATCATTGTTTGTAACTTTGACATTCTCATGGTCCGAAACGACCTATTTTCGCACCTCTACGTGTCTTTAAATTCAGCTACTAGGTGGCGCGCAGAAAATTACATCGCCAAATGCGGTGTATAAATGGCTGTATAAATCATGTTTGGTAATGTTGCGGACCTTGGCTGCTAAAGAACGAGTACCCAGGTATTATTATTAATTTATAAATACTCCTATTCAATAAAATCCTCGAAATATTATGCGATCGAATTTGATGATGTAAGTGGCGACATACGTTATGCCAATCCCAACCGATGACATTTTGCAACTGTCAAGAATTTTAGATAATTCGGTATTTAAAGGACGATTGCGAATAAAATAGTATACAAACCTCGGCAAAAGTACCATTCCTGTGTCTCGAGAACTAGTTCACCTCGAGGCTATCGCCTCTCGGTAAACTATATTGTTCTCTCGACAGGAATGGAGTACTTTCGGCCTCGGTATGTAATGTACTATTTCTTATAATTCTGCCATAAAGTTGGATCCATATGGGATTTTTTTTATTATTCTGATTGGAAAAAAAATTGTAGGGCAATCACCTCTGCTTTCAAAAATGCTTGAATTACGCCATGTTAAAGTTGACAGGTGACATTAGGTATCTGTCAAATTCGCTTTTCTTTTAAAAGATTGGCGAAAAAGACGTTATGTCCGAATATCTCGTTCAAACTCGGTGAATGTAAAATGTCATTAGAAAAATTTTTTCTTAATAAAAACTTTTCCATATGTTAACAAATAAGGTCATTTTTAACCAATTTCTTTTAAATAGCCAATTTGACAGAAACCTAATGCCACCTGTCAACTTTGACGGGGCGTATTTCAAGTAATTTTGGAAGCTTGATCCACAAAGTTTTTTTTTTGTTTATTGTTTCCAGCCTTATTTTGTGGAACTCCATAATCATGAAATAAATAAAGATTATTAAAAGTTTCACAGTTTTATTAAAATATAACCTGACAATATTTGTTTATAATTATATTACCTTTGATAATGACAGCATAGCTGTCGAAATAATATTGTCAGGTTATATTTTAATAAAACTGTGAAACTTTTAATAATCTTTATTTATTTCACAAAGTTTTTTTCAATCAGAATATTAAAAAAAATTCCCAATATAGATCCAACTTTATTGCAGGCACTGTGTATCTCTTAATGGACAACATATACACAGTGTCTGAAATCACACAGGACACTATTATTTTAAAATTAAAAAAAAGTTAATTCTGGTGACACATGTCATATGGCATGTTACCCCCTTATTCTGTAACTTTCGATATATATCGAACGTTATATATCGAATTTCGATAAGATGTCTACTTCCAAACGAAATTCGTTATTTTGTTATTCTGTAACCTGCTTCGTTGCGGTCCACTCAAGTATAACGAATGATTTATGTTTTTGGCACCTGTAGTACGTTCATCGGTTTGTGACTATGATCATGTTATTTATTATAGGTTATGTTCCTGTTTACTACCATTGAACTATATATAAATAACTGGAAGGGACGCGCAAGCACGCTAAATCAGAAAACGTTGTGTCAGGGGCAACAGACAAGAATGTAGTATTCCCGTTTCTTTCTAACTTATGTTACCTGCATTATAAGGACACGTGGTGAAACTTTTTGCTGATTTTTAACGTAGATTAAGTTTTATTTTGTAAGCGACCAAATGTTTAATTTGAATCATTGAGTTAGAAAAGGATGAGGATCCAACATTGTGGCGGGTTGCATAAAATTTCATTTGTCTCAGCTATTTACACAAGGGATCCATTCCAGTTATTTATATATAGTTCAATGTTTACTACACGTTGTTTGCGCGCCAGGTTTCAAATTTACGTTGGCCTTCGTTCTTGTATTTGTGTAGTTTATTCAATTTGTATTGTTTTTTAATTGTTGTTATTGTTATTAATATTGTGATTGTTATTATTGTTTTCTAATAAAAATATATTGAAAACTTTTTTTTAATATTTACCTAGGTAGTAGGTACGTTTTTACAAAAAGATCAGAACCAATAATTTATGTTTAATCCCTTAATCCTGATTTTATCGGATTTTAAAAACGCTTACGGTAAAATCTAAATACAATAGAAATCCGTATGCTTAAAGGTACCTAATCACCAATGGAAATTACAAGAATCTGTCGGTATTATGGTGAAAGAACTGCAAAAAATAAACAGAAAAACTTTTTTAAATTCTGTTTGTTAAACTTTGCGCAAAAAACAGAAGTTGCAAGTGCAAGCAAGACCGTAATTTGTAAATCATTCCTATTCAAATTTCAATTGTCATTTTTTTCTTTGTCTGTAGGTATTTTAAAAACGTTTAAAGAAAAAATATAAAATAAAAATTTTTTAGCAAATAGAAAACTACATGTACAACAATACTGAATGAAAATTACAAGAATTTTAGTTTTCTGAAAAAACTGCATAATGGGTTTCAAACCGATTAAAGTTTTATTTATACATAAACTAGTCATTTTTCTGAAATTTAATTTAAAATCTGATTTCTAATTGAACCGTGTTTAAATTCATACAAATTATACCATTCAGTTTCCGCATAACGATACCTCAGAAGCTTTCGTTAATAGTATATTAAAGAACAAGTTTTATACGACATGATTTATTGCACGAATGCTAGTTTAAAAAACGACCGCGTAGCGGGAGTTTTTTAAAGCATGAGTGCAATAAATGTCTTATAAAACGAGTTCTTTATACTATTTTTTGTACTTTGCACCTCTTTTTTACTAATTTTATCCGTTTTAAAATAAAAATTTGCACTTTTAAAATTTGGGGAATTTTATCGTGGTTGGTACCAACAATCGATAAATGTCAAATTTTGACATTTGAAAATTCAAATTTTAATTTAACAATGATTTCAATGACAGTTTATTTGTCATGGTTCATGACTGACAATCTCGAAAAACTAAATTACACTAGTTCTAATTCGAAACTCAAATGAGCTAGTTCAGCACCTCTTTCGGTTCTGAATGAGCCTTGATATAAACGCAAAGTACAAAAAATATCGATTGCATGATAACGATTTTCGTAAGACTTTGTCTTACAGAATATCAAAATAACGAGTTTCGATATAACGAACTTCGATATTTTAACGTTCGTTATCTCGTCAACGAAGTCTTACAGAATAAGGGGGTTAGTTTATTTTTTCATAATTCGATAATATTCAATTTATATTGGTACAATGTAAAAGATAATTGTCATTTATAAAATAATTTATTGGAGTAGTGAGAATTGATGTTTTGAGGATAACATTTACTTCTATTGATATTTCAGTTGTGGTCACGGGGTGCGCACTCTCCGTATGCTACCTCATATTCAATTTAGTTGCTACCTACGTTCACTGGGGCGTTGATGCAGGCTTTATTATTAGTAGGTTTCTGTATTATCAACACATGATGGTTAGTGTTATGGTTATGGTTGGCAGGATTGTTGGTGTAAAACACAAATCCTGACGTTTCTAGTGTGTTGTACGGTAAGCGATATGTCTTCTACATTGTCAAGTGTAAGTGTAACCTTCCTTTACGTTTACAGTCTACGTTCGGTTCGCCAGTTTCGAAGGTGTATAATAAAATGCCTTATAAGTGCTGTGTACCACAATGCACTTATAAACAAGATGCTATGTTACACGTATTTCCACAAGAAAACGAAGTAAGTACTTAAAAGATGAAACTTCATAAACTATAAAATTTTTGCATTGCAGCTGTTCACAACATGGTGTGAAAATATTGGCAGACCAGAGTTACTTACAAAAGGGTTCAGTCTGGTACGTAAGTATTATAGGGTTTGTGCTAGACATTTCCAGGAAGATGCGAAATTTGTTGCTTGTCACAATCGGACAAACGTGAAAGTTGGCAGCATTCCAGTGTTACATATACCCCATCAATTACCTGGTAAAGACTTGTTAATAAATATTTCTACAGTTATTACGGACGTGTTTTTAGGTGTTAAAATGTAATTAGTTTTAAATAATATGAGATGCGCTCTTTGTTTGGTGTTATTATAGATATTATGTCCATGTACAACACTGTATAATACAGCTATACTTTATTGCTAAATGATTCTTTATTTTGTACTGTTGTCTTTTATTGAATCTGTTACTACCTTTTATAACACTGCAACACGAATCATATTTTGTTACTTTAAATACGGAACTCAATGCATTACTATAGAAGTTGTTCGTTTTCGTACATTACTGTTAGTATTATACTAACCATGTTTCGAAAACGCACTCTTTGTATGGAGAAAAGTAGTCAATTTTGCGGAATATTCCGAATACTAGTTTTAAATTTCCCGCCATGGTTCATTAATGCGACTGCCGCGCTCAGCGATGTTAGGTCGCAACTAAAATGAATTGTTGTGAAATTGGTTAGAGTGTCGTATCTATATACCAATATATAGTTCTTTCATCTGTGGTTGTGGTGGGATAGTCTGAGCCAAAAGTTATGGAGCTGTGCTATTTTGACAAATAGGAATAATTACATAGTTTTGCATCAAATAATGGATCAAACGATACTAGTTTTATTAGAATGCATGTGAAAGCAGTTTAATTATTATTTATATATGTTTTTAATTAATTATTATTAGTCTTTTTCAAGTAAGAGATTAACTTTTGACTGTCTAGTTCAGTGGCGGCTCGTGGGTTTGCGAAAAGGTTATGCTTGAGATCTATGTGAGAGTTGCGTGCATCGCGCTTGCCATTTCTTTCTGTGATATCTAGGTACTTGATAAATGTATTTTTTGCGTGAATTATTTAAAAAGTGTTTAGTTAGTTTAGTAATTCATTTATTATTTTTTTCTGATTCGTAAAATTAATAAAATATGGATTCTAATATTCTAAAACAGTAGTAATTAGTAAAACTGGAGATTTTACAAAACAACGTTGGTGAAGTAGCAGTCTTCACCTTCATCATGTGACGAGCCGCTGTTATTCAAGTCCAAACTTAAGGATGTAAAGAAATGACGAAAAAACAATTCTTCCAACTAGAAATTTTATCAAGTTTACTTTTTTATTAGTAAAATTAAAATTACTATGTAAACCTTAGATATAAACACTAGAAAATAAAGAATCTCTCTGGAATATAAATAAATTATACGCTTCTAGAGTAGTGAAAAAGTGACAAAGTTGCCTTAAGTTGGCACTGGTATTTCGTTTGTTGTTCTGATGAAAATAAATTAATGCAGTAAATGACTGACTGAAGTTTTGAGGTTATCTTTGCAAGTATTGCAAATATATGTATATAAAACGATGGATGAAACACTATTTATTCAGATTCATTTAAAACGTAGCAGTAGAAAATTTCCGAATTATGTATCTTTTTATATAATATAACCGATTTCGTTTTCTAGATGTAAATTCCGAGCGGCCAGTGGTGCTGCATGTAAGCTATATAAAGCATTTAAGTTTCCCGTTTGTTTGTCACAATGCGACGTTGTTACTTTGCGCGCTATCAAGCATTAAATCGACAAATTTTTGTATTAATTATTTTTGGCAAAACTATCTTTGTAACAAGTTTCAAACTTTAACGGCACAACTTTACAACGTGTTTACGTGAAATGTTTTGGTGTCAAATTTTTTTTGTCTTTTTATGAAGTTATCATAATAAATGTATCGACAACTTACCATTTTGCATATGATCGCGTGTTATTTTTAAATACAATTTATGTATAAACAAACTTTCTAAGAACATTAAACATTTTTATTCACAATCGATACATAATGTGTTCATTACTGACGTTTAAAAAGTTAGAAAGTAGTTTATTATACACCATAGTCAATAATAAGTTCTCTTGGTTAGTAATGAGTTCTCTTGGTTATTAATATCCATTACTTACCTTTTGTTCGTTCTAAATATTCTCAACAGATGGCAGAAGTTTTCGTATCTATCTTTACTTTTAGCAGGTAACAGTCAGTCACTGTTTTAGCAACTTCTCGCAATTCCGGTGGTGTGCAACGTACATCAGTTTCACTATCAGACATTTTAAATCGTGTAAATGGCAATTAGGAGCAATGTAATTAAATTTGGTTTAGTAGTGACACGAATTTACTTTGACAATTGTTGCAGCAATTGTCATTTTATCACCACCTGAATAAAAACGCTGGTGTTGTGTTCTACATATATCAAGTATAAGGTATCAATGTAAGAACATAATTATGTACGATTGTGAATAAAATAGTGTACATACCTCGGCGGGAAGACATTACGCGTCGAGCAATTGCTGCCCTTGGCGCTTCGCGCCTCGGGCAGCAACATTGCTCTCCGCGTAATGTTCTACTTCCCGCCTCGGTAAGTAATCTACTATTAAACTAACTTTCGAAACTAATATATAAGTAAGAAAGAGAAAGAAACACTCATGACAATTGGGTTGCATGATTATTTCTTGGCTTAACTTTCATGTCAGTACTCTCCCTTTCAGTTACGATAGTATATATTTCACTGGACTAAAATTAGAGCACCGGACGCTGATAATATACCTTGAAAAATAAGCTTTACAATGTCCATTATTGTAATATGAATACGAGTTACGTAAAGTACGAATATTACAATTGAGCACTGTAATGTGTGTTTTTGATATTATTTTTCTTATTATGCCTTAATTTACTTTTATTTCATTTCGTATTTCACACAATTGTTTATATACTACAATTAGTAAAATAAGGTATATCTTTATCTCCGTTGTCAATGACACCGGAGTTCAAGACGTTCTTGATCTACGTTGTTATTGGCAACGTAAAAATCATTCGATGTTGCATAACAGCCACACGTGACATGCTCCTTTTTATCTCCTTGGTTACGCGTATGATGACACAGACAAGGCAACTTGCTTCATTCTACAATAAATTCGGATGAATTTTAAAAGGGAGAAATACGAAATAAAATAAAACAACTTATGCAATACGGAGATAAAGCTTCTTTAAATCCTCGAAGATGTTATAACGCCTCGGCTGGCAACTCGGCGTTATAATACATCTTCTCGGATTTAAAGTATCGTTTGATCTGATCTGATACATAATATATATTATATTATCCGTCCAACCTAAGATGAACGCTGGTCATCGACAAGGTCCATTAACTTTTATAGGTTACCTCAGTAGAGCAGTTAGTTGACCCCTCTTTGACACGGAAGGGCGGAAACAAATACGTCAGAGCACTACCTAGGACTACCCATCGACCTATTTGTTCTCACTTGCACTCATGTTGTGTTTATGCAGCGCTCGCAGTCACTGTCAAACGTCAGGGCAAATTTATTAATTTATTTATTATTAATTTGTAAATTATTGCATTGTATCATGTTAATGAATTTGCTATATCAATAAACATTATTATTATTATTTGTTTCAAGTAAAAAGTCAGTTCTTGACAGTTATAAGTTTATAAATTCAATTACTAGTGTCTTATTTTCCCCCATTTAATTTCTAGTAAGTATTCAGGTTGACAGTTTGTTTCTGATTGTTTTATTATACTTTATAGTATTATGCCGAGAGAAAGATGTACAGTTGCAGTTTGCATAGAATAGTTTAATTAAAACCAGAGAAGCTAAGAAAGCTAATTATATATATATATATATATATATATATATATATATATATATATATATATATATATATATATATATATATATATATATATATATATATATATATATATATATATATATATATATATATATATATATATATATATATATATATATATATATATATATATATATATATATATATATATATATATATATATATATATATATATATATATATATATATGTATGTCGATCGACGAGTTCCGGGACACCAAAAAATTCTTATGTACACCAGGTTTATTTAACCATATATAATGTAAGCTTTTCGGAAATCTTTAAATTTTTTAAAAAAACAAAGCCGTTTTGATTTTAGGGATATATCGATGAGTTCCGGGACTCTTCTTATTTTTGCATTTGAACTCCATTACATAGGTATAACATTTATATGCACCTAGTTTAAATACATATTTAAACAATTCTTTTTAAAAATCTTGAATTTAAAAACAATACTAAGCCCTTTTGGTTTTAGTTGTATATCGATGAGTTCCAGGACTTTTGCTATTGTATCGTTATTTTTAAATAAAACTAAAGATGCTGTTTTAAGTTCTTAATAACAAGAGACAATCAACAAAAGTAAGATTTAAACATAACTAATTAAAAACACAAATTGTGTTTATTTGATTGAAAAATCATGATTTTTTTACTTACCATTCTTAATAACAAAATAGTAATTCAGTTCTTAAAAAAAACATACTAGAATGTTTTTCACTTATTCTTTTCCTTTAACTATTATTTCCTTCAATTATTATTTTTATCTTTCTAAATTTTAAAATAAATTGATACTACTACAAAAATTGGTTAGAGAAAGAATATTGGCATCTGTAAAAATTAGAATTAATAGACTTGCGCATTTACATTAATATTTTTATCTAAAATGACAGAATGAACAAAATATCAGAAAAAATTGCACATATACTAAGAAAAACCAACAATTATAAAATAACATTTAAAACCAACACTAACACTTTTTCATTTTTATTTAATGCTAAAGACAGAACACATGATATCATGAAATCGGGCATTTACCGTTTAAATTGTTCTTTTTGTAGTTCGGTATATATTGGACAAACACTTCGAAATTTTGACATAAGATATAAAGAACACGTACGTTATTACAAAAATAAACATCCTGAAAAATCGAATTACGCGAAACACCTTTTAGAACAAAATCACACAATGACTCCTCAAAATAATATTAAATTACTACATTTTTGTAATAACAAACGCAAATTAGACATTTTAGAAGCCTTTGAGATATACAAACACAAACTCAGGGTACCTTTAATGAATGAACAACTTGAGCTCAGTAATTCTCCGTTACTGGAAGTATTAGATATTTAATTATGATTATTATTATTATTTTATCTAGTTACCTATTTTGTATCTACCTTAGCGACGTGTTTGTTTATAATTATATTACCTTTGATAATGACAGCATAGCTGTCGAAACAATATTGTTAGGTTGTATTTTAATAAAACTGTGAAACTTTTAATAATCTTTATTTATTTCATGATTATAATATAATTTCAACTGAAGAACAATTTATCAAAAAAAGGTATACGAAATGATCAAATTGAAAACAAGGATTTCTAAAAAAACCTTTAATTTTCTAATAATACCAAGCAGTTCTGGTTTTTGTTATGTATCGATGAGTTCCAGGACCTTTCTTATTTTTACATTTCAAATTCTTACATAGGTATTCACATCTATATATTATAATTATGTAGTTTATATGTCATATGTAAACAATGCTTTCTAAAAAAAACCTTGAATTTTCTAATAATACCAAGCCGTTTTGGTTTTCGTTATGTATCGATGAGTTCCAGGACTTTTCTTACTTTTACATTTCAAATTCATTACATAGGTATTCACACCTATATATTATAATTATGTAGTTTATATGTCATATGTAAACAATGCTTTCTAAAAAAAACCTTGAATTTTCTAATAATACCAAGCCGTTTTGGTTTTCGTTATGTATCGATGAGTTCCAGGACTTTTCTTACTTTTACATTTCAAATTCATTACATAGGTATTCACATCTATATATTATAATTATGTGGTTTATATGTCATGTGTAAACAATGCTTTCTAAAAAAACCTTGAATTTTCTAATAATACCAAGCCGTTTTGGTTTTTGATATGTATCGATGAGTTCCAGGACTTTTCTTATTTTTACCTTTCAAATTCATTACATAGGTATTCACACCTATATATTATAATTATGTAGTTTATATGTCATATGTAAACAATGCTTTCTAAAAAAACCTTGAATTTTCTAATAATACCAAGCCGTTTTGGTTTTTGTTATGTATCGATGAGTTCCAGGACTTTTCTTATTTTTACCTTTCAAATTCATTACATAGGTATTCACACCTATATATTATAATTATGTAGTTTATATGTCATATGTAAACAATGCTTTCTAAAAAAACCTTGAATTTTCTAATAATACCAAGCCGTTTTGGTTTTTGTTATGTATCGATGAGTTCCAGAACTTTTCTTATTTTTACCTTTCAAATTCATTACATAGGTATTCACACCTATATATTCTAATTATGTAGTTTATATGTCATATGTAAACAATGCTTTCTAAAAAAACCTTGAATTTTCTAATAATACCAAGCGGTTTTGGTTTTTGTTATGTATCGATGAGTTCCAGGACTTTTCTTATTTTTACCTTTCAAATTCATTACATAGGTATTCACACCTATATATTATAATTATGTAGTTTATATGTCATATGTAAACAATGCTTTCTAAAAAAACCTTGAATTTTCTAATAATACCAAGCCGTTTTGGTTTTTGTTATGTATCGATGAGTTCCAGAACTTTTCTTATTTTTACCTTTCAAATTCATTACATAGGTATTCACACCTATATATTCTAATTATGTAGTTTATATGTCATATGTAAACAATGCTTTCTAAAAAAACCTTGAATTTTCTAATAATACCAAGTCGTTTTGGTTTTTGTTATGTATCGATGAGTTCCAGGACTTTTCTTATTTTTACCTTTCAAATTCATTACATAGGTATTCACACCTATATATTCTAATTATGTAGTTTATATGTCATATGTAAACAATGCTTTCTAAAAAAACCTTGAAATTTCTAATAATACCAAGCGGTTTTGGTTTTTGTTATGTATCGATGAGTTCCAGGACTTGTCTTACTTTTACATTTCAAATTCATTACCTAGGTATTCACACCTATATATTATAATTATGTAGTTTATATGTCATATGTAAACAATGCTTTCTAAAAAAAACCTTAAATTTTCTAATAATACCAAGCCGTTTTGGTTTTTGTTATGTATCGATGAGTTCCAGGACTTGTCTTACTTTTACATTTCAAATTCATTACCTAGGTATTCACACCTATATATTATAATTATTTAGTTTATATGTCATATGTAAACAATGCTTTCTAAAAAAACCTTGAATTTTCTAATAATACCAAGCCGTTTTGGTTTTTGTTATGTATCGATGAGTTCCAGGACTTTTCTTATTTTTACCTTTCAAATTCATTACATAGGTATTCACACCTATATATTCTAATTATGTAGTTTATATGTCATATGTAAACAATGCTTTCTAAAAAAACCTTGAATTTTCTAATAATACCAAACGGTTTTGGTTTTTGTTATGTATCGATGAGTTCCAGGACTTGTCTTACTTTTACATTTCAAATTCATTACCTAGGTATTCACACCTATATATTATAATTATGTAGTTTATATGTCATATGTAAACAATGCTTTCTAAAAAAACCTTAAATTTTCTAATAATACCAAGCGGTTTTGGTTTTTGTTATGTATCGATGAGTTCCAGGACTTGTCTTACTTTTACATTTCAAATTCATTACCTAGGTATTCACACCTATATATTATAATTATGTAGTTTATATGTCATATGTAAACAATGCTTTCTAAAAAAACCTTGAATTTTCTAATAATACCAAGCCGTTTTGGTTTTTGTTATGTATCGATGAGTTCCAGGACTTTTCTTATTTTTACCTTTCAAATTCATTACATAGGTATTCACACCTATATATTCTAATTATGTAGTTTATATGTCATATGTAAACAATGCTTTCTAAAAAAACCTTGAATTTTCTAATAATACCAAGCGGTTTTGGTTTTTGTTATGTATCGATGAGTTCCAGGACTTTTCTTATTTTTACATTTTAACTTCAATACGTTGGTATTAATACCTATATACACTTAGCTTATATGCCATATGTAAACAATGATCTCTAAGAAATCTTGCATTTTCTAATACCAAGCCGTTTTGATTTTAGTTGTACAGTGTTTTTTGTAAGCGATAATACAGGACATGCAATGGAGTTTTATCATTCTCCTCCTAAGTTTATATCGTTGCAAATGTAAGTAGAAATTTCGGTATTAAAGAAAAAAAATTCATTTATTGCCAAAAACACATGTAACAATCCGAAAAGTTTTTTAAAAAACTTGTTAATTGATTGTAAGCTTAATTGATTGTTGTAAAGCTTGTAATTAAAAGGAATTAGTGGAGTGGTTAACATATCAGACTCGTAATCAGAAATTGCGGGTTCGGAGGTCACCCTTTTTTTAATTGGATTACTTACTAATTGTTGTATATTATTTTTAGAACTTGAATTTAAATCATTTTTATTACAATTATTATTGGTCTTATTCCATTTTTCCGTCTGCTTTTTTCATAGTTAAGTTTGTACAAATAATAACGATAAGGTTTTACCGTTAGATTTTGTGTAGCAAAAATATCCAATAATACAAAAATAATAACAATTGTAATAATAATTAAAAGAGTTCGAAGATAATAAACAACAACATTAAGTAATCAAGTAAGGATCATCGATGCACAAGCTCTAATTCGTATTGAAATTTCGATATTAATTAACTTGCTTATTGGTACTTTTCCACCCCTTATATATATTATACAATTTGTAAGACAGGAATGATTGAACCAATGATTTTGAGCAATAAGGCTTATCCAGAGGCGCATTGGTGATATTCTTATACGAAGCTAATTAAAGCACAACTTGAAGTTTTGATCTTTAAAAGAATTGCTAAGAAATTGCTATGACAACCGAAAAAATTGCCAAAAAATTGCTATCGTAACCAGGCTATATGAAAATGGTTTTGTGTCAGGCTCATCGTGATTTTAAACAAACATATGGAGAACACGTGTCAAATTTATATTGCAAAGTCGTAATACCCAAGACTTAAACGTTTCTTTAGTCAAATATTCTCCTATGGTGTTTTTTTAGTGCTTGTACTACTATAAAACTTTAAGTGTATGTAAAAAATTAATTAATATAAACCATAAAAGGTTACCGAAAAGAGCATTCGTTCTATAAAGTAACACAACTTTAAAAGTTCAGGTAAGATATATGTACACGTAGGTTCGTAATTATTTTACAATAAAGATATTCCGGAGTACTGTAAAGAAAATGATTAAGGTTCGAATTATGCCCTTGGTTATTTTACTGATTGACTTTGATAGTAGCTGGGAAAACTAACGAAGAATTATCCAACCGGACTGATTCTTATGCACAGCAATCATTGCAAGAATGCTTGCTTTAAAAACTTTAATTGCCAAAGAATTTTACAATAGGTATATCTCCCATAAACTGTTATAAATGCAAAATGTCTGCGTAGCATCCATCTTATTGTAAATTTGGTCTGGTATACAACAGAAACAATAGCAACTCAATTAAAAAAGGCGTAACCAAGGGTATCATTCGATTCCTAATTCTTTTGTTTGCAGTACTGGAATATCTTTATTGTAAAATAACTATTTAAGGTTTGAAAAAATGCACGTAAAACTGTATTGTGCGTGAAGCGATTCTACATAATGTATAAATAAATTATATTAATTGTTATTTATTTAATTAAAATTCTACAAAATGCGCCAAACGAATTGTTTGTTATAAGTACAGCAAAAATGTTAAAAATCTTTCATTTATCTATATAAAAAACCCTCCTTTACCTGGAAACCTTTTTCTTACTCTTATACTTTTACAATACGAGGGATGCTCTGTTAATAGTTAGTAGCAGGCCATGGAAGCTCAATTGGCTAGAAACAATTGCAACAATGAATGTCGCATTAGTTGACATTCGTTACCCACAATTGTCAAACGTTCCGATTTCTTTGTGAAACGTAGTTAATTTTGTAAGATAAGTAGTTGTGCATTTTTAATTCAGTTAAGATGAGCATTCCGCGAACTGCCTTTAGAGCTATGATTTTCTACAACTATAAAAGACAGTTAGGATACCAGCAAAGCCATGAAAATCTTAAAGCAGCTGTTGGCGATGCTGCTTATTCATTATCCGCTGTTAATCATTGGTTCCGCGAATTTCGACGAGGGCGAGAGCTGCTAGAAGACGAAGCAAGACCTGGAAGACCTGCGGAAGCAGCCTGTTCAGAAAATGTTGATCTAGTGGTAAGCTTGATACAGTCCAATCGAAATATTACTTATAGGGAGATTCAGGATGAAGTGAAGATTGGAACCTCGGCGGTGAATACCATTTTGCATAAACATCTTGGGTAAGAAAGCTAGCAAGCCGTTGGATACCGCATTTGCTCTCAGAAAGTCAAAAACAGGCTCAAGTAGACTGGTGTAAATTTATGTTGCAAAAATTTGACGGAGGAGCGTCCAAGCAAGTGGCATACATTGTAACTGGTGACGAATCTTGGGTATACAGTTACGACCCTTAAACTAAACAGCAGTCTAGTGTTTGGGTATTCGAAGATGAAGACTTGCCCACAAAAGTCATTCGTGGCAGAAGCGTCAATAAGAAAATGATTGCTGTTTTTTTTCCCGCCGAAGTGGTCCTGCTGCTGTTATTCCACTTGAAGATCGCAGAACTGCTAATTCTGAATGGTACTGCGAAGTGGCTTTACCACAGATGTTTGCGAAATTACAGACAGGTCGCCAAAGGACCGGTTTGCGTAACATCTTCCATCATGACAACGCATCCTCCCACACTGCTGCCAGAACATTGATTTTTTGAAAGATACGGGAGTTCAATTGATAACTCATCCTCCGTATAGCCCAGATCTGGCGCCGTGCGACATTTTTTTGTTTTTTTTGTTTCCAACTGTTAAAAAAATGATGGTAGGTAAAAGATTTTCCAGCGCAGATGCAGCAGTTACAGAATTTCAAAGAATTTTTGAGGACCTTTCAGAAAATGAATTTTCGGAATGTTTTAAAAAGTGGTGTCAAAGAATGCACAAGTGTATTAATCTGAATGGAGATTATTTTGAAAAACAATAAAGATTTTTTGTTAAAAAATGCAACGGTCTTTTTATAACTAACAATTTTCAGCGCAACCCTCGTAAGGTCATAAATCTTGCCGGAGGCTGTAATAGTTATTTGGATCACTAGTCCAGAAAATGATATTTTGCGAGTGTGAGTGGTATTGCGTAGCCGAGACGTCTAGCCGAGGCGGAGCAACACGAGCACTCGCAAAACATTTTCTGGACGTGTAATCCACAAAATTTTTCATGCCAACCTATTTAAATCATTTTTTAAAAGTAAAAAAGTAGCGAAAGTAAATAACTGGGGATTTAATTTTTTGTGGTTGGTACCTACCTTTCACTTCACATTTGATTTTTAAATTTCGAATTAAATTGACATTTCTTCTGAAAATAATTAATTTGCTAATACTAAACGAATTATGGAAACGCCAGCTCATATAAAAGAAGCAGCTGAAGCAGCCATAAAGAATTTATTACCTGCAAAATCTGCAACTCGATATTGGAAGGCTTATGACGAATTTAAGAAATGGTGTGCTAGCAATAATACGAATAATGTTTACAATGAGTATGTTCTACTTGCTTATTTTGATGAGAAATAAAAAAAAACAATTCTGCAACTCTATGGTCCATATTTTCCATGTTGAAGTCAACGCTCAATATTAAAGACAATATCAACATTGAAACTTATTCAAAACTAATTGCTTTTTTGAAAAGAAAAAAAGATGGTTACTTGCCGAAAAAATCTAGGCATTACTTAAGTTTAGCAAAGCAGCCCCGATTTCGCCAATTTTTTTTAAGCATAAAACACCCCCTCACAACACTCACAACGCAAAAAAAAGGGCGGAAAAGCGTAGTTTTCAAGAAAAAAATTTTGAAAGTTCACCACAAAAGAGGCTTCTCCGAGCAGTCATGATCAGCTGCAACGTCACATTTGCAGGTAGGAGACACCACAAAAAGCACAGTATGAGAACCGCAGGTAGCGATGTCCTGGTTGCCATTTGGCACCTAACCTAACCTAACCTAACCTAACCTAACCTAACCTAACCTAACCTAACCTAGCCATATAGTACTAAATGGCAATTGAAATTACAGTTTCATACCAAATGGCAATTGAAGTAATACTAATGACGAATATGAGAGAAAATACAAACTATAAATTGGCCCAAAAATGTTGTATACATACCTTCAAATGGACATAGCCTTCACGATCAAGACAATCATACGATTTCCAAATGAAAATAACCTCACTTTAAACGCAGTTTCGGGTGCAATGTAAAAGTGTTTTTTGTGGCAAATACGCTTTTCTGCGTGTTTTTTTTGGTGGGGGTGTGTTCTTAGGGTGTGTTTTATGCATACGAAACAAATCAGCGAAATCGGGGCTGTTTTGCTAAACTTAAGTTTTACCAAAATCTAAATGTTTAGAGATTGAAGACATTGAAAAATTTATTACAAGTGCTCCCGATGAGGATTATCTATTAATGAAAGTAAATAACTATTATATCACTCGACTACTCATGGTTTATATTACAATTGTGATTTCAGACAGCATTAATAATTGGTACAAGTGCAGCTTGTCGTAGAGATGAGCTCAGTAAAATGACAGTACATGATGTTAAAGATAGAAGCGATGTAATTATTATATCAATTCCCAACACCAAAACAAAACATCCCAGAAGTTCTTGTGTTACTGAACCACTGTGGTTAAACATAATTAGGAAATACATGTCTTTAAGACCATCTGACACGCTCTTGGATAGATTTTTTCTTTACTACAAAAAAAAACAAATGCCAAGACATTCATTCTTTTGGAGACATGCCTGCTAAAATAGCAACATTTTTAAAACTGGAGAATCCGAAACAGTATACAGGCCACTGCTTTCGAAGGAGTAGTGCCACGGTTTTGGCAGAAAAGCCGGAACTTCGCTTATTCTGTCGGGCCATCCTACAAGTATTTGCTGTTTTAATTCCACCAATTCTATATCTGTATTTGTCTCTTGTTTTAACTGCTGCAATCTCGTTTTACTCATTGGTATTATTACACATGTCTCAAATGAGTTTTCATCCTTGTCATCATGAACATTTTTTGCGCAGTCTCTGCTCATCATGGAGCCGACATAACAACAATTAAAAGGCATGGCGGGTGGCGAAGCAGTGCTGTCGCTGAATCATATATCGAGGATTCCTTAAAAGGAAAAATTGCTATTGCAAACCAGTTAACAGGACACCAACAATTACAGCCACCTCTCGATATCCCATCTACATCAAATTCAAACCCCATCATCACTAACATCCCACCTACATCTAATATAGATTTTATGGATACCAACACTCCATCTACTTCAACAAACATTCAAAATTTGGAAGTGAATTCAAATCATTTGGCCACCTTACCAAGCATCAGTGTCTCTAATTTGCAGAATTGTACTTTAAATTTTAATTTTAAATAATATTCCTTTTGTATTAAACTGAAAATATAAGTTACCTAGATAAGAATCATGCTCATGCATAAGAATATTTATTACTTAATAATGTTACTTTACAATATTACTTTATTTGTTAATGGACTTGGACTGAATAATAAAATGGCATTTGTATTGTTTTGTTTTACGTTTAATGGTATGTAAGTAGAGATCTGAAACTTTTGTAAACACTGATGTCCATGTACTCGACAAACATTTCCACAGTCCATACCTAACCTAAAAAGCAATTACATTAGTTGAGATTTGTATAGCAGTGTTAATTGTGGAACTTACGTTGACATTACGATTACATCTGCATGAAGATAAACTGAAAATATTGTTTATTCACAGGTTTTATTTGTTTATTTATGAATTGCCTGGTTTTGATTTCTCATTTATGTCAAAATTGTCTAACTTGTTGACATTTAGAAAATTAAGAATCAATGCTGCCATCCCACTTCTAGTGAATTTTTAACAAATGTCACTTTTGTAAGTACTAGGCCGGGAATTTAATGTTCCCGGCGGATTTTGAATCCTGCAAAACAGTCGCTAATGGCCGGCGGTATGAAAATGATTTTAGTATCAACCGAAAGTTTGTTTGCAAACCAGTATTTCCCATTTCTCATAGTTGCTATGTTTTAATTTTTGATTTTATATAGTCAAGAACAGAGGGCAATACTTGTCGACCACTTCTTTTGCTGTTCTTTATCACACTCCTAAAGGACCCCGCAGTTTTTGTATAGGGAAATGGCTTTCAGTCAATCTCGCTGAAACCAACGGGAAAATATACCCTGTGTCATGCCGATCAAAAGTCCCCATGGTCGCAATAGCCGAGGATTTCAAAATCTCGCGCAAAAAGCTGTTCTGTGCCTAATACTGCAACAATCGGAAAAATCGGTGTATACTCATATATCGCATATCCATGTAGCAAGATTCATTAATATATGCATAGACATCAGGAATATAGCGATATATATACAGGGTGTCCTGTTTAACAGTCTACACTCAATCATTCGGACTGGCTTCTGGCTAAAGCAATGAAATTAAAAGAACTTTGCATAATTCGACCTCTAGTTTACGAAATCAGTGCTAGAACCCATCTTGGTACTTTTGCTGGTACGGGATATGACGTCATCGGGACTTTTTTTAATGGTACCATTAGGTTTTAAATATGAAAATCGATGTACTGGCCGAATGGACGTGATTTCCAAAGCCAAAAAACAGCAAAAAGGTTCATCTTCTAGTTTTAGTTTAGTTGTATTTTAACGTAGACTCCAGGGCATTTTAAATATGGCATCAATAATTATTTAACTATTTCACATTTCATTAAGTATTTATTCATGTATAATACACTTACAATCTCGACAGTGAAACAAAATTATGAAGCAATTTCTAATTTTCGTTTTGCTATTAAACGTATAGATTTCCAGGACATTTTATATACTTATGGTAACAGAAGTTATTCATTTGTTACACATTACATTAAATGTGTTTTTATTCATTGCAATCTGGACCGTGAAAAAAGATTAGGTAGGCTTTAATGTTAGTTTAGTTGTATAACGTAATTATTGCTTATTTTACAGGGTATATACTATGAAAGCATCAAATTTACCATTTTCAAACTTATCAAAAAAATTTATGAAACATTACCTAATTATTAATGGGATGAACAATTCATTGGTAATTCAATTATAATCATAATCTGTATTAAGTAAATATACGCACTTTTTATTAGAATTTTCGAAGTTAAATAGATACCGTTTAATTGATTAAATACCGAAAAAATAGAGAAAAATTTCTATATCTTTATTTTTTGATAATACACAACATCAAGTTATTCTTTATTAAAAGTATAAAACTACATTTAATGGCATGTATAACAGTTGAATAACTTTTGGCACCATATATAAAATGTTGTACAAAGGTATATTTGTAAGGTCATTTATAACCTTCATATAAATTTCATAAACATTTACATATTATTATTTATTATGTTAAACACATAATATTGTTGCTTAATCTCTGATAAAACTAAATTTTTATCACTTTATTATCAAAATCATTTATAAAAACTTGCTGTCCTGGAACTCGTCATTTGACATAAACAACTTCCAAGACCGTCCCGGAACTCATCAAATTACATAAAAAAGTTCCGAGACCGTCCCGGAACTCAACAAAAGTCCTGGAACTTGTCGATACGTATAAAAAAAAGTCTCGGAACTTAACAATCGACATACATATATATATATATATATATATATATATATATATATATATATATATATATATATATATATATATATATATATATATATATATATATATATATATATATATATACAGGGTGGTCCAGACCACCCGTACACCCCTTTTAAAATGCGGGGGATTACAAGTTTTTAACAAGACAATGGGTGATCTTACTAAAGTCGATGTGCTCTTTCGAATGACGCCAAAAAGGAACTCCCCTGACCCCCCCTTGTAGGGGGTAAGGGTGGCAACTTTGAAAATTCAAATAGGAACCCCTAAATTCTATTGCATATTTAGATTCTACTCATCAAGATATGAATAATTTATTTGAAACATTTTTTTATCTTCGTAACAGGTGGCGCTGTAATCGCAAAAACCGATTTTTTGCATTTTCCGCCGTCATTGGCATATTTACAGGTGCAAATAACAGTTTTTCATACTTTTTACTAAATAGTGATGAAAAAGCTTTGCTAAAGTGTACTTTCATGAGAAAAGATTTTATGTTACGATGACAAACGGAAACTCCCTCCCTAAGGTATTTTCGACAAACAGATTTTTTTTTCTTGCGTTGTACAACAACAATTTTTTTCTGAAATTTTTAGATCGTTTTACCTTAACGTCTACTTATTTAGATATTGCTTAATCTTTTTAATCTTTATCTAAATAGTTATTTTAAGCATATGTAATTAATGTTTACTTTTTTAACTAATAAAAATGATCGATAAAACATTCTAAATTGTAATCTGCTCTGTATATGGCAAAATAATATTTAAATCGTACTAATTTAATATTTAATTTTAAGAGAAAATAACTTGCTACAATTCTTTACTTCGCAAGTCTATTTAAATAGTATGTAATTGTTGAAAATCAACTAAATAAATAATTTTTATTTCACAATTTAAAATTTTATTCCTTTAAATTATTCTTACTTTATGACCTGAGTGGATGAGATATCCATATTTCATCATTCATTGCTATACGCTAAAAGAAAGATAACCACCGAAATTTAATAGTGAATTACAAAGTGAAATTCTCGTCGGCAGATTTTTGTAATGCGCCGTGCCGTGACTTGACATGTTTTCAAGTAAAATCATCTTCCCCAGTAGAATCTTGGAAAATGTTGTTAGAATGGACCACAAATTCTAACAACATTTAAGGCAAAAAAACATTGTTATCACGTACAACGTTAGAAAAAAATTCGTTTGTCGAAAACACCTTAGGAAGAGAATTTGCGTTTTTCATTGTAACGTGAAATTTTTTCTCATGAAAGTACACATTAGCAAAGCTTTTTCATCACTATTTAGTAAAAAATATGAAAAACTGTTGCAACTGTTATTTGCACCTGTAAATATGCCAGAGACGGCGGAAAATGCAAAAAACCTGTTTTTGCGATTACAGCGCCACCTGTTGCGAAGATAAAAAAATGTTTCAAATAAATTATTTATATTTTGATGAGTAGAATCTAAATATGCAGTAAAATTTAGGGGTTCCTATTTGAATTTTCAAAGTTGCCCCCTTTACCCCCTACAAGGGGGAATCAGGGGGTTCCATTTTGGCGTCATTCGAAAGAGCACATCGACATTAGTAGGATCACCCATCGTCTTGTTAAAAATTCCTAATCCCCCGCATTTTAAAAGGGGTGTACGGGTGGTCTGGACCACCCTGTATATATATATATCATAAATTTCATTAAAAAGTTCAGTAACAGGCATTAAAAGGAAAGCAGAAGATGAGCAAATAAAACAAACGTACAAACAAGCAAATATAGCAAAGTTACTCAATAAATTAGCAGTATCAATATGTAGTTTAATTCTTAATTAGTATTCAACGACATCAATATTAGCCGCCTTTCAGGCTAGTTATAAGTGATCACGGAGGTTTTCTGTTTCCCGTACAGTTACGGATCCTTAGTAACATACAAAAGGTTTCACTTGTAACTAACTAGATATATTACTATTATTCTTTTGTGACAAAGCATTCTCAAATCATGCTAAAATTTTTATGATTGTTTAGATTTAATCACAATATGAAAAAGAAAACGACTAATGTTAACTTTAAATATCGCGGCGGCTTCCACTGTCTCGTATGTACGGCACGCTGCTGACATATATAAACCAAAATAATGCACTCTCGTCAATAATTAAAGATATCTTAGTTTCTTTAAGTAACGCCTCAAGTAAATTATTTAATAAATATAAAGTTAATATCATTTTGGCATACAAGGCGGTTTTTCACTTCATTGCATACTAAAATGTACTTTTTAAAGCTGTAAAATAACGTGAAAAAACTAAAAGACAGAGATGGATGCCATATATCAAATGAATATAAGTGAGATAGAATGGGTAGCCCTCTGACGTTTCGCGCGCTCATTGGCTAATACTCACTGAAGCAACCTATAAAGTTAATGGACCTTGGGTCATCGATGCTCTCTGTGTAGTATAATTAGATTAAAAAATTCCTAGTCAAATCAGCATCCATAGTTTGACAATTATTGATTTTTAGTTTACGAAAATGCCATTGCAGGTGATTTTTTGAGGTTAGGGATAAGGAATTTTGGACGTCTGTAACCATCTTTTAGATTTTAACATACACAGTAAAAAATGCAGTGGTGGTGAAAAACATATTTGGTGTGGTGAAATATCTGAGTGTGAATTTCTACACTCATGTGAATGAAATTAACAACCAAAATTAACACGCAGCAACAATTTTCTTATGAGTATTATCTTAATTTAAAAAATGGGTAAAAATAATGTTTTTGGTGTACAAATCATTTGAATTTGGTAAAGATATTCTCGTTAGTGTAAGAGTCATCTTTCAGAAAATGTATTTCACTATTCTAGCATGTTAACAGTAGTAAAGAGTGTTAATGAGATTGCCAACAAAACCGATTTAACCCTCGCGAGTGTCATCCACCGAACATTCACCTCCAACGCGAATAATCACGATTGGACGTGAGCACTTTTATTTACTGTTTGTGTTTGAATGTAGTTAGTTGTCTTTGAAAGTCACAATGATTTTTAAGATTCAACTAGCCAATAAAAGTAAATATGCTAAAATAGAAGAGGATGCATCTTTCTACGATATTGTGCAATTAGGTAAGATTTTAAAACTATAATTTCCAGTCCTGGTTGTGTCTATTCAGATTTTTCTTATGTAAGAGTTTTAGCAGCCATGTTGATCCTTTGTAATTTCAATCATCATTATGCATAAATATAAATAATAATGTTTACGTGAATTATGGATAAATAATAGATAAAATTATTTTCAGATTTTTGGTTTACAAAGAACCATTTAAGTGTAAAACCGTTTCTGGTTCCTGCTATGTAGTACCTACATAAGTATATATGTGATGAAGTATATATGTCGGTATAGTAGGTCGGTACTTGGACGGCCGAACTCAGCTTAAAAAGATGGCGCACATGTGTTTATAAAACGTGTGATTATTAACATGTGATTACTGACATTGTGATTAGTGACATTAAATGTCGTTTCTATAATTACAGGCACGGGGTGCGCACTCTCCGTATGCTACCTCATATTCAATTTAGTTGCTACCTACGTTCACTGGGGCGTTGATGCAGGCTTTATTATTAGTAGGTTTCTGTATTATCAACATCGACCGATTGTTGAAATTTTGTTTTTGTGGGTATGGTTAGCCTGATGGTTAGTGTTATGGTTATGGTTGGCAGGATTGTTGGTGTAAAACACAAATGGGTAAAAACGTCAGCGTCTCGTTCTCTGGTCTCGTCAGTCGTCGTGTTTGGTAGTGTGTTTCTATTAGCTTCCTGTGTGTTCTCCAGTTATAATAAAATCGGTTCTTTTTAGAACCATCCTGACGTTTCTAGTGTGTTGTACGGTAAGCGATATGTCTTCTACATTGTCAAGTGTAAGTGTAACCTTCCTTTACGTTTACAGTCTACGTTCGGTTCGCCAGTTTCGAAGGTGTATAATAAAATGCCTTATAAGTGCTGTGTACCACAATGCACTTATAAACAAGATGCTATGTTACACGTATTTCCACAAGAAAACGAAGTAAGTACTTAAAAGATGAAACTTCATAAACTATAAAATTTTTGCATTGCAGCTGTTCACAACATGGTGTGAAAATATTGGCAGACCAGAGTTACTTACAAAAGGGTTCAGTCTGGTACGTAAGTATTATAGGGTTTGTGCTAGACATTTCCAGGAAGATGCGAAATTTGTTGCTTATCACAATCGGACAAACTTGAAAGTTGGCAGCATTCCAGTGTTACATATACCCCATCAATTACCTGGTAAAGACTTGTTAATAAATATTTCTACAGTTATAAGTATGAGGTATTATTACTGTAGGTGCTACTGATAACAGCTCAACTGACGCCTCTTGGTCGCTGCAAATAAAGACAAGTTCTCAAACAGACACACACAAAGTGTATGCTGTAGCAAATACCTCTGCTGCCAGTATAAGTACCTTGCATTTACCTGGTAAGTGATTTTAACATTGAGAAAGTGTATGGATTAAATTGATGATCTTCTAGAAGGTATGTCTGTGGAAACAAGTGCAAGTGAAGCAGATGATGGCATGGCTAAACCATCTTCAAGTACTGGAATTACAGATAATACTGGGAAGAAACGAAAACGGCAAGCACATAATGAGAAGCATAGTGATGGTGAAGCAAAACGGAAATGTTCAAAACTGAAGAGCAAATTATTACAAAAAAGACGAAATTTACTACTAGAAGTTAACTTGCGCAACAAAGCGCAATTAACTCCAAAAGCAAAGAGATTATATGAGGTGGCAGTAGAATACAGAAGTCTAGCGCAAAAGTTAGATGATAAAGCAGCAAATAATCGTGAGGTTGTGAAAACTGTACTGAAACAAGCAGAAAAGGGTCTTTTGTTTCAAGATACTGTTAATGCAACGACACTAAGATTTTTGCAGTCGCAAATAACGCAACAAAAGAAAAAACCCAAAGGACGCCGATTTAGTCATGAAGACAAAATTCTGTCATTGGCATTAATGAAACAAAGCCCACGAGGTTATCGTTTGTTACAAAAAATATTTGCCCTACCTTCCAGAAAAACATTAATGTCGATGTTATCAAAAGTGCCGTTTGACTGTGGAATTAACAGTTCTATTTTTGATAGTTTAAAAGAAATTGTGAGGACTATGAAGCCTCGGGATACACATTGTATATTAATGTTCGACGAAATGGCGTTACAACCGTCACTGTTTTATAACAAAACACGGCAGCATATTGATGGTTTTCAAGAAATATCATCTGAAGATGCATCACAAAGCATTGCTGATCATGCAATGGTATTTATGTTAAAAGGCCTAGCGAAAAAATGGAAGCAGCCAATTGCTTATTTTTTCACAAAAAATGGAATGAGTAATGCCGAAATTGCAACAAACATAAAGGCAATAGTGAAAGAAGTGGCAAATACTGGTCTTAAAGTAGTTGCAACCGTTTGTGACCAATACAACACAGCTGCCATCAATTTGTTAGTTGGGGAAACAAAAAGAAATGCTGCAAGAGGTGGTTGGCAACATGAAACTTACACATTTAAAGTGGAAGAAGAAGAAATATTTCCACTGTTCGATTTTCCACACTTGCTAAAGGGCATACGAAACAATATGTTGAAATACGATGTGAAATTTACATGGAAAAATGGAGAGGAAATTGCATCGTGGCAACATATTGAAGCTCTGTATGATTTGGATGGTGGTGACGACGATTTTCGCATGCTTCCCAAATTAACCGATGAGCATGTGAAGCGAGATCGCGTCAAGAAAATGAAAGTAAAGCATGCTGCACACATATTTTCCCATAGGGTGCAGTCTACAATGAGAGGCTTAGTAATGCATGGTAAAAACTTGGTTACAATGGTTATTTTGTATTAATCTGATTTATCTCTTACAGGCAATAATGTTTTAGCACCATCAGCGTTAGGTACCGCAAACTTTTTGCTGTTTGTTGATAAACTATTCGATAGCGTTAACGCATCCTGCATAGAACCAAAAGATCACAAATTGTTAAGACGTGCTGTCACTCGCAATACGGAGCACATTACTTTCTGGAATGAGGCAATTGCAGTGCTAAAAACAGTCAAATTTTTTTCCAAAGCTAAGGAATTCGTGCCACCAACAATAAGTAATTGGATTTTATCCCTAAAAAATCTGAAGTTGTTGTGGAACCGGTTACAGTCTAATACCTTTGACTTCTTATTGACACGGAATCTAAATCAAGATCCACTTGAAAACTTCTTCAGCTGCATTCGGAGTCATGGGGCAAGGAATATTAACCCCTCGGCTACTGCTTTTAGAGCTGCTTTTAAATCATTGATTATCAATAATTTCATGGCAGCTCATTCTGTTCGAGCAAATTGTGAAGAAGACGCATCAGAGGGTGCTCTCCATAATTTAAAACAATTTGTAATGCCATCCCGTCATGCTGAAGTCTTTGCACCTGTACCTTTCAATTATGCCCAGAACCATGTGTTACCATTACAACCTGTGAAAGGAGAACTGGTGTTACAACTACATGGGTACATTGCAGGGTATATGGCTAAAGTAATATTAAAAGCCCTTAACTATTGTACAGTCTGCCGATCCGAATTAAAAGCAGATTCTTATGCCGACGAACATGCGTTAATACAATGTCGTGAGTATAGGCCTAATGCCTTGTTAAAACCACGTACGAAGTTTATAGTGCTGTTTGGATTATGTAATCAAATTTTGCATCATTTTCTCCCATCCATATGCCACGAACATAATTTAAAGACCAAGTTGTTACATCTGCTCAATGCAAATATCAAAACACAAATTTTTACTGTTTGTCAAGAACACGATTTATTTAAATTGTTTCTTTCTAATTTTGTGGATTTATATTGTTTTACGTGGGTATCTAATATTAACAAAATATTAAAGGGCTCTCTAACCCGGAATATCAATGATACCATCAAACAACAGGCATTGAATATGTCGATGAAATATAGATCCAAACGTTATAAAATGCGATTGCAAAAGCAGTTACAGTAGCTTTAGCATTTCCGTTATTGTAGTATTGTGTAATCTAGGTTCATTTCTCTTAATCGTAAATTTGAATAGGTACAAAATAGGTGTTAAAATGTAATTAGTTTTAAATAATATGAGATGCGCTCTTTGTTTGGTGTTATTATAGATATTATGTCCATGTACAACACTGTATAATACAGCTATACTTTATTGCTAAATGATTCTTTATTTTGTACTGTTGTCTTTTATTGAATCTGTTACTACCTTTTATAACACTGCAACACGAATCATATTTTGTTACTTTAAATACGGAACTCAATGCATTACTATAGAAGTTGTTCGTTTTCGTACATTACTGTTAGTATTATACTAACCATGTTTCGAAAACGCACTCTTTGTATGGAGAAAAGTAGTCAATTTTGCGGAATATTCCGAATACTAGTTTTAAATTTCCCGCCATGGTTCATTAATGCGACTGCCGCGCTCAGCGATGTTAGGTCGCAACTAAAATGAATTGTTGTGAAATTGGTTAGAGTGTCGTATCTATATACCAATATATAGTTCTTTCATCTGTGATTACAGGTAAGGTTTGTAATGTAAATTAGAATGTGTAAATAATTTTAATAAAACTTTAATTACAGAAACTCATAATTACAAATGATAAACACAGTCAACTTTGAACATTTTTATATTGGGTAACAAAATTAAGAATTCATGATTTTCAAATAATGAAGGAAAATCATCACAGTATGTATTTACATTGGATTATTTAGATTTAGAATGTATTTATATTTTGCATTTTGTTTTAAAATAAAACTAATATTTGTGTGCATTATTTTTTTACTTTTTTCTTTTTGTACACTCCAATAAATGATTGTAACCATTATAATTGGTTCCTTTTCCATTAAAAAAATGTTCCTTACCATTATAAGCAATAATTTTTACACTAAAAGAATGGGAAATTAACACTCAGTTCGTGCATACTTTACACTCAACAAATGTTTTCCCACACAACAATATGGTTGTCATTTTTACACTCAGTGTCCATGACTTTAACCTACATTGAAGGTTAAAGTTGTTATATATTTTACTACTTTTAAGACCAATGTTATTTACACTCATCAGTGTGGATAAATAGGAACCACTCTGGGTGTTATTTGAGTGTAAAAGTTAACACTCCATTTTTTACTGTGTAGATACTTGTTGTTTTGGAAAGTTTTAAAACATTTTCAGTAGGAAACTAAGAATTAGATTTTCGCGAATACCTACCTATTAGTACTGTACGTTCTCTAGTTTTACAGAACTACCAAGTACTAAAAAACAAGAAATCACTTTTACTTATATTTAAGAAATTAACTCATTTACGAGTATAACCTTTGTAATAGTATAATACCTTCAATATGGAGAAATATATTCTTTTCAAATACAGTTTTACATTTAACAAAACTCTGCTATTTAATATTTTAATCAACTTAAATGCTATTAAAGTATTTAATTATATTAGAATTAACACTATTTTTGCTTATCCATCTCTTCTCTTGTATATTTATTATACATAAAACGCAGCGTCTATCTGTCTGTCGTTCTGTATGTTCGCTTTTTCTGAAACTATACAAAACATAAAGACTAAAATCAAAAAATATCAAACATCTTACTTTCACTATATACAGTTTCTCTGACGACCATTTTAGAAGAACTTGCTAGGTCTGCAGTTTTCAACTTCTTGCGTTGTCTTTTTTTACCAGGACTAGATAAAACTCGCTGGTTTCTACTACGGGTCCTTTTAACAGTTGAAACACAAAATTTTTAAAGCCTCAGCTGCTCGCTGCAATAAACAATTATAGTACAATATGATCATAAATAATAATTAACGTTTCTTACCTCTTGTACACAAAATAAAGGAAGTAAATTTCCACGATTTCCTTTTCCCTCTCGAACTAGTTTAGTAAATTCAGGAATAACTGATGAGACTGCTAATGCAGTGTCTTCCCTTATACTGACATAATATTAATATGTAGTATTATATTAGGTAAAATTGCGATTTTCTGCCAGTTCTGAGAACTGTTGTTTATTATTATTGAAACACTATAACACTCACGAAAAACATGTAAATAAGAAATAACTTCAGCAAATATCACCTGTGCCAATCAAATCTACAGTCTACAGGTATCAGGGATACATGTGAAATGTTTTACAATAAAGTCACATGTTCATAACCGCATACAGCATTGCCTATACTTTTGGCATTTTCTTTCAGAAATCTGTGAAATACCTTAAAGAATCCCTAAAATTGATCAACTTTATCTGTAGTGACGACATTATTTTTTTCCTCGATAAATAATTTTACCAATAAATGTAGTTATTTTTGCTGTTTTGTGGCAATATGTTAATTTGATCTAGGAATTTATTTGTAAGGTTGGTCACTCCGTATTCTACACTCTACAGAGCTAGTCAAATCAACTTCCAACGACCCAGAGAAGTGCTAATGTAATGCTATCTTCGTCATACTCGTAGATAATGAGAGTAAAGCACAACAATACGCTTTCTGTGATAATTTCTTGCAAAGATGACGCAGCGCTCATCTTTCGGTGGACGGATAGTATGTTATTAAAAATGTAAATATTTTTATAGTAAGAAAATTGAAAATGCAATGTTGGCTACATTGACAGATTCAATAAACATTTAAAGCATTTGAAATTTAATTTTATTTAACATTTTATTAAATTATTTATTTAATACAGTTACAACTTCACAAATAAAAATGCCCCTAAAAACAGTTTTACAAAGTAGAATTATTTTTAGCCAAAACTGTCACAATATTGACTTCTTAAATGCGTAATATAATATTTTGCAAATCTATCTAGTCACCAGATTTTCGTTGTATGAAGGTTGGGGGTGGCAAAACCAGTTTGGTAATTTTTTATCTTAATTATAGCCAGTATATTTTCAAACGTAGCCAGAAACATTGATCTCGCCGGAAAGATGTTGGCAACATTGAATCTTGCCAGATCTTACATTCCGTCTTACAATAAATCTTAAATTTAAAAATAATCATGCACAAAAATATTCACAAGTTAATATTAATTTGATAATGAATATTCATCTTCTTTAAAAACGACCATATTAATATGACATATACTTCCGCAATTGTAAGTTTTGAACAACTTTTTATTAACCACGCATGTAGTAATTTTTTGTTTATTAAAGTTTGTGTCAGGTTTGCTCCACGTTGTCGCAACTATTTGAAATAGAGGGTCCTTAGATTAGGTAGGATAGAGGATGCGTAATCATTTGCATTCGTGTGTTACCGACTGCCTCCAAGACAACATAGAAGAAAAAGACAGAAAACACACCATAGGCGTCACGTAAATGCGGTAATAGGGTAATGAAAGTCGCATTTTTATTCAAATCTTTATTGTACTTAAAACAAAATCTTCAAAAATAAGAAAAGAACACTTAAAAGGACTACAATTTACCATATAGATTAATTAATTAATCAATTAATGTTTTCTTATCATATAACTAAAATATTTATTGTAAACCACAAAATAATTTTGCCACCTAAACTCAATGTTTGCCTTCAAAGTAATGGCGACTGGTAACACTAAACAAGCATTGGGGATATACGTCATGCGCTATTCTCTCTCCTACCTAATCTAAGAGAGGGTCTATATAATGCACCTATAGCCCCTTTATTTTCAAATAGTAGGGACAACAATTGTTGTTGGAGATTCTGGTTTTATATTTGTATTTAATTCAAATTGGGGGTTAATGGTTACTTGCAAGCAAGTCCTTTTCTTGAGACTGGTTTGATTCAATAAATAATTCAGTGTTTTTGTTTCCTCTTAAATCCAGGTGGCGCTTGTAAAAACCACGGTCCTTTAAACACCCACTACCTAACAAAATTGAGGTTTGAGGTAATTGAGGTTTCCCAGCCAGCACACTGAGGTTATAATGACGTTACTTTTAAGTCAATATTGGTCGATAACGTCATATGACTAATAAATGATGAAGACGTCATATAATGGGACGTACGTAGACGTCTTCAAAACGACGTCTTTTGGACGTACAATACAATACGTACAAGTTTCATTAAAAAGGTACTATTTTAACAGGGGCCAAGGATATATGACCATATTAATATGACCATAACATAATGGTCATATTAAGCAGGTGGTCACAATATAGAGATGTTTTTACTGTAGTATATAATAAATGTTATTTCCAATATTCATCCATTCAACTATTTATTTATAATTCCTGTCTTAGTCCTCGTATAGGACGTTTTAATGACGTCTTATATTGACGTCTTTGGGCTGAGGCATAATGATGTCAGTTTTACGACAATTTGATGTCGTTACTGCCGAAAAAACGGCGACTTTATGACGTCAGTGTGCTGGCTGGGATGTAAAGTTTCTGACTCACGTTCGCCGTGCCTATACAAAACTCTCGGCTTAAATATCATTTAGTCGTTTTGATCTAGTGAGGAAGGGTCTGTGACAATCTGACACGGTGTTAAATAGTTCAATCAACATTACCACGACATTCAACACATATTCTGAAAACTTTTGTATCATCATTCTAAGTTCAATAGCAGCCAAGCAAATAATCCGCTACGGATTATTTCAGCACATTTTAAAATAGCAGTCCGCAATTAACTGCCAAGATTATGAAAATGGTTGAATTCTAAGTAATAATCCACTGAGTGCTAATCAAAGAAATTAGTAATACATCTTGTTTTCCGAAAAGTTATTGTGTTATCTAACAGAAATTTTAACAAATTGAAGCTTTCTTTAATTAACCTTGCATTAAAAGTGAAAAATAAAAAATTCAATTTTTTCTTTTATGTTTTATTCTTTATTAAAATCTCAAAGGAAGTTTTAATTAAAATAATAAGTAACTAATTAAACAATAAACCCGCGTAACACAATTATTTCTACACGATATACTTATATTTCATAAACTTTATAAATAAAAACCACTTTCTTTATTTTCCGTCACCATCACCTCCTTCAGTTGTAGTCTCTTCACCTCCGCCTTCCGTGGTAGTCTCTTCGCCTCCTGCTGCAGTAGTTTCTTCGCCTCCTTGTGTAGTAGTTTCTTCTGGCTGACCACCTTCAGTTGTAGTTTCAGCTGTAGTTTCTTGTGCAACTGTAGTAGTTTCTTCAGCTGCAGAAGTGGTTGTAGTTGAAGCCATTGTAGTAGCTGCTTCAGTAGTTGTAGGAGTCCTTGATCTGGTAGGTGTTGGTCTTGAAGGGCGCGATGGTACAGCTGTGGTTGGTGCTACAGAAATAAATAAATCAGAAATGTACAGAATACTAAAGAATTGTAACTATTTTTACCAAATATTGCATTTTAAAAAGTGTAAGCTATGTATGGATAAAAGAAACATATATAAAGTGTAATAAAATTTTCTAGATCTCAAAAATTAAGAGGTTAGTTGAGTTGATCTAAAACTGTAAGTACATTTTGAGATTTATAATCAATTTGCTAAAAATCTCATATGTTTCTGTTAGACCTAGACTATTTTTCCAATATCTAACTTTTTATTGTAAGAAGAATTGCTGAATGTCCGAATACTTTTTTTGGGGCTCTTAAACACCTGAATACTAATCGATTAATTTCTTCCATATGTAGTGGATCATTGTATTTTTATCGATTCTTTTTATAATACTAACATGTTTTGATAAATGCAAAAAAGACCAAATGACCGAAACTATTTGAGTTATATTCAGTGCAGACTTTGCTGAATGCTTTTAGTCGATTTCATGTTATTATTTGTGCAGTTGCTAGAGGATATTAAATTCTTTTAAATACACTTATAGTCCAGATTGTCCTTAATTAATAAAATTAAGTACTTGAAACTTCAGTGGGGGGCATTACAATATAAAAGATAAAAATAAGAAACCTTCCGACTATACCTTATATGTGCACTTTTAGTATAGGTATATTTTACTGCATTGCGAAAGTCAGTCTCAAAAAATCACTTGGACCAAACTTCCTTCTACGTCTTTCAACAAGTGATGGAATCTTTGCATCTGCTATCACAGTATACAAGTTTTTTAACAACCACTCATAACAATTGTGAAATCAAAAGTGGGACAGTAAATCAAGGGTGGTGGAGTGATGTCATGACCATATTAATAATTTATACTATCCTAAAATTTTTTTGTATCACATTCAAGGAGTTTATTTCAGTTTTACGGAATTAATTTTGAATAATGTTCTTCTCTTTATAGTTAATCTGTAAAAGATGTAAAGATGCTAAGCTGCCGTAAAAAGATGTCATTGTCTGGGTTAAAGGTCTTTCCAAGCTCTCTAATCAGCTGCAAAATCGAGAAACTCGTTGGATATTTATTTTTTAGACAGTAAAGAAAACATTTTTGTAAGGCTTTGTGAAGGATGCTTTTTCATTTCTACTAACTTTTGCTAGGTAGACAATATGACAGCTGCTAGTTCAGTCTTTGAAACAAGTTGAAAGACCTAGCATAAATGCTATTCTTAGGTTGAATGCAAAAATTGGCGTACCGGCCCTTTGATAGATCTAAATCATTTCTCTTAGAGACTTCTTCGATAAAGAAAGCTAAGTAGTCTAAGATTTTGATTGCTAGTTGAGTGCTATTACATTTCTTTCTCACTGATACTTTTTTTATATTGGAAAGATTTTTTGGTGACTTTCTTACAAAGAATATCATCTTAGTTTTCTTAAGTAAAAATATTAAAATAATCCGTGATTATCTTAGAACCATTTAAGTATCCCTTGCTTAAGATATTGGGTTTTCTGTATAAGTAGATAATTGGTATCTGTAGTGGAAGTAGATGAAATGTTAATAATTTAGTCAGTAAATACACTAGATATCTAAAGATACGTAAAGCATTGTCATTTAATATTTCGAAAGTATACTGTGGATTTTTTGCGTGTGTTTTCTTCTTTTACAAACGTGGTTGTAGACCCGTTACAGTGAAAAAGAAAATTACCCTGGTATCCAACTTTTTTTATTCTTTATTAATAACATCTGCACAATCTCAAAAACAAAAAAATAAAATTTGTATTAAATCACCAGTAATTTATTTAACGCTAAATCAGTACAATGCCACTCAAACTGTCAATTTTACTAGAATCAAGAAAATCTTCAATGAAAACCACTCAATTTCTTTATGCGCTTTCCGTTGTGGTTTCTTCATCTCCACCTTCCGTAGTTGTTTCTTCACCCCCTGGTGTAGTAGTTTCTTCGCCTTCTTGTGTAGTAGTTTCCTGTGACTGCCCTTCAGTTGTAGCCGCAGCTGTGGTTTCTTGCGCAATCGTAGTAGTTTCCTCAGCTGAAGATGTAGTTGTAGGTGCTAGTGTAGTAGTCGTAGTAGGCGCTGCAGTAGTAATTGTGGTAGTAGGGGCTGCGGTGGTAGTTGTGGTTGGGACTGTAGTAGTAGTTGTAGGGGCTGCAGTAGTAGTTGTAGTTGGAGCTGCAGTAGTAGTTGTTGTAGTTGGAGTTGCAGTAGTAGTTGTTGTAGTAGGCGCCGGAGTTGTAGTTGTGGTAGTCGTAGTAGTAGTAGTAGTAGTAGTTGCGGTTGGTCTTGATCTTGTAGGCCGCGATGGGAGTGTAGTTGTGGTTGATGGTGCTGTAGAAATAAATAATAAATCGATGTATAAATAGAAAGTTTGACCTAGAATACAAGTCTGCAGTTGCGTTTTCACTTGTTAAAGACAGACGTGTTTTTTGCGTGTGGATATAAGCGTGTTAGCGTGCAGATATTTTTTGGCTTTTTGTGCTAAAATCGCCTTATCATAGTAACCAGATTTGTTGCTATTAAAATAAAATAAAAAAGTCGATTTTTTGATTTGCAATATTATAATTAGTTAAATTAATTAATCTTCAAGTATTCTGAACTTGGACACATGTCACTAATTACCGATGATGCAATAAACTGCTACTTTCTTCCTCACCATGGAGTTCTTAGAAAGCTTAACTCGTAAGCTACGAGTAGTATTCGATGGTTCCGCAGTTACATCATCTGGAGATTCTTTAAACGATTTACAATTCATTAGTCCTTCCAATGAAAATAATATCCTTGATATTCTGTTACGATTTCCTCAACATGGAATTATTGTAACTTCAGATATTGAAAAAATATATAGGTGTATATGGGTGTATAGAAGCAGTTTCGAATAACCTATACCGACCTATCAGTTAAACATTTAACTTATAGGAAGTATTACTTATGGCACTGCTAGTGCACCCTATCTTGCAATTCGTTGCATAAAGCAATTAGCGGAAGACTTCAAGGCAGATTTTCCCGATTCATGTCAAATAATTTCCAATGATTTCTATGTTGATGATTTGATTACCGGGTTTGATTGTGAAGAAACGAAAAAAGAAAAGAAATTCGTGACATTCTAAATTCAGCTTCTTTCAGACTTCGAAAATGGAAATCCAATAGTTCTGAGATTCTTGATAACCTCCAGGACGATTCAGATGGTTTAAGTGTCCTCAATCCATTTGGTTGTGAATCGACAGAAATTTTAGGTATTTTGCGGATTTGCTCGACAGATATGCTATATTTTCGATTAACCGATTCTATAGCTTATTCTTGCCCAGCAAAAAGAGATATTCTATATTTCATAGCAAAGATTTATGATCTTCTGGGTTTGCTAAGCCCGACAATTATTTTGCTTAAAATTTTAATGCAGAAAATTTGGTCTATTAAATTAGATTGGGATGACAATTTGCAGCAAAATTGGAATAAATTTAAATTTCAATTGAACCAACTTAACAATTTAAAAGTTCAAGACATGTTCTTTGCCATAACCCTATTAGTGTCGAAATGCATGGCTTTTGCGATGCTTCACAAAATGCTTATTTTTTTATTTATTACTGTTACTGACAATACAATATTGAGATTTTTGGAAAATTCTCAATTTACATAAATAAACTTAAAAGAGTTTTTACATATTGTCGTCGATATGTTACTAATGCACGTAAACTTAAAAATGAAAGAGAGTGTGGTTCATTAAATATGAACTAAACTCTAGCATGGCAAATTAATCAGAATAGCTCAGTTTCAATGTTTTCCTGATGAACTAAACACTTTGAAATCCAACCTCTATTTCAAAAATAAGAATCCATTGCAATCTTTGAATCTATTTCTTGACAACAGTGGTCTAATAAGGGTTGGTGGCATATTGAGAAATTCAGATTTACCTTATAATTCAAAACATCCTATTTTATTAGATGACAAACACAGATTAACACGACTCATTTTCGAAGCAGAGCTACTTCGTGATTACTTCATGCTGGGCAGCAACTTCTATTAGCGTCAGTTCGTAAAGGTATTGGTTTACTTCTGGTATAAGTGTTTCAAAATCGATTATTACACAATGCATGAAATGATTTAAACATAAACCGACAATTATTCATACTATTATAGCGGATTTGACTATGCTGGACCATTTATTCCTAAAGACAGAAAAGGTAGGGGTATTAAAAAACGATCCACGTTAGAAAACCTTGGTGTTGGTCTATTGGTCAATTAGCACTAATCAAAAGTGACAATTTGCCTCCTTGCAAATGGCTACTAAGACGTGTACTCGAAGAGCATCCTGGCTGCGATGAAGCCGTGAGAAATGGAATTTTAAAGAGATCCGTTTCCAAGATTTGTCCGTTGCCAATATAACACTAGTGTAGCATCTTAGAGTTCTTCGAGCACCGTAACCGTTCAAAAGGGTGAAGTGTGGACAATCTCGGTGTTTTTAACTAACCTCGGCTACGTTTACTTTTCTCCTCGGCCAATCAAAAACACCTTGCACCTAAAAGTAAACTTTCGCAGATTGTAATGTAAATTAAATTAATTTATTTAATTTAAGTTTAAGAATTTAAAATTGTAACAACTCAGATTAGTACAAAACTCGCGGGGCTGAAGTCAAGGGCGTACTCAGGATCTGAACTCATAGGAGGGGAAACTCATATTAATTTCGAGGAAAGAGGGCAAAGTGAAATACGACTATTTCTTACAAAATAAAACAGAACTATTGCAAAACTGCTTTTATTAGTCACTAAAAAATGCATACTGATTCGCATCCCGCCGTTAGTAAGTAAAAATGTGGGTTAAATTCTTTCAAAGAATACTGTTATAAAATAGTTCCAAGAATTATTTCACCGTTTTCAAATTTCCACGAATTTATTTTAATATTCGAGAACTAGACTGAAGGTTACTGAGTAAAATGTGGATTAGACTTTTTCAAAAATACTACTATAAAATAGTTCCAAGAATTATTTCACCCTTTTTAAATTTACACGAATTACGATACCTTCGTTTGACACTTGTATCAATAGTTGTCACGAAAATTCTTTTGTTTTCCATAAATACACTAAAATCCCATTATGTAAGCAACTAGATTCCATTTACTTTTTGTTATTAATTTGGTTTGATAAAAATATATAATAAGTTGAAATATATCCCTTACTTTATGATAACCATGTACATAAAATATCAAATTAATATTTAATTTTATGGATTAAAAAGGCAAGGCAAAAGTTACCTAATGTTAAAAATAAAAATATCCAAAAGTCACTAATCCAGCGAAAGTAAAATTTCGCACAACTTAGATAACTGAACAAAAATTAGCAAACGAATAAAGGAATTATCTAAACCGTTGAAAAGATTTTGCGCTTCTACAATAAAATACGTATTTATTTTACTAAAACACCTTAAGGTGTTAATAGTTCCTATAAAAAGCAATAAAATAATCTCGGTCCGTTCTTCGGTTTTATTGATACCCTTGACGTCTATCCAGATCTATCTACTTATTAACAAATTAGCATTTGTTAGAATTTCATTGGTTAGCTTCAAAGCCAAGCATTCTTCACAAAGGTCAATGCCCTTTGTGAAGAATGAATATTGACACCTTCCAATAATTATAAAATTTCGATAAATCTAATTTTTTATTTAACCCTTATTACTATATTTTACATCTCGCGGAACCCTCACTATATCTACAAACATCCTAATCATAACCGGGCATTAAAAAAATAAAAATTACCTACAAATAATTTATTCAAACATGCACGTATAAGATACATAAGATATACAATAAATAATTTTACAGAATAATTAAATATAAATTGTACAAAATAAAGAACAAAATAAAATAAAATAAAATATAAAAAAACTTTGTAAGGTAAAAAAGTAAATGATTAATGAGAAGAATGTGATTGTATTTTAAACTTCAATATTCTTTGAAAACTTGGTTTAATATTTTATAGCAAATTCGTATATCTGGTGCAGGCATCTAGTTTATTACTATATTTCGTTTTTGTATTTCACGATTTCATAAATATGTGGTAGGAATAGGTACCAACAAATACAATAGTAATTAGATCGTTATTGTAGGAAAGTTTAAAGCTTTGCAAGTGGTACCCTTTTGTGATATTACAGGACTTACAATTGGTCCCGCGGAACCCCAAAATATTTTCTCGAAACCCCAAGTTTCCACGGAACACACTTTGAGAATCACTTACTCAAACTACTCGGAACCTCTACAATTTTGAATGTTTTAGTAGCAACGGTTAAATAAAATACAATAAACAACTAATTAAAAAAAAATATTTTATAAATTATAATATACTAATATACTTTAACTACTTAACTACACCGACGGCGCGGTAGCGGCTGTACTCACCGTTGTTACTACAGCGGCGGGGACCTGTGGACGTCGACAATCGCAATCACGGAAGTTAAAGATTAAATTCGGTCGCCACCGAAACCACTGTCGTCGTTCCCGCCGCTATCTGCACGCCGCCGCTGGAAGCGGATTTGGAACAGTGGCGTAACTATGTAAGATTGCGCGCCCCTGCGAGCCTAAGTTTGCGCCCCTCCATACAGTTGTACGGGTAACTTTTGTTAAAATAAAATATGCAACAGCTAATAATAATTCATTACTCATTCATTTCCTTGTATCTCTTCAACGGATTTTTTTATATGATTAATTTGATTTAACACCCATTATAGTTTTTTCCGGGCTTCAGCGCAGGCGCATTGGTCAATCAAAAAAAGCATTGTTTTTGCTATTTCTTCTATAAACCCTTTTAATACATTTGATAAAACTTTAGATTAGGTCCCTTCAGCATATGCTATGTACCATTCGATGGGTCTCATCGAGCTGAATAATAGTGTTCTAACCTAACCTAACCTAACCGAATTTAACTCAACCCTACCGAACCTAACCTAACCTAGGTTTAATTGAGGTTTGCGTTTTTCATCCATTCATAGTGTTTTAATTTAATTTTTGGTTAGGTTAGGGTAGATAAGGTTAGGTTAGGTCGCATGCGCATTAATACATGCATTTTCAAGTAGAGTAGGGGTGGAAGGCTATGACTTCCTTTCCAAAAAAGTGATTGGGAATTATCTCGAGAACTTCTGCCCCCCCCCCAATTGCACTATTGTTCAGCTCGATGAAACGAATCGAATGTCATATATAGCATGTGCGAGTGCGGGTGGCGAACCTTAATCTTAATACATTGCTTCAAAAAATTATTATCAATCTGTTGTCGCTGATCCAATATGTCAGCACATTTAGTTTGAAGTTCTTAAACAAGTTTCAAATTTCATTACAATTTACAAGTACAGCACATACGACGGAAGTGCTTTAGTTATTGTTAGCGTCGTTGTCAAAGCAGATAAATAATCGTTATTCAATAATTTAATTAATTTTATTAAAAAAAAACATCTAATATTATTGTATCACAATATTCCCTAATTCCTTTTTTATTGTCTCTATAGAATGTTTTTTTACCTCCATTTTTATTTCAAAAAAATAAAATGTCACGAAAGCAGCGCCCTTCGGAGGGTTGCGCCCCCTGCGTTGCAGGGTTTGCAGGGGCGATAGTTACGCCACTGCACCAACGTACATCTTTTATGACGTCAACAGGCTTTTCACATATTGCTACTACGCTACCTATAAATCAAAATAGTTTATTTCTGTAGAAATTTTAGATTCTGTACGTAATGCCTCAAGTAAAGTACAGTGAAACCCAAATTGAGTGAGGATGGTTTGAATTTCGCGCCTTAGGTTTTAGCGTATTTCACGTTGTTATTGTAGCACTACTGAAATGTGTTACGTCAAATTACAGTGTCAACTCGTCACTTTCTTGTTTACATCGTTGTGCTTTGCACACGTGCTTGTGCCACGTTGTTCTGAGTTTTCATTGAATTTTTGCTTCATTTCGCTTGTTTTCTTATTTTACAAAACTGTTCTTTTCAGAACTCCGGTTTGTTAGACGATATTATTATCAAGTAAGCTTATTATTTAAAATTAATGAAGTTCATAAGCTATATTATTTTTAGACGCCACTGTAAAATAAAAGAAGGATAAAAATGTCTGAAAACGTTGCCAACGTGACAATAATTTAACGTGGCGGTAAATTCAAACAGTCTTCAATCATTTTGGATCACCCTGTACTTAATAATGTTAAAAATAATATCATTCATAGAGAATATTTGGTATACAAGACAGTTTCTCATTAACATATTTAAGCACTTTTTAAAAGCAGTAAAAAACATGAAAAAGCTGCAAGACAGAGATGGATGGCATATAGCAAATGGATATAAGTGAGATAGGATGGGTAAGTCCCCTGACGTTTGGAACGTTTATTGGTTGATCGTTACTGAGGCAATCTGTAAAGTTAATAGTGGCGGTCAAACTCGGGGCACACGACAAACTGGTATATCGCTATCATGCTCGAACGCACACATTAAAGCAGTATAATAGTATAGTCCTTGAGGAGAAACGTCACTATAATATTAACGCTTGTGTTGATTAAATACTGCTGATTCAAAGCCTGACAAGCAAAGTTGTTTAACACGTAGCCAATTAGTTAAGATTTCTGCCGTGGCGCTAGTTATCCTATTATTGTCATGGCATAGATGAGAATTTTAGGAAAATACAATGAGAGCCAAAATGATTTGTTCATTTTTAATTTGCAATAATAAAAAATATATTATATTAATCACTAAAGTACTGATACCAATCGAAAGAGAATGGAGATGTTTTGACAGATATTTTTGTTTATTTAATTATGTTTAAATAATCCATGAAGAAAAACGACAGTATTAATTATACAGAGTGTATTATCGGTTTTGTTACATAAGCGAATATAATGTAAAAACATAATTTCTTAGATATTGGCTCCCCTAATTATTTTAGAGGAAAAGTCACTTTATAAAAGTTGTAGATCTTGTTGAGTACTATTCAAAACACCCCCACTTTACCATTCTGTGCACTAATACTAATACCCAAGAATAATACCAATTGCTGCATCCTAGATAATTGTAACAGTAGTACTTCTTTCCGACAAGCATTAACAAACACAAGGCAAAGATAAAAACAAATCGAAAACTCAGCATCTATAAAATATAAAAACATCTATTTTGTGATCGATTTTTTTAATTTTCAAATCGAGCACAAAAAAGACAATCTGAGAAAGTAGAGCGAACACTTAAAGATGTAGTTTCACCCATCTTTAGTTTTATCAATACTTAACTTGCCACTGCAATACACTTTTATTTACAAATTATTATCACGTTTACATTTTAAGTGACTTCAGACCGTAACTTATGCTGATTTTGTCAAACAGCTGTCACAGTCATAGGATAATTAGTGTCATGAGCTTATAGTGTTAAAAATTGCGTATTAGTCATTTTCGTTGCTTTGCAGGCTTTAAAAGCAGTGTTTTTAATTAAGGCAGGTAACGAATATTAGGAATTCACTCACACTTATATATTTAATAAGCAGATATATGCAATTTTTATATCTACCCAATTGAATGGTTGCATTATCCCACTTTTCAAATGAAGTTTCGAAAAGATTCTGTTTATGAAAATACATTTATGTAATTATTACCAACATACTCTACACACAAATATCTTTAAGCAGATAAAGGATATGTGGGAATCCTAATTTTCATAGAAAATAGATAATTTTTCTCATAACTTAACGATGTAGGTGTCGTTCATGCATTTTCGACGAACAAAAAGTTCGTTTCTGAATTCGTGAAGTCTGTTTGTCTGTCGGTCTGTCGCCTTTTTCCATGTTGACTTTTTTTAATTTTTCTTAATCTGGAATCTTATAGTACATCAAATTCTAAGAAACTTTTGGTTGAAACATTTTTTTGTATCTCTTCGGGAAAGTGGTCAAAATGACCACAGAAAATTCCGGTAAATTTTTGAAAAATGAAAAATTTTGTATTTTTTAAAAATTTACGAAAAAATAAACATTTTTAGCAACAAAAAAAATTCGAGAAATTTTAGGACTTAGAATTTTAGTTTTTATGACAAATAATGTGTTACGTCAACATTAGTTGTCAAAAATAAATTAGTTTATTAAGTATACAGTTGTTTCTGTTCGTCATGGCAATGCTAGCTCTGCGCATTCTCACTAGTCTAACTTAATAAAGTTTGAAAATGTTTCACTGTTTTTCTTCCTTCATTGTCATGGTTTCGTGTTTCAATTCTTTATCTTTCTTGTGCTCTCTTTTACGTGATATAAACGACCCAGATCGATTGTTAGACCAGAAAAATAAAAATACACATTATAGAAAATAAAAATAAAATACGATTTTCCAATTTATACTACAGTTTATATTTGCTTTCTGCTCTAAAAACTTACTGAGAAATCTTTTATAGACACTTTTATATAAGTATAAAATATACATAAATTTCAATTTGGAAATTCATTTCCATATCGAAAATAAATACCGTTGACTCCCTTGTTTAAAATCTCTACACAAAATCATAAAATGACCTTTACAAATATAATCTATAGTAATAATATGTGCTGACCTTCGTGTTGTGTTTAATGTTCCTGCAAAGTAAATTACTGTTCGTTGTTATTCTGCAAATCTCCATATATTTCAGTATAATTATAATTATAATTGTAATTGCTACAACCCATAGCCTGGAAACCAGGCCCCAGAAGCTATAAGCTTGTGCGGGAGGGAGGGGGCGATTATTATTATTAAGTAGGCCCTAAGTGCGGCTGCAGCCGACTTACAGATGGAACAGCGCAAATCCCACATTTGTGTCACAGCTAAGGAAAACTGAAGAAAACCTTAACCAGATCTGCCGGCACCGGGAATCGACCGCGGGCCGCTTGGGTGAAAGTCCATCACTCTAGACATTACACTACCAAGGCTGTTACAAACAAATAACATTACAAACAAATGAAAAATATTCTTCTTATCTTAAATGCATCCTCCTACTTGGTAGAACTGTGGTTGCAGTAACAATCGTCTATACTAGTCAACCTTTCTTTGATCTCTGTTATTTATACGGGGCGGCAGGGGTTAGAACGCATTAATTTTAAGGGGTGATAGAACACATCAAAAGGAACAAAAAAGCCGCAATAATTTTTTTCTATGTTAATTAGCTTTCGAGTAATTTAAAAAACCAATGGCATATCTGGCAACCTTGCTTAAGTATACTCGCAGCCTACAGCTGGGTCTTGACCTTGTTTTAAAAAATAAACAAACAAACTGATGACAGTCGTTGTTCAACAATAAAAACATCCGAAGCAGATTAGTCGGGTGACTAATTCTACGAAAATTGTAATCAATGTTCTTCGGTAAACAAAATTTGAACGTGCTTAAAAACATGCTGTTTCATAAGAAACTAACTGTAAAAGTATAACAATAATTGACCTACATTTTATATTTATTAATTTTCGGAATATTTTCAAAATTTCTAGACATATTTGGTTTTTGCTAAAAAATACTATCTTTTGTAAAAAAATTTTGATTAAGGTATCTACCAGAAAATTAAAGATTTTATTAATGTAGCCAAAACAAGGCGTCATCAAAATCCCTTAACCTAATCACCTAATTGAAACTAGACAAATCTTTTCTTTAAAAGATATTTATTCTCCTATAAAATCATTAAAAACTGTTATTAAATAAACAAAGTCGTGCTACAAATTATTTTCAGTTCAACAAACTACAAACTTCCTACAATTACCTCACAAATTACCTCACTCTAAAAGGGTATTATTTACACAGCTGTGATCAGGCATTGACCCAAATATTCTTCATTAAATTGTAAGGTTGTAAACAAAATGTGCTTTATTGCAAGTTGAACAAATCTCCTACATCAGCATTTTGTGCAAATGTGAAGCAAATTTTATTATAAACTTTACAGGGTCACGTTTCTTCATTGAGTAAAATGAATTTTTAATTGTAAAAAGAATTCAATTTTACGCGGAAACGACATACGATACGATAAAATGTTATTAAGGTTTGTTGCTGTGATAGATTAGATGCATCTAATAACGTTTTATAAAACTTGCTTTTTAATATGTACCTACATTGCACATATTTCCAAGCATTTGAATTATCGCTCAAAATATTATAACAGAAAGAACTCTCATCACATCCCAAATTAAGTTGACGGTCAATAAGATTTGACAAAGGCCGACTGTCTACTTTAAGGTAGAAGCGGACGGGAATCTGCCGAAGGCTCACCAAGCCATTTGCCATTTTTTTACCAAATACCACTCGTCCAACCAAAATAATCAGATTTTTCAATATTCACGTGTTTGTTGTCTTTAGAAGCTGCATTCGGTGAGCTTCATTTTTATAAGCATCAATGAATGTAAATAAACTAATGTAGTTTCACCTTAAATGCAACTAGCTTTCATGCAGAATTGTTGGCTACTTTGAATGTACTTGTGGTATTAAAACCGAAAAGTGGCTTAGATGAAAACGGTACTTAAAACACAATTGGGACGCGCCAAAGATCGATCTGCATTTACTGACATTTCAAAAATTATAAAATCTAAATATTTTACTTAAAATTGTTATAAACAGTAACACGAAAACTTTTCTTGTAGGGATTTTTGGAAATAGTTTTTCCATGACATTCGACGTAGGATTTCAATGACACCTTCGCTATTAGTAAATTACTACAGGAATTATCTCCGTCTAATCCATCTATAGTCTAGTTTCTGTAAAGTATTATTACGAACACTTTTTCAAAAATATACCAGCCATGTTAAACATTAAACTATCTAAGTAGTCCTCCCAAGTTGCAAAACTAAGCAACATAAATTAAAAAATTATAAGTGCCTTATTTGTAGAGCCGAAGATTGTTATCTACAATAATGACGAAAAACATAAGTTTATCGTCAAGTCATTCGTTTAGCTTGAACGCCAATGTTCGAAATTCGGGTCTCCCTATTTTTCGTTTTTTATATCGTGTGATATGTAGGCTGTGGTTGCTATGGCAACGGAAAACAAGATGGTTGTTGACTAACTGAATAAATAAATGTATGTTCATGTGTTATTGTACAAAGTTGAAATAAAGAGCTTATAATAAATATACAGTGTATATTTAAGTATATATAAGTGTATATATAACAATTTGGCGACGAGTGGAGGAGTTTGTGTGGTAAACAAAATGACTTTTGAAAATAGCATTAGTAATGGCATGGTAAAACCACGTGTAGCAATGCTTGGTACAGTACCACAATTTGAAGAATATAGTGAACCGTTTATTAACTATATAGAAAGATTAGAACCACTTTTTGAAGTAAATGAAACTGGGAAAGAAGATAAAGTAAAATGTTTAATTGTAGCAATTGGAGCAGAAATGTATAAAACATTAAAAAATCTGGTTGTGCCTGAAAAACCAACAGATAAAAGTTTTGAGGAACTTAAAGAAGCTTTACTAAACCATTATGGTTGTAGAAGTAACATTATAAGTGAGAGGTATAAATTTAATTCAAGAAAACAAGCTGAGAATGAGTCAGTAAAAGATTTTATTGTAAATTTAAAGCAGCTGTCAATTAACTGTAAGTTTGGCACTTTCCTTAAATGAAGCATTACGGGATAGATTAATAGTCGGTTTAAAAGATGAAGCAATGATAAAAAGGTTGTTGCCAGAGAAAGAATTAATTTTTGAAAATGCATGTACATTGGTAATGGACATGGAAGCGGTGAAAAAGCAATCATCAATGATAATCAATAGTGGAGTTATTGGAGAAGATGTTAACAAGGTTAGTCGGGATAAGTTTAAGCCACAACGTCATGGGTAATATTTTTCTAAAAATGTACTTCATGAAGAGAGTTATAAGAAGAATACCATGTCAAGTCAAGAGAAATGTAAAAGCTGTAATCAAGTTCACAGAAAGAAGTAATGTTAAGTATCAAAGTGGGCTTGCTTCATATGCGGTAGGCGTGGCCATGTAGCTAATTGTTGCAGATTTAAAGATGTTAGAAGAAAGAATAATAATTGTAATCTTGTGCAGTGTAATAAAGTGTTCGCTAGTGAAAGCAATTTACCACTGGTAGTAGTAGTTGAGATAAATAATCAAAGTATAAGGTTTGATGTGAATTGCAGTGCTAGTGTGACCCTGATGCCTCATTTTATGTTCGTAAAATTCTTGAAAAAGTCAGAATTGTTAAAATATGATGGTACACTAAACAGTCGCAAACCAACAAAACTTGACAACAGTTGGCGTAATTCATGTTAACGATTGTTTTAATGACAGTAGTTTTGTCAAATTACCAATTATAATTACAGGTAATGATCTACAAAAAGCACTTTTAGGTAGAAACTGGCTGCAGGTGTTTAATCCAAAGTGGAAAACATCGATACTCTGTAAGAACTGTCAAAAAGCTGAGTGTAAATTGGTTGACAATGAAGTTTTGTCATATATAATATCACAAGTGGTCTGATTTTTCCGACAAAATTTGTCGTTTCAGATATGAGTAGCTTTGCAACGAAAATTACACTAGTCGACGCAGGAGACGAGTGTAATTTTCCAAAAGCAAAAGCTACGAATGTCTTAAACGATAAATTTTGCAAGAAAAAATTAGACCACGAGTTGTATTCGGCTTGACAATCCACCGAGCAAATTTTTATTTAGCGTGTGTAGTTAATATTAATTTAATTAAATTTGACATTTCATTTTGACAAGTGGTTTTTTCTTAGTGAAAAAAACACTAGTGGTTTTTTCTTAGTGAAAAAACCACTAGTGGTTTTTTCAACAGTAAAAACACAAGAGCTTTTTTTTTATCGGATAAATTTCTTTTTGTAACGAAATAATTTTGCAAATTAGTAATTTTACGAGAAAAACTGACATGGCAAAATCGCGAGACCGAAGGTCGAGCGATTTTGTCAAATGTCAGTTTTTCGAGCAAAATTACTGATGGAAAAATTTTGAGTTAAAAAGAAATTTATCCTTAAAAGAAAAGCTCGAGTGTTTTTTGGCAAGATAAATTAACGACTGAAGATATGAATGAACAACAACAATAATTATTTTTATTGATACAATTAAATTATTTGAATGAACAGTTATTAAATACACAATTGTTATAAATTGTTTTGGTTTGGTGTACTGATTTCAAAATTTTCTTCTCTGTATCAAGTATCAACAATACTTAATAATTATAACTGACAGGGCAGACATTAAAGTGACGTAAGCGTACTAGATGTAGTCTGGTTATGAGGAACAGGCGTTTTTATCGGTGATAAAAAAGGATGCACCTTTTTTATCGCTGTCAAAATGACAAAACTGTCATTATTAAATGACACATTTTATATAGGAGTTAATTTATCAACAGTAAAAACACAAGAGCTTTTTTTTTATCGGATAAATTTCTTTTTGTAACGAAATAATTTTGCAAATCAGTAATTTTACGAGAAAAACTGACATGGCAAAATCGCGAGACCGAAGATCGAGCGATTTTGCCAAATGTCAGTTTTTCGAGCAAAATTACTGATGGAAAAATTTTGAGTTAAAAAGAAATTTATCCTTAAAAGAAAAGCTCGAGTGTTTTTTGGCAAGATAAATTAACGACTGAATATATGAATGAACAACAACAATAATTATTTTTATTGATACAATTAAATTATTTGAATGAACAGTTATTAAATACACAATTGTTAAAAATTGTTTGGTTTGGTGTACTGATTTCAAAATTTTCTTCTCTGTACCTATCAAGTATCAACAATACTTAAGAATTATAACTGACAGGGCAGACATTAAAGTGACGTAAGCGTACTGTCTGGTTATGAGGAACAGGCGTTTTTATCGGTGATAAAAAAGGATGCACCTTTTTTATCGCTGTCAAAATGACAAAACTGTCATCATTAAATGACACATTTTATATAGGAGTTAATTTATCACTATAAAACTAATTTCATTGGTCCCAATTTGAAAAATTCTGTAATTTGATTGGTTAAAAATTTTCGAGTTGGATTGTCAATAAAAAATGAATTTAAAGGTAATATTTCTGAAACATTTATTCATTCGTTGTTGTGTAGATATCCTAATGTTTTTTCAAAAAGCAATAATTCTATTACAGATTTTGTTGGTAATATAACTTTAAAGGAGAATGCAACACCAATTTTTCATAGAGCTTATGATATACCTTTTGCTTTACGAGATGAAGTCAAAAAGGAGTTAAACTATAGTAAAAACCAAATAAGAATAAAGTAGATGGCGCTTCGATCCAAGTTACATTTACACACATGAAATGAAAACAGCGGGAAATTTGAAATATAATATTGTTTAGTTTTCAAAATATTTACTGAAAAATATATAAAATTTATTTCTGTGATTTTGTACAAGATGCCAGTGTATCTTATGAACAATTTATAAATAGAATTAATAAATAATGCACACTATTATGACACTATAATGTCACTATGATTCGAAAAACCTTAAAAGTTGTTTTATATAGGCCAAATATCAACATCTTCGTCTGATTCGTTGGGTTGGAACTTTCCTTCTGATCCTAAATTTATAATATTTTTCCAAAATATCCTCTACTACTATGTCTAAATCACACCTTCGTTTTTCTTCACTAATTATGTGGTATACCCATGCAATATTTCCATCGTTCTGCAGTAACGATAACGCCACGCCAGTAAGTTAATATATTGTATTATTATTAGCTGCCATGTAATACTACATGATGTTTGACTTGTGCCCATATCAACTCGATTGGATTTAAATTACAAACATAAGGGGGCAATCCTAATATGGTTCTTCCCCCACTTTTCACCATTTCATTGATTTTGAGCACTATGAATTACTTGTCCTCTTGAATTTTTGAAGGATTGTCGTTCAGCCATAGTTAAAATCTGATACAAAAATATTATTACGTTTATTTAAACTGCAATTAAGATTGTTACATAAATCGTCATACCTGCACAGTAATAAGAATAGCGCCGGTAAGTTTTAAAAGAACTATTGTTTTAATAAAAGGACTAAAAATTATAAAGAACTTGAGAAAAACTCGAACTAAACCATAACCTCGAAAATTGTAAGTATTACTATCTTAGACATAGATGCAGCGTTGCCTGATTTTAGGTATGAATTTCCGATTTCCCTTTTTGATTTAAAACTTTGTACATTAATTAATGAGCATTTCGTCACGTTAATTATGAATGTACATTAATTATAGTTTCTTTTTACACACACAATAAGTTATATTTTCGTAGTTGAGCGAACGTAAGCCGTAACGTTTATTGTAGAATTGAAACGGCGCTTTACTCATAATTTATGCACAAATTTACTTTTTTAAGTTGTGTGAACGTGCCTCGTATTTTAGCCAATCAACGCGAAGGTCAAGCTTGCCCTATACCTTCCTTCGCTTTATTCTTAGCTGAATTCTACTATAGAGAATAGTCAGATTATCAGTAAAACACAGTTCAGTGAATGGGCTAGTCCTTTAGTGTGTGTACCACGTAGAAATGGCTCAATAAGATTATGTGTAGATTTTAAAGTAACGTTAAATAAGCATGTTTTAGTTAATCATTATCCTTTACCAAAAGCTGAAGATATTTTTCAACAGCTGAAAGGTTGTAATGTGTTTGTGAGATTAGATTTGTCCAATGCTTACTTGCATTTATCTACGAGCGAACAAAGTAAAGAATTACTTACTGTTAATACCATGTTTGGGTTGTATCGTTTTAATAGGTTATGTTTTGGTTTAGTATCTGCCCCAATGATTTTTCAATCGGTGATTGATGAAGTTATCGTGCTATTCCTAGAACCTGTGCTTATTTAGATGATATTATTTTAGGCGGAGAAAATCTAGAGTGTCAGAAAAATTTAATAACTAGTGATGGGAACTTGGGTGTCAAGTGTCGTGATACTGTTAGTGGTCGTGACACTTGAAGTGTCGCGACACTTCGTGTTGAACAGTATCGCTCTTATTAGAGTGTAATTCGAAGTTGCTTGATCATTCTTACAAAGAAATTAAAGGCAGATTCGTTGAACAGGCCAACAATCATTGAATAAGACGTACATATAAAACTATTTTGTTGTAGATTTTTTTAGTTAAAATTATAAATTCATGAATTATTTGCAAAACATTAATTTAAAAGCCGAAACCTGAAAAGTTGACATGACGCCTCCGTGGTTCAATGGCAACCGTGGCTTGCTAAACTGCACGGGCTGGTGGAATGCAAGATCGAACCCCGTTACAAGCATAACTTTTTTTTAAATTTTATTTGTCATTAATCTTTAATTGAATAACAATTTAAATAATTTGTTATTATTCTTTTATTCGAAAAACGTACAAGAAATAATAAATTAGAAATGAAAACTGAAGATGCTTTTTCATACTGCATACTACAAAAACCAATTTTTACAATATTAGTTAATTAACACTCAAAATCCTGAACATTTAAATACATTTAAAGTTTCAGTATTGACAAGTACTTATTTTACATTTTATATATTTTAATTTGAAATAAATACGTAATGAGAATTCTTGAATTCATGTCTTATTAATTGGGTATCATTATTTTTTAATTGTAATGTATTATTTCTTGTACGTTTTTCGAATAAAAGAATAATAACAAATTATTTAAATTGTTATTAAATTAAAGATTAATGACAAATAAAATTTAAAAAAAGTTATGCTTGTAACGGGGTTCGATCTTGCATTCCACCAGCCCGTGCGGTTTAGCAAGCCACGGTTGCCATTGAACCACGGAGGCGTAACGTCAACTTTTCAGGTTTCGGCTTTTAAATTAATGTTTTGCAAATAATTCATGAATTTATAATTTTTGAAGAATTGGGATTGTTATTAAGGGTAATATTTTTGGACAGTAAGTTAGAATATCTTATCTATCGATGGCAACTATTAATTTCACCGACTTTTATTCGAGAACGAACTATTTGGCATATTTCAGATTTCCCATACTAATTTCCTATAGCAAATGTTAGAACGAACACGGTGTATAAATAATTTAATGTCTTTAAATGTACTTAATGCATAAATATATAACCATAACAGAATTTACTCATATAATCGTTTTTTAATCCATAGTTTGCTTATGATTTATGTAGCTATGAATCTTGACTGCTTCTCGTTTCAATTGGATTACATTTACACTAGCGCATGCATGATGTAAAGGCGAAGTGTCGTTAAAGTATCATGAAGAGTCGACACTTCTGACGTCATTGCTTCGACTCTCAAGTGTCGCGACACGCGAGTAGTGTCGAGAACCCATCACTATTAATAACCATAACATGAAATTAAATGTTGAAAAATGTGAGTTTTTCGTAGAAGAGTTAGAATACCTAGGGTATGTGTTACACAAAAATAAGTTAAAGCCTAGCGCTTCAAAGATTTTAGCAATTAAAAATTGCCCTTGTCCTGAGAATGTTACTCAGTTAGGCATTCTTAGGAATGTTAAACTTTTATCATAAGTTATTACCAATGCCAACAGAAACCATGGAACCTTTACATAGGTTAACAAGAAAAGATGTTAGTTGGAATTGGTCGACTAAATGTGAGAATGCATTTAATAAATGTAAAGAGATGTTGTCAGAAAAATCTAGTTTAGTAATATTTGATCCTAGTTTACCAATAGTTTTAACTTGCGATAGTTCAAGCTACGGTGTAGGGACTGTTCTTAGTAATGTTAAAGAAGGAGTGGAACATCCAGTTGCATTTGCATCGACTACGTTATCTGTTTCACAACGTAATTATAGTCAGTTAGAAAGAGAAGCATTAGCTATAATTTTTGCAGTTAAAAAGTTCCATAAACATTTATATGGAAATTCGTTTTTAATCTTAACAGATCACGAACCTTTCAAATCAATTTTTAACCCGCAAAAGAGTATTCCTCAGTTATCAGCGGTAGGTTTACAAAGATGGTGTTTATTTTTGTCTGCATACAATTATGAAATCAAGTATAAACGAGGGTCGTTAATTAGCAATGCTGATTGCTTATTAGTCCAATCAAACTGTATGAAAAACGGGCTTCACTTGGGAAAATGGAAGTACATAGGATTTTTTTCTTCCAGCATGTAGGGGGGGGTCTAGAAAAGCTTAACTTGTAGTTTTCGATCTCAAATTCATATAAGCTTTTTCCGCCATTTTGAAAAGAAGTGAACTTGAAAGTTGATGAAAGTTTGAACTTTTTCATTTTTTATATTACGCGAAAAAGTTTCGAATAAAAGTTGTAGACAATCGTATTGCCAACAAAAATGCTTTATACAAATTTTTTGTCGGACCTACTGTTACAGAGATCATTTCAAAATAACACTTCACCCTTCTTTTCAAGATGGCGGAAAAAGCTCATATGAATTTGAGGTCGAAAACTTCAAGTTAAGCTTTTCTAGACCCCCCCTACATGCTGGAAGAAAAAATCCCATGTACTTCCATTTTCCAAGTTAAATGTTTAGTTTGACTGGACTATATCTATGTTACCAATGAATGATCAATTTAAAGATGACAGTTGTTATTTTGTTCATTTAACTGACAAACTTATGTCACATGAAAGAATTGTTGAAGCAACACAGTCTGATGAATTGTTACTTAAAGTAATTGAGTTGTCTCGTGTTGGTTGGCAAAATTATGTAAAAAATGATGAACTAAATTATTATTTTAAAAATAGATTGGTTTTAACAGTAGATCGTAATTGTTTTTGGTTTGGAAATAGATTAGTTATTCCAAAATGTTTGCAAAAAGAAGTTTTGAAAACTTTATATAAAGACCATATCGGTATAGTTCGTACTAAACTCTTAGCACGAAGTCATGTTTGGTGGCGAAATATTGATACAGATATTGAAGCGTTCTTGTCCAGTATGTATCACAGAATGATAATGTTCCAAAGGTACAAGTTAGTTGGAGGAGTGAGCAAGAAGCTTGGAAACGTATTCATGTTGATTTTTCGAAAACTGAGAATGTAGTGTTTTTAATAATCACAGATAGTTACAGTAAATGGTTAGAATGTTTTATGATGAGAAATACAAGAGCATGTGATGTGATTTATAGGCTTGAAGAAGTGTTCTCAAGATTTTCCTTTCCTGAAGTGGTAGTTTCTGATAACGGTCCGCCATTATATTCGCGATAATTTAAACAGTATTTAAGTAATCACAATATAAAATTGTTGCATTCACCTCCATATACGCCATCTGCAAATGGTTTTGTAGAAAGGAGTGTGCAGTCAATTAAGAAATTATTACTGCGTTCAGTTATTGCCAATAAATTTGAAAATCGCAATGTCCCATTACAACAACGTTTGAATCAGTGTTTAAAGTCTTACAGCTTACAGGTTTACACCAAGTACTGTTCCTGGTAAAAGTCCAGCTGAAATAATGTTTAAATACAATGTTCGCACAGAGTTATCAATGTTGAAGCCTTCAAGTAATACTAAAGCAGAACAAAATAATGTCTATAATTTAAGAAGTTTTAGTATCAATGATAAAGTATTAGTTAGGTCTACAGTAAAAGGGGAGAGGAAGTGGTTATTTGGAAGAGTTATGCAAAGAGTCGGTAGAGTAATATACATAGTAAAATTGCAGAATGATGTATTTCGTAAGATTCATGTTAATAATATCAAACAAAGCTGTGTTGCGGATGATTGGCATTCTTTACCAAGAATTGTACTTGATCAGAATCAAGTTAATGAACGTATGTCAAATTCTCTTATAACTAATTCACTACCACTTGCTCTTAGCAAAGGTGTTAGAATTATTAAAAAGCCAGATCGATATGTTTCATAAGAGACGTATTGTATGTTGAAACTTCAAGTGGAAAGAAGTGATATGTAGGCTGTGGTTGCTATGGCAACGGAAAACAAGATGGTTGTTGACTAACTGAATAAATAAATGTATGTTCATGTGTTATTGTACAAAGTTGAAATAAAGAGCTTATAATAAATATACAGTGTATATTTAAGTATATATAAGTGTATATATAACATCGTGTTTTTATTGTTGTTGGCTACAAAAAATCCATAAAAAATCATACGTTTGAGAACGTTAAAGAATACTTTTCATAGGGCAATCGCTTTTTAACTTTTTTGCTATGTAAACAAGATAAAATGTTTTATTAAAATCACGTAAATCTTGAAAAACTATTATTTCAGAATAAAACAAGCATCATCCGACCTGCGCACAATTTTGGATAACTTCGCTCGTCAATAAAAAATCACTGTGCATCGTACGAAAAAAATGCAAGCTATTTTTTAGTGGGGGCGCTAATGTTTTTTTGTAGCTTAGTTAGTTAGAGCGGAGTGATCATAAACCAAAGTCGCTGCCGCCTAGGAACTATTCAAAAATGTTTTGATTTTTTCGCATAATTTTAATAAACTTTATTTCAAAATTTCAGTTCTAACCTGCAATATTGCGCACGACTAAAAAACATGATGTCATTTGAAATATGTTGAATGATTAAGTAAAAACGGTGATCTTTTTGTATTGACAAGCTGAATAGGTACTTAATTAGAAAAATTATTAACTTTGTAAAAATGATACACATCACACTCATGATTATTACTAGTTAACTAAAACTAAGGCATTTATTTTATCAAGTTACCTAGGCCAGTAAAACGCAAGAGAGCAATCGAAATATTTTAATAGGAACTAAGACAAAATATTATTCGTTCGATTGGACATCTGGTGCCAATCCACGAATTAAGAAAGGAGTCGGAAGGTTAATGAAAATTTATATAATAAACAGTAACAGGAAAATATATTTCAAAGAGCATCCCGTTTTTTAGCATTAGCAATATTGGAAACCAGAATTACATTTTGAAATGCAATTTATTAAAACTATAGTTTTAATATGCGAAAAATAAAATGTTTGAAGAGAAAAAATAAAAAAGTTTCCTGCCAGCTGGAATCAAACCTGGAGCGGTAGCGACTATAATTTATTTAAATAATTTTTCTTATCAAGAGGGTCTAAATGTAGGTTTTTTTAACCATTTTCAGAATATGAACACTCTTTAATTAATGAACAGAATAATAAAAAGATATGGTAACTTTATCTACTTGAGGAGATTTTATAAATGGTTTTTAAAAGCACGGGTTAATCCCTATATTCAGTTTTCCAATTAAACATACGGTATACGGGGTTGCTGGAAAATAAACAAGCTGCTTTAGACACTGCGGTTTTAAAATTACTGGACTTTTTAGACATTTGTTTTATACTTTAGTAATTTAAACATTCAATTTTTACTTATGCATAAATTCTATGTAACATTAAATATACGATTTATGGTAGCAGTTATGGTTATATTTGTCCACAGATATCTAGTTTTACTGCATTTTTGAAAGCCTAATTAAATATTAGGAATTACTTGAACGGTAGAATAACTTTAATAAACAATACTTGATAGAATTACTTAGACTGGAGAAAAATCTGTTGTCATTGGATACCTCAGCTTACAGTGCGTTACAGTTGCTTTTTAAGTTGTTACATTACCATTGGCGATAAAAGTTAGGTCTACACGTTTAAAGCAGAATGAAAGGGTAATCTTACTAATTACTTCTTTCTAACTAATTGTAAGTTAATTCAGTCGAAGCTAAATAGTTCAGTTTACAATTACTACATAATAATACACGACTTTGTACACCAGGAAATAAGACTATATAACAAACAGCAATTTTGGAGATACAATTATTGGTCCAAACGATCTATGGTCTTGACCTATCACTGTGCCTTTTTTACTTATTATCTTGATTTTAAAGAATGATGATGATGTACATGATTTTCAACTCCCAATGATTACGAGCCCCGGCGTTTATTAATTCGTCTACTTTCATTTTTGTTAAAAGTCATCATGCAATCTTTACTCCAAAATACTCTTTGGTTTAGAAAGTGACTCTTTCTTGTTACCAGAAGTGAAGTACTGCATCTACACCATGCGACGTTTTATAAAATTATATCAGGGGTTTCCTTACACCGCTTCTTGCAAAGTTTTTGAGTACTTTTGTCAATCTCGAGACGCGAACAAGCGATGTGAAGAAACTTCCCTACCGAATTCCATGAAACTTGGAATAGTTAGAATAGGCTCAGGAGTAATATTTCATTCTCGCATTAGGAAACATCCGCCTCAAAGAACAAAAGAAAAATACTGGATAAAGATTACTGGGGCTTTTAATTCAAAATATACTATATAAAAAAATACCCCATAAAATATCGAGTATGTGTTTTTTTAAATTTGACGTCGAAGGCGGCTATGGGTAGTTGATTGTGAACGGATCTTGATCGTATTAATAAATGTCATTGTCAAAACGTTCAAATCCAACCTCTGCCCAATAATTCACAATCGACTATTCACAGCCTACGTTGACGTCAAATTTAAAAAAAACTCGATACATAGTATAATGAACATAGGTATCTTATAATATATGGTGGTTTATACTGGGTGGAAATAAATGATTTTCATCAAGTTACCATTGCATTCCCCATGTAAAAGCACGACGTGTCGCTCTACGAAAATAGAGAAGGCAGTACCATAACCTCAAAATAAATTAATTCAATAAATTCTATGAATTGTTTGACAGATTGATTTCATTTATTGACAGAACTAATTAGTACTAAATCAAAAAGAGTAGAGTGGTACAGAAAAATTTACATGTGAAAAAATTCCAAAGGGAACTTGATGAAAATCATTTATTTCCACGCTGTATATTAAATGATTGTATCTGTATACTAAAATGTGATGTTAGGTTAAGAACTATCCTATATTGCAAAATCTTTTGGTCTACAAAGTAGCTATTTCTTGTCGCTAGTGTGAGGTATTACTCCTGTACCGACTTTATGCCAAGTTTCATGAAATTTTATAAGCAACTTTCCTCACACCGTCTCGAGATTGGCAAAAGTAGCCAAAAAAAGTAAGGAAACCCCCTGATAGAATTTTATGAAACGTCGCATGGTGTAGATTAAGATGCAATACTTCACTTCTGGCAACAAGAAAGAGTAACTTTCTAGACCAGAAGAGGATTTTGGAGTAAAGATTGCGGGGTAACTTTTAACAAAAAGTGCCGAGGCTCGTACTATACAGAAAGCTGTAAAAGCCTTGTTTATGGAGTGTGGAATACTTGTTTTAAAAATTGGTTCTGTCGAAGATTACCTCTTTTGAATTTAACGGTAATGATGTTAAAAAAAATACTGACAATAATAACAATCTTGCTATAAGGAATCGGTGCTAAACACCATCGTTTAAATTCTAGATGAATTTTGATAATGATACAAATTCGGAGCGTGCAACTGTGGAAAAAAGTATAGGTTCAAACTCTTAAATACCTGTTGGTCTTGGCTGTTTTCTTTTCTTTTTGAAAATCCATATGCAGTCATCCTTAGGATGAGTATCGGAATCAAAAATTGAAGCAGCTTCCTGAAAGTTAAGAAAAATACGATTTGCTTGTTTTCGTTTTATAAACAAAACTATGTATTGTATGTCTTCGTGCATAAAACAATTAAAAAGTAATCATCTAAAAATTTAAATTTTTAGAAACCCAAATATACTACCTTATTATAAAATATTTGTTTTCTTTATTCTTCTTATAGCAGAAGAATTAAAAAAAAGGTTAAAAAATATTAAAATTACTTACCATTAGACACAAAGAAGCTGAAGTCGCAAAAAGAATCAGATGCCACTTCATATTAGAATAATTTTAATTATTTATAAACACAAAAACAAAACTATTCAAAAAAGGCAGTCATAGGATGCTGTTCAGATTTAATACAATGGATGATTGTTTCAAAAAGACTATGAAACTGATACAAACACAAAAAAGGATGTCGATAATGATGAGGATGTTGATGAACAATTTTGTAATTTTCAACAAGGTTAATCCTTATCTAGATTTTATTGAAATATTTTGTAATCTATGTATATTTATGAATTCTATTGTATTGTTGTTTTCCAGCAAATAAGTGAAAAGGGATATTAGGTTATTAAAATTTATCGCTTACATTTCTTAAATTATTCGTTTATGTTAAATTATTAAATAAAGAGAAAAGTTTGTTTTTTATTTTCATCGACTGAATAAAATTTGTACATACATTTGTAAATAATAAATGCATAAATCATACGATTATGTGACCGAGGCTGATGCCGATCTTTTGTATCTATTTTTTCTTGCACTAACTTAAATTATGTAGTATATTTCTTGTCAAAAATCTTTATAATCCCTTTTTACACATTTCTCACTAGAATGCATTATGTATAAGCTGCCAAACCAACTCACTTTTTTGACTTTCTTTTAATCTTTGTATGTTATATACTTTCCATTTTTCCTCTCATTCTTTTAATCTTTACATTGGGTATATTTCCCAGTCTTGTTGGCTTTACAATATTTCATAAAACTTTTATTTCGTAATTTTTAACTTTTCTGAATTGTTGGTTATATTTAAAAATCAACATTCGTAAAACTAAGGCATAATACTGTTGGTGCAAAATCAATTTATAAATTTTAATTTTGTTTTTCTTGAAATTTATTTTTTACCTACAGAATTCATAATTATGTTATGTTATAGTGTCTTGTGGCACTCTGCGTTCTATTTCTCCATATTTCTATTAATTATTCAAACTTCTATAGTTCAGTTCAGTTTAATAACTTCAATTTTAATGTATTTTCTAAGAACATACTTCTCATTGAATATGTATTGGCATATATAGATGCCATAATTGGTAAAACAGTCTTGATTTTGTAGTCTTTTAAACATTACACTGCACCTGATCTGTCTCTGGCATTGGCACAGCAAACAAAAATAGATGACACTGATATTTATAACTGTGTTTATATCAATTATACAAGATAACAGAAATGGTGGGCTGACTATACACAGGCGGTTTCTACGACTAAAAATAAGGACAAAAGTTTGTATAAACATATGTTCTAAAATGGTTCGCTACTGAGTTACAGCTACTTGAGGCTTTTCAGTTTTTATTCAAAAATATAACAGAAAACGGAGTTGTTTAATTGAAATCGCAATAAATGTTCAAAATGACCTCCACGAGCAGCAATACACTGCTGAGCTCGTCGGATCATGGACTGTCTCATGCACTCAAATATTCCTGGTGTGCTCCGAATATGCTGGCATCCGCCTTCCACTCTCTGTAGAAGATCCTCAATGTTTTGAACTGGAGTAGAACACACCGTAGATTTTAGATGTCCTCATACGTAAAAATCAAGAGGATTTAGATCGGGAGACCGTGCAGGTCACGCTATAATATACCACGAGCAATCCATCTTCCTGCTATGTGACTGAAGTGGATCGGTACACCGCCATGCATGAACCACATGCGTCCTCTAAAATCAAGTGGAACAGCTTCCATCAAACCTGGTAAGTGATTTCTTTAAAAGAATACCGATAATTCTGTCCAGGAAGTCGTTCGGATAGTACAGAAGAACCAATCAAGAAGTCGTCGATAATTCTCGACCCACAGATTTAATGAAAACTGCTGTTGATGCCTGAACTGAACGATGGCATGAAGGTTTTCATCTTGCCACTATGTAAATTGTGAAATTTGACGATACCATCTCTTGTAAAGCCAGCTTTACCATGTACAATAAGCTTCTCGTGGTGGGAAGTCATTCTTACTCAGTTCATCTACTCTTTGCACGTGGTACGGGTACAATTGATTGGTTCTTAAAATCCGCCAGACAGTCATCTTTATTTATTTATTTATTTATTTGAAAGGAGTGTTATATTGTGTTTTGTTTGCAATACTACTACAATAACATTGTAAGATCAGTCAAAAGATTTAAAAAGTGTGCTATTCAATGTGATTAGGCACTTTTAAACAATGTTACCAATACGTAATAAATAAGAGCGTTTTATAAAAAACACGACTTTTATAAATTTTAAAAAAGACACATTATTACATTTGCAGATGATTTAAAGTGATTGCTTTCTTATCCATCAGTGGAAGTGTTATAGTATATTAAGTATCGAGAACAGTAAGGACAGTTTACCGATCGACGACAATGTTTGGCGACTGAGCGAAGCGAAGTCGCCAATATTGGAGGAGATCGTAAACTCCTTACTGTTTGAGATGCTTATACTATTTTTTGTACGACCATTATGAATACAAATGTATTAACTAAGGAAATATCCCAAAGATGGTAAAAAATAGATTCAAGATAATTTATTTTTGCCCTGTATATCCACCAACCATTAAGTAGGTTTTGTCGTTACCATGGATACGTTTGTAATTTTATTTTTGAATGTCACGATATTTTTGTCGTTTCAACGTGGTTTCAACATAAATAAATAGATAGTTGTTATTATTATTTATTGGGTATTTTTTCACAGCAAATTTAAATAAAAAACATAATTTTTTTAAATAGTTCAATAATTATTTAGAAAATAATAATGATTTTTCACGAAAGAGACATCTAAAGATGATGCATTTATTTTATAAATTACATATAATTTATTTACCGTTCTGTTTTTGACAGAACGTATAACCGTATAACCTCGTACGTTATACGAGGACCGTATAACCTTATACCTCCGATAGGCTATAAATAAAAGACAAATGTAAGTATATAAAAAATCATTTTATTATTAAAGGTTCTGTATACTTATGGTTACTTCCCGACATAATCACCATAAAGATTGAGGCATTATCGTATCTGTGGACAAGCTTTCCAATACCGTCTTCATAAAATGTTACCGCCAACGAATTTAAATGAGTCGAAAATTAAATTGACGTTGTCTTGAAGATCCTCGATCATACCGAGGATCTATGCTTGTACGCAATACAAATAGTACTCGTTATCTAGGTATAAATCTAGAATCAAAACTCACTTGGACATTACACATCAATGACGCAAAAGCCAGATGTAACAAGAATATTAATGTTCTAAAAGTCCTTTCAAATATTAATTGGGGATCAAACAGGTAGACGCTGCTAAAGTTATACAAGACAATGGTTCTGTTGACAATTGTCTATGGAAGCATTATCTATTCATCTGCAAAACCTAGTCGTTTACGTGTATTGGATTCGGTCCGCCACTCAGGAATTCGATTCGCTACAGGTGCCGTTTACACAAGCCATGTATTGAGGAATTGTCAGGAATTCAATCTTTACAGTACTTAATCAGCAGCGTCCAAGCACGATCCAAAATCTTGTCAATGCGCTGGGACATCCCAGAAACCAATCTATACACAGCAGATGACATTGATCTTGTTGCACCATGAATTACTCCAAAAGTGGCTTGCCGTTTAGATTGATAAAACAAGACTCATTGCATATAATTGATAGTTACAAGCCTTGCGAATTAATATACACTGATGGCTCCAAGACTAACTCAGGAACGGGAAGCGCAGTAGTCACACGAGATTGCTCTATGACGTGGTCGCTCCCTAGATCTGCAAGCGTGTTTACCTGCGAGCTTATGCTATCCTACAAGCACTATTAATTGTCCGGGAGTCACTGCCGTCAACGCTCCTTATTTGCACTGACTCCATGTCCTCGCGTCTAACATTAAAGGATAAATTCTCAAAAGAGGCCATTGTGCAGAAAATACATTGTATAGTATTTCACGGTAAGATGGTAGTATTTTCATGGGTCCCAAGCCATATAGTGAATTGCGTCAGAAACAAAAAAAAAATTGGTTAATGCTTTTCATATTTTAATTTGTTGTTTGTTCAAGTAAATTTTGACTTTTTCTTAATGAAGTGCGCTATAATTGTGATACTTTCGTTAAAAGAAGAGTACACAAAATTCTTGTCACAAATGTAATTTTTAACATTTTGTCTACCCAAATACGAAATTTAGATTAATTTGGGTGATCATGTTAAAATTAACGGCCGTTTAAATTTTGTTTTTATAGGAGTGCTATAATTACTTGACACACTTTATAATGAGAATACATATAATACTAGTGAACTGCGCTAGCAATCTGATGTGTTTCCAACAATGGTAGAGCAGTATAGTTGAAGTACAAAGAGTTGGTGCAGCCAAAATAGATAAATCAAACGGTGTACTAATCGATGCAGGAAGACCGAAGTCGGCTCGGTTTTACATCGGAAATATTAAAAACAAATATGTTGGTGTAGAAGCAGTACAAGTACAAGTTAGAAAAACAGGAAAAGGTAAAGATATTGAGTTATTGAAAAACTGGACATCAAAGGACCCTATGCTGCATTTAAGGTAGGTGCACTCTTTCAATTGCTTGATAAGATCAATAATATGGATTAGGGCGTTTTAATTTTTTTAAGTCTATTCTTCATAGAGAAGAAAATTTTTTATACTTATACAAAGTTATTTCAGATAAATTTTAATAAGCTATTACTCATATTAAATATTAGGTTGGTCTCATACTCAATGGTCAGTAATAACCCGGGGTCACCGTTTGGTTTCGATCCTACACTATCACTGATTGCCAACCTTGATACCATATTAATATTAAGAGTGGTTTAATATTGGTTATTTATCTTGCGCTCAGACTCAGTGTTAGCGTCGGCACTATATTGGTCTTTACTATTGGGCCAAGATGTATCACTAATCTAGGGCCATGACTGATTAACAATCTTGGCACGAAGTTATCACCCCGATTTTAGTCCAGCCATGGGCCAGTCTTGGATTTCATGCTTGTACCAGAGTTGATAAGCATCGTCCCAAGCCTGAGCCAACCGCGGGGCCTTAGTTTTTGAGGTTTTGTTTTATTGTCGTATTAGTGGTCATTTTTTTCTGGAACTGTCCTAGAAATGATAAAAATTACGAAGAACTAACTGCAAACGAGGCGGTGGGGTAATGATATGTACACAAAAGCAGTATAAGCCGCGCTTTGTCTGTAAATAGTCCAATGTTTGAATGGATATGTATCGAAATGAATGTACAGTTGCGGCCGAAAAATTCTCTACAGTCTATTGCGACTACGTGATTTCAACTTTTAAATTCTCATAAGAGACCTTTATTTGTCTAAAATGTCATAAATGGTATACAAGCCCGATTAATTCGAAGTGAATATCAGAAAAATGTGGTAACTTGATAAATTACCGTTAAGAATTTTTCGGCCGCAATTGTATCTCAGACGAGTATTTTTGTACGTTGTGTTTCTATTAAACGAGGAACAAATGTTTTTGCATACAAAATGATTTACTAAACTCTTTCTACGAATAAGAGCAATTTCTTGTAGTGGACAATCTGTTGAAAATAGGCGATTTCAATATATCTGAAATAATAAATTCAAGCAGCGAGATCAAGAACTATCCATAATCTTGTCTCGCATTTTGATTTGTTTTATGTTAATGATGTACTAAATTTTACAAGCTGTACACTGGATTTAGTGTTAAAAAATATAACAAATACAAGTGTTTCTGAATGTGAAACTTCATTAGTCGCTATAGATAATTATCATCCTGTATTAGAAATTAGTTTTAATATAACGGGTAAAAAATAATCACACAAAGCAAATAAAAAGCAGTTGTATGACTTTAAAAAAGGTAATTATGTAGATTATACAGAATGCTCAGTGAATGTTAATGGTCTGGAAAAATACCAGATACAGAAGCAAATGAAGCAATAGATGCGTCTTATGCTGTTGTATCAGTGGCGTTGATGGTGCTGCGTAGTCCCTGTATCGTATATTACCTTCTAGGCCCTACTAAAAAATAGGTGAACGGGACATGGAGGTAAATTATAAAATGAAATGGTAATCAAGGTAAAGCACATTTGGGGATTTTTTTAAATTGCAAAATTCGTTAACTTAAGATTTTAATAAACAATTGAACTAAAGATAGAGACGCTCACTTTAAGATGTTTTCTGTAAATTATATATGGTAAAACAATTTTTATCTAAAAGTACAAAAGCTTCAATAGAATAAAAATATGCAACTATCTTTTCCATTTTTCTCAAAAGTTGTCTTGACAGACAAGTTGTAATTTGAAAAACCTTTCATGGTGTATGTCTCTAGTTTAACCAAAACTACAAGAAATGAGTCATCACAAACACGTGGGCAAAAATGTAAAAAGCATCTAGAATTACGCGAAGGCCACGCTGTAATCTAAATGATAAGCTAACCAATAAACGAGCTAGAAAGATTTAGTAGCGGAACAAACCCCTTTTTAATTAAAAATAAATGTGAATGAAGCAATGAAAATCTGTTGGTTCTAGCGTATGTACGTCACTAAATTCTTAGCAACGTGAAATTTATCTTACCTCTTATCTTATCTCACCCTGGGTCGTATTTGTTTATTCAGATATGATTACGAAAATGACTCAGTTCTTCTACTTACGGTTAAAGTATAGTTCCATATAATTACAACCATTAGTACTGTATTCATTCTTACTATTTAGTCCCCGTCTTCCGTGAGGCATTTGCAAACCCAACTGAGCGTAATTCCATAAGTACCCATCCACTGTTGAACCTGGTGATACTAACACTCTTAGACAATTATTACATACGCGTGGATGTTTAGTATGAATGTGTTTAACCGAATCTCATTCAGTGGATGCCTACACTTACACAACCTTAATTTCTTTTTTGGCCTTCCTGGTGTTTTGAAAACGGCTGTTTGTTCTTTGAAAGTGTACATACATTACCATTGTGACTGTGTCAGTTCCTAACTCGAAGGTTTTGATTTTATATCACACCCTAACAGTTCATAGGTGAACAATATGTGAGAACAGATTTTCTCCATCAAATTCCTGTCTTGATATTAAAAACACCCACATATTTTTAAGTCTTCTTTGGTTCTGGGTGGAGAGAAATGTTCGAACAAAAATATATAGTGAACTGCATGGTATGATAATGCACTAACAAATCGCATTTTGTAAAAAAAATTGTTTAGCAGCATTTTAGCAAAAACTAAAAAATGGTTCTTACCTTATGAAGTAGATAAGTTTGTGTAAAGAAAATTAAGGTGTAAAATTTGGGAATGGATATACAAGTGAAGTGCAAGCCAGAACGTGAATTTATGTAAAACACACCATATTTGGCCGACCCCGACGATAGTGATAGATAATCCTCACCAATGTCCTCGTTTTTGGATAATTCCAAGTAGACAATCCTTAATAGAAATTATCTTGCAATTACCTCCAAATTTTGAGAAAAGAGTACTGATGAGTAACAGATTTTGCAACTTGCTTTTTTTGTAGGTGGCTAGAGGGCTCCCTATATGGTGGGCGCTGTATCTACACTACTGTGTTATATATTAATTATTTCATATATGTATGCATAAAAAATTATGTGGTAGTCGTAATGATAAATTGTCAATTTGGTTTAATCGACTAAAGTGTAAGATTTAAGTAAAAATTAAGATGTTTTAAAAAATCTAAGCATGAAGATCTTCTAAGGGGAATGTCAGGAATAAGTAGGTCCAGTTAAGAACAGAAATTATAGGACGTACTGATTTATCGTCATTTAAATTACATAACAACTGTCGGAATCGAAATCAATATTAATTCTGCTGCCTTTTGGTCCAATGTAAATAACAAGAGAAAAAAATTCAAAATTCAAATATATCAACAAGTTTTATTTAGGTATTATGATGTTCATTTAGAAAATGATTACCAAATAGCAGAGGGATTTGTTGATTTTTTAAGGTTATACACCGTGTCCAAGATAAGAATGCACAGCATGGGGATCTTGAAAACGGTAAAAGATACAGGTTGGCTTAAATTAGGAAAAAGTTGCACTATTTAGAGTATGTTTACATGCCGATAACAGAAATCCATGATTGTTTATCGTTTTCGAAATTTTCCAAAAAATGCAATTTTTCGGATTTTTGATTTTTCCAATTTTTGTATTTATTTTAAAAGATATTAAAAAACTAATGACACTTTGTCATTGTCACTTTTTAAGCTCTACAAAATGGCGTCTTCAAACTTTTTATCCGATGTTTCATCATGATGATCGAGAAATCATCATCAACTTAATTTTTTTATATGGCCACAAAAGTAGAAACACCTTGTATACGGTAGCATTTTTTATTACAAATTCAACGATGTATCACACATTATGCTTCTAAAGCCAAAAAACAGAGAAAAATGAATTTTAATATTTTTTAGATTCTTAATCTAGTAGGCATTGGAAAAAGAATTCAAAGATTATTTCAAGTGTTCAAATAAGTTCCCATTATTTTCTAGACACAAGTACAGCCTAGAAAAAACAGCTGAATTTAAAACATGGTCTAACACTTCTGCCGAGAATGTAATTAAGTATTGTTTTTTTTTACTTTTTAAATAGTAGGCATTGGAACAATTGCAATATTTCTATTTGATCTGTCACATTATTGTTAAAAACGTTCTAACGTATTTTGAAGTTGTTTGTTTTGTTTATAAGAAGTTAAAGTGTTGTAATTTATTTGTGTTACGATAGAAAGAGGAAATTTCACAAACGAAGAAAAATTTGATATGTTGACGTGTTACATCTTGTGCCACAGAAATTGTGTAGCTGCTGAGCAGATGTATTCTGATAATTATCCTGAACGAAGACAACCTGAGAAATCCATGTTTAAACGTTTGGTATCTAATTTAAAGGAATTTGGTTCATTCAGAAAACCACTTTCATCTCGTAAAAAACAATCCAACGAAGAAAATTGAGCGTCAGACTGGGATAGCTAGATCTACAGCCCACTTCATTTTACAAAAGAATAAATTTCATCCATATAAATTTAGAATTTGTCAGGGTCTTAGACCTGGTAACGAGAGAAGGCGAGCAAGTTTTTGTGAATGGTATACCAGAAAATGCCAAGAAAATCAAACTTTTCCTTTTCAAGTAATTTGGTCTGATGAAAGCATGATAACCAACAATGGCATTTTCAACCGGCGTAACACACCTTATTGGGCAACAGACAATCCTCATTTAAAAACAGATGCAAGGCATCAACACCGATTTGGATTTAATATGTGGATAGGTATTTTAGGTAGCAGAATAATAGGACCCTTTATTTATCATAACAATTTAAATTCCGAGCGGTATCTTGACCTGCTGCAGACTGATTTGGAAGACGCCTTGGGTGGATTACCTCTAGTAATAATTAACAACTGCTGGTTTCAGCAAGATGGTGCCCCAGCACATAACTCAAGAAATGTACGGGAGTATTTGTCGCAGAGGTTTCCTAAAAAATTGATTGGAACTCACAGTGAAGTAGCTTGGCCAACACGATCACCAGATTTGAGCCCGTTAGACTTTTTCCTGTAGGGTTATGTAAAAAATCAAGTGTATGACTCAACTTTTGAAACTGAAGAACAATTATTGGCATCGGTTATAGCAGCAGTTAACACAATCTCCTCAGAAATGTTAGCCCAAGTTTTAAATTTAACTGTACAAAGAGCATACTTGTGTCTAGAAAATAATGGGAACTTATTTGAACACTTGCAATAATCTTTGAATTCTTTTTCCAATGCCTACTAGATTAAGAATCTAAAAAAATATTAAAATTCATTTTTCTCTGTTTTTTGGCTTTAGAAGCATGTGTGATACATCGTTGAATTTGTAATAAAAAATGCTACCGTATACAAGGTGTTTCTACTTTTGTGGCCATATAAAAAAATTAAGTTGATGATGATTTCTCGATCATCATGATGAAACATCGGATAAAAATAGTGCAACTCTTTCCTAATTTAAGCCAACCTGTATCTTTTACCGTTTTCAAGATCCCCATGCTGTGCATTCTTATCTTGGACGCGGTGTATACGGTAATGATGGTCATAATAAAAACAATAACAATCATGTAAAGAAAGATTATACTTTTAATTCCCTAATAGCTGATCTTCTATCAATATACTGTAAAAATGAAGAAGACGTAATATCTGCCTTAACAGCGTTAAAACCAAAAGCTGCTGTTGGTGGAGATGGTATTCCATGTTACTTCTATAAAGCCTATTACGAAATACTAAAAATACCACTAATGCTTATATTTAATGCGGTTGGTTATAAAAGACTCTAATTTTCTAGATAAATAAGAAATAGGTCGAATTGTCCCTACTCACAAAAATGGCCATATTAGTTTAATAAATAATTACAGGCCAGTGACGGTATTACCCGCACTCAAATTACCGCAAAAATCCTTGAGAAAATAATATTTAATCATCTTTATTCTCATGTCGAGTCGTCTATTATAAACCAAGAACATGGTTTTGTTAAATCAAAATCTACGATTACAAGCTTAGGTGTATTTGCAAATGATATTACCGATTGACTAACCAAAGGTGATCAGATAGACTGTGTGGGTATACCGACCTAGCTAAAGCGTTTGACAGGGTCGATCACTCTGTCACCATCGTTTGTTCATTCACAATTCTGTTTGTTCAGTATAATAATATCCAGTCAAAAGAATTTGTTGCCAGTACCGGCGTGCCACAAGGGTCAATCCCAGGATCTTTACTGTTTATTATCTTTGTGAACGATGTTGCTATAACGTATTCAAAATTTATTATATATGCAGATGATCTAAAGTTATATTTAACAATAAGAGAAAATAGCGACTGAGATAAATTACAGCAAGACCTAAATAGCCTTGTTGTTTTCTGCACTATGAACAAACTTACTTTAAATGAATGTAAGTGTAAAATCATTAGTTACACCAGAAAAAAAGCCTATTATATATCTGATTATACAATTAATAATGTAAAGTTAGAGAGAATAGCCCCGCGGCGGACTCCTGTAACCGCAACCGGGCGCGTCCCCAGGTGGCGGATAGGGGGTGCCCTTGGTGGGACGAGTTTTCTAAGACCACCTTGGGTTGGAGGGTTAAAAACCTCCCGCGGACCAACAGGCTTGCACTTGTTCACACACACTAACACGAACACCGAAAACACGCACAAACACGACACAGACACGGTAGAGAGAGAACCTCACATTCTACCGTACCATGGTAATCAAGGCGGGGGCCCAGAGTAGGGTTGAACTGGCAGTGGTAGCTGGCTTAGAAACCGGGGTGACACACCGGGCCGACGGGTAGTACAGGGGCCCACCCTTGCCTAACCAACGTAGGGGGCTGCCCTATCAACCGTCGAAAAGTCCCGGGACACGGAGCAGTGCCAGGTGGTGCCTGGATTAGGGCCCGGCTGCGTGTTTCCGGGGGGCTTCGTCAGCGGCGGCCCAGACCTCCCAACTGGGATAAGCCCTACCATGATTTTCCGGTGGGAAGGGGATGCTGGGGGACCTCTCATCCAAAACCAACACCCACGAAACACTCACACAAACACAATACAAAACATACAGAAACAAATAACACACCCCTTAAATAAACTTCAAGATGGAACAAGATTTAATAGAGATAATGATGATAGACGTGTCCAATGACGAGGAGCACCCTAGCTCTAGGGGGGAAGGAAGCCTTTCCCCCATTAAGGAAGAAGAAGCCGATAGCTTGGCTAGAGAGGAAGAACTCCTTGGGTCACTTAGCGGCAAGTCTGAGGAGGGAACTGCGGTTCCTTCCATGGACAAGGCAGCAAAAGAGGCCCTTCGCAAAGAGAAGCGAAAGGAGCAAAAGAGAAAGGTAAGAACCCTTAAGAGGAGAGCAGAAAGAGTGGCAAAGAGGGAACTGCGGGAGAGCCAGGGCCAATCATCCCAGGCATATCCAACAGCCCAACCCTCGACTGAAAAGGCCAAGGATCAAGTGGCGGCAAGCTCAGATGACTCCTCCGGGAGTCACCAGGACAAACCGCCCAAAGATTCAAGGCCTACAAAGAAGCCAACATATAAGTTAAGAGGCCCAGAAGCAAGAAGGGAGATGGCGGCAGCCAAACAAAAGCCCATTAAACTTCTGACGCATTCTATGGGAGAGGTCAGGGTTACAGAGGGACAACCTGGTCCCTCAGGCACCCAGACAGCGACCAAAAATGTGAAAAGGCCAAGAGCTGACAAGACACCGCCTGAGGCCCAGAAAAAGCGGTCAAAAGGAGTAACGAAGCAGGCAGGGAAGGCCGGAGTCTCACCTATGCTGAGACATAAAGCCACCCAGCAAGCTACGGAGCCCGCACCAGTAAGAAGGGAAAACCAAGTTGTCGTAACATCAGACAGACAAGGGGGTACCGTAACTCCAGCAGAGGCAGAGACCATACGATCCAGTATAGTAACGGAGATGTTAAGGGCCATGGCCGGACCCGAAGGGGGGGAACGAGGCCCAGAGCTCCGATACCGAAATTCAGGGTTGGTAGAACCTGGTTGGTTCCTGGTCACAGCGCAAGATGAGGCATCCATGAGATGGCTTTTAGAATGCTGGAATCCCCTAGTATTGGAGGGCGTGACTTTTGCTCCAACCAGAGCATCAGAAGCACCATGGCCAGAAAGGATAGGGTTCTGGTTGAGAAGTCCAGAAGTCGACCTCGCTAGGCTGCGACAACTGCTCCCGCTGCAGAACCGCACATTAGGTGTGGAGCAATGGAGGCATGTCCAAACCTCAGGAGGACCAGGCGGATGGTTCTTGACTTTTATGGTCAGTGGCGACTCCGTGAGGTCACTGGAAGGGGCTGGGTGGCAACTCTACTACGAGCTGGTTACTCTTGCAGTACGCAGAGTGCCTTCTTGGAGTGGAGCAGTCCGCCAAGCACCCCCAGAGGCCGGTGAGTCAAAGCAGGCCAAGAAAGACTAGCCGGCCACCACCCGCACATTGATTCCCCACAATGGCTCTACTGCGGGTAAGTCAGGTAAATCTCCAGCACAGCCGAGGAGCTACAGCTGAGCTGATAAGCACCCTGGAAGGCACAGGAGAAATAGTATTAATTCAAGAACCTTATATTTACAGAAACAAAGTAAGGGGACTAGGAGGACCCAACCACAATATCCTGGTGGGAAAGGAGGTAGAAGAAAGACCGAGGACCTGCATGTTGGTGTCCAAGGACCTAAATGTGGTGTCACTATCACAGCTGGGTACCAAGGACCTCACGGCTGGGCTGCTAGAATATCAGGTGAGTGGAGTTAATAATAAGGTAGTGTTAGAAAGCGCATATTTCCCTTATGAGGAACGCGTACCAACAGAGGAATTTGAACGGTTAATTTCGTTTGCACAAGAAAGGGGTCTACCGGTAATAATCGGATGTGATACCAACGCTCATCATACAGTGTGGGGTAGCACTGACATTAATGTCAGAGGCGAATCCCTGCTGGAGTACCTGGTATCGACAGACCTAGAGGTAATGAATAAAGGAGTGGAGCCCACCTTTATCAATATAAACCGGAAGGAGGTAATTGATATTACAGTGGCTTCCAGAGGTTTATTGGTTGACTTCGAAAACTGGAGGGTGACCTCAGAAGTCTCGACATCTGATCACAGGATGATCAGACTAGAGATAAAGCGGGACAACCCACCAGAAACCCTCACCAGAGACCCCAAGGCTACAGACTGGGAGCACTATTGTACTGCTCTCGCAAGCCAAGGGGGACAACGGGAGGAAAGAATTGCTACCAAAGAGGAACTAAGCGGGGAAGTAGATAAACTTGCAACTCTGATAGTCTCGGCATATGAGGAGGCGTGTCCAGCCAGGGTGGTAAAGGTTCGCAGGGTTGCATGGTGGAACGGCGATTTAGCCGGTCTACGTAAGCAATCCAGACGAGCCCTCAACCAAGCCCTTAGGGATAAGACACAAACCTCATGGGATAATTTCAGAACGGCAAGAAGAGTTTTCAAAAAGGAACTACGAAGAAGAAAGAGAGTCAGCTGGCAAAAATACTGTGGAGAGCTTAGCTCTATATCAGAATCAGCCAGATTGATGAAAATCTTAAGTAGCGAAACAAGGCAAACAATAGGAGTCTTAAAAAAGGCAGATGGCACATGGACCACTTCCAGGGAAGATACATTGCGTTACCTCCTGGAAACGCACTTCCCAGGCGATGGCACCACCCAAAACACACCCACGGCAGAACAACAAGGAGCTCCTAACGAGAACTGGCTGTTTGCCGAGGGGGTGATAACGAAGGGTGCAGTCACGTGGGCAGTGAACGAGTTTAAACCTTTTAAATCAGCTGGGCCAGACGGAATTTTCCCGGCATTGCTACAAAGGGGCCTGGAGACCCTTATTAGTAGAATGATGAGGATCTATAGGGCTAGTGTGGCAATGGGGTATACACCGCAACAATGGAGGACAGCTAGAGTGGTTTTCATACCCAAACCGGGTAAGAAAGACTACACAGCTGCAAAATCCTTCAGGCCCATAAGCCTAACGTCCTTCCTTTTAAAAATCTTGGAAAGGATTGTGGATAGGTATCTTGTGGAGAGGGTGATGGTGGAGAACCCATTCCACAAACATCAGCACGCATACAGACGTGGAAGATCCACTGAAACAGCACTCCACGCAATCGTGTATAAGGTTGAGAGGGCTCTTCATTATAAAGATGTAGCCCTGGCAGTTTTATTCGATATCGAAGGCGCTTTTGATAAGGCTAAGTTGGCTACTATCGACCAAGCCCTGCAGGCCAGGGGGACACACCCTTCCGTGGTCAGGTGGGTAAGATCGGGGCTAGAAGAGAGGACGGTAACAGCCGCTTTGGGGGACTGTTCAGTTGAAGCAGGGGTGAGGGGAGGTTGCCCACAAGGTAGCTGCCTATCACCTCATTTATGGTGCCTCATAATGGACAGACTACTAGGGAGGCTAACAGAAGAGGGCTTCTACGCCCAAGCATATGCAGATGATGGCCTGGTACTAGTAACTGGGAGGTTTTTGGGCGTCGTCTGCAATAGAATGCAAGTAGCCTGTAGAATTATAGAAAGGTGGTGTGAAGAGGACGGCCTCTCAGTCAACCCACGGAAGACAGAGATGATTCTCTTCACCAGGAGGAGAAACTTGGAAGAATTCAGAGCACCCATTATGTACGGAAGACCTCTAACACTAGTGCAGGAGGTTAAGTACCTAGGGATGACTCTCGATAGCAAGTTAAGTTGGACGAAGCATGTCGACAAGGTGGTCACCAAGTCGATAGCAACCTTCTGGCAGCTGCGCCGGGCGGTAGGTAGGAATTGGGGGATGAGTCCTCGAATTCTGTACTGGCTCTACGTAATGGTGATCAGACCTAGAGTCCAATATGGCTCAGTGGTATGGTGGCCTAGTGTAGAACGGACTACCATCTCGACCAGGCTGGCTAAAATCCAGAGGTTGGCATGTATAGGTATTACTGGGGCAATGAGAACAACCCCAACAGCAGCACTTGAAGGGTTATTAGGACTTCCTAGTCTTGATACCTGGATAAAGAAAGAGGCCATGGCAGCCCATTTGCGAATGCGAGACGCAGGGTTGTGGATAGGCCAAGGAGTATGCACGGGCCACGCTAGGGTAGCTGAAATAGTGACGAAGGAGTTACCCTTGTCTAGTTGTAAAGCAACCGAGGCAGAGGACAGGTTAAGGATGGATAGAGGATATGCTCTTACAATCCCCTCTAAAGACGAGTGGGGGCAAGAAGAGCTTAAGTTTCAACCAGGAGCCTTAGTGTGTTACACGGATGGCTCAAGGATGACTAAAGAACAATGCTCCGGAGCAGGAGTCTATGTAGAAAATCGAGGCATACAAGAAAGCATAAGCCTAGGGAAGTATGCCACGGTGTTTCAAGCAGAAGTTTTTGCTATCCTAACGGTAGCAACCAAGGAGGAAATAAAAAGGTCGACAGAACAGAAAATATACATCTGCTCTGACAGTCAAGCGGCACTGAAGGCAATATGCTCGCCCAGAACAAGATCACCACTTGTTCAGGAGTGTGGCGATGCCTTAGAGGAGCTGGCAAGACATAAAGATGTCGAACTGGTTTGGGTCCCTGGTCATGCAGGAATTCGAGGCAACGAGAGGGCTGTTGAGCTAGCCAAACGCGGAGCCATGGAAACATGCTTCGGACCGGAACCCTTTCTAGGAATAACAAGGAAACATGTCTCAACAAGTCTATGTGAATGGGCCTACGAGACATCTAAGAAAAGATGGGAGAGGAGCAGAGGCTGTCGCCAGGCAAAGTACCATATAGCGGGGTTCAACTTACAAAAGTCTACCTGGCTACTGGGAAAAAGCCGAAGGGTCCTAAACCTATTGGTAGGGATTCTGACAGGACACTGTAAATTGAGGAGACACCTATCCTTGATAGGAGTAGAACAGAATCCCATATGCCCAAGATGCGGAAGGGAGGAAGAAACATCCTACCACTATCTGGGGGAATGTGTAACATATGAGCGGTTAAGATTTAAAACCTTTGGGGCGGTTACGCTCGAAAAGGAGGAGTTACACTCCCTGGCGTGGACAGACATCCTGAGTTTCATTAGAGAATCTAGGAGGTTCACGGAGGGAGATGAGGTAGAAGAAGACGAAGGCAGTGAAGGTGATTAAGGGGACGAGCGGGGGTTGGCAAAAAGGGCCCATAGAGGCCTACTTGCTAGGCTTAGGTCTCCCCATAATTACTACTACTACTACTAGAGAGAATAGCCGAGATAAAAGAGTTAGGAATTGTTTTTACTCAAAGTTTTTCTTTTGTTCAACCTATAATGTATATACCAGCGGAATGTCAAAGAAAACTAATTGTTTCATAATTAGTTCTGGTAGGCATTTTAACTGTGAAATTTAAAATATACTATTTAACAGTTTTGCAAGATCTAAACTCGAATACAGATGTATAGTATGGAACACTGGACTACAAATACAAAGGAAAAAATACTAAAAAGAAGCAATATTGCGTTTACCCAATGTATCCAAATCATGTTTCATATTTCAATCAACTGCAGATTTTTCAAGTGACATCATTAGACAAACGCCGGAAAATTAATCAAATAAGCTTTGTGTAGAATATTTTCTACAATTATGTCAACGTACTTGTACCTACCATTTGTATTATAGTACCTGATGTTAGATTAGAAATAGGAGCAAAATATTTTTTGTACAAAATACATTATCTCCTATAAATCACTGGTATATTTTAGCCAATACTTATATACTGGGTGGAAATAAATGATTTTCATCAAGTTACCATTGCATTCCCCATGTAAAAGCACGACGCGACGTGCCGCTCTACGAAAATAGAGAAGGCAGTACCATAGCCTCAAAATAAATTAATTCAATAAATTCTATGAATTGTTTGACAGATTGATTTCATTTATTGACAGAACTAATTTAGTACTAAATCAAAAAGAGTAGAGCGGTACAGAAAAATTTACATGTGAAAAAATTCCAAAGGGAACTTGATGAAAATCATTTATTTCCACGCTTTAGAAACAAGCGGAAGTGATTTTTTTTAATCTAAATAGATAACAGTTTTTGCAGTCTTGGAAATCAAATGATAATTTTTGGTATATGTATGTATTTGTTGTATGACTACTTAGAAACATAATTTAATATATTTATACTGTTAATTGTTTATATTTTTAGTTCAAACCTGTTGGCAATAATAGTATATTAATGAAAGAGTTTTGTAAGGCAAGAATTATTGCACGATTCCAAAAGAAAATGAGCCGCTTGCGGCAAGTTTTCTAACGGACGATATGAAACGAGTTTTTTTATTTTGCGCCTTTTATTCCATTTTTAAATAAAACAAATACCAATTTCAAAACTTAAGAGATTTTGTGGTGATTGGCAACACTGATGTGACACTTGAAAATTCGCACTTTTAGAGTAAAGTTTTTGTCAATTTTCTTCTTTTTTAAATTTTTTTAATGCTACCAACTTTGAAAAAGTTGAGCTATTAAAGCACTTAAATGAGCTATAAACGCACTGTTTTGGGCGCTTTAATAGATTTATTATAGACGCAAAATGTTATTATAATTAAATTGGGTCCCCATAAAGATGACTCCAGCTTGCGCCTATTGCACCTAATAGTAAATGCATTTTAGGATGGAAAGTTGTTGAATATTACTACATCATTAAAAGCAACTTAAACTTTAACATCTATTGAATTGATACAATCAGGTTAGCAAACATTGTTTTGAAAATATTTACTTAATTTTATAATTTTATTGCTAGTATCATCATTTCAGTTTTAAAAGCTGTCTTCGAAGTAGCTTGGTTATTGGAAAAACAAGTACTTGAGGTTATCCAGAATATCCATTTGAGCGTCCAGATGAATCTAAAAGGAGAACTAAAATCAATGACTGTAAAACAAGGTAATAATAATAAACATAAAAGTACATGGTTTTTGAACAAAAAAAAAACACGAAAATTAACTATAAATGACACTATTAAGGTAAGTACTCACAGTAGCGGATCCGCAGGCGGATGTCATACGATTGGTCGGTTCTGGTCAGTTTAAGCCAAATCGACCAATCGTATGACATCCGCCTGCGGATCCGCTGCTGTGAGTACTTACCTTTAAACTCAAAGAGTACTGACAATGTTGCCAATAAAAAACTTAAAAATAACTAGGACAAAAAGCATAAATTTAAAGACTAAAGACATACACTATATAATTTTCAAAAGTTTCATACGTTGGTTTTGAGCTAGTTTACTTAATTATATGTTATTTTTCTTTCAGTTATTTTAAATAACCAAAACAAGTAGTTTTAGTTTAACAAAACGGGACACAATCATGCATATGGCCTTCATTTTGGCAATAATATAAAGTTGTTTATAGGGTAACTCTGACAGCATATACGAGGGAGGCCCCAGAAGTACCCGACCTGACCAAGAGGTGGCGGTAGTTGTTTGAAAATATTAGAGTCACTGCATCTAGTCACCTAGGCCAGCTGGTCGATCAGAGTAACGCCATATTGGGACAGAGAAGGGTGATTTTTAATAATCGGCAAATTAAAACCACGTTTTACGTGTTTGGCATATTAGAGGTTTGATCTTTCAGAATAAGAAAAACCTTTTAAAGTAAACGTGGATTTGATGAAATTTAATACAGAACAAATAATGAACAATTTCGTGCTTTGTTTGCCTCAATATGGCGGCGGTTTGCGGTACTCTGGTCGACCATCTGGCCTAGGTAACTAGATGCAGTGACTCTAGAAAATATCACTGTATTGGAAAGTACGCAGTCTATAAAGCATATGTTTCAAGTTTGAAAGCGCCACGTTGTTCAGTATTTGTTTGGCAGCCATCAATAGTGAACGTTGTCAGTAAATTTGTGAAAATGGAGAAAATTGATCATCGTTATGTGATACAATACTTTTATTTGAAAGGCCTCAGCCCAACCAATATAAAAGCTGAACTGGATTCTACTCTGGGTAAGTCTGCTCCTTCGTTTATAACAGTTAAGTTTTGGTTAGCTGAGTTTAAACGAGGCCGTACGAGCTGCCAAGACGAGCATCGCAGTGGTCGACCAAATGAGGTGACGACTCCAGAAATGGTGAAGAAAATCCACAAAGCGGTACTTGATGATCGTCGACTGAAAGTGAGCGAGCTAGCAGACATCACGGGCATTTCAAAAAGTGCGGTACATCGCATATTATCTGAAAATGTTTCAATTGAGTGTTTAGCGAAGTTTCACAGCAACAAAGCAGAATTTTTGTCCCGTTTCGTAACAATGGATGAAACATGGGTCCATCATTTCACACCCGAGACAAAAGAACAATCGAAACAATGGACTCAAAAGGGAGAACCGGCTCCAAAGAAGGCGAAGACCGTTTCATCTGCAGGCAAGGTTAAGACGTCGGTTTTTTGGGATGCGCGTGGAATAATTTTTATTGACTATCTCGAAAAAGGAAAAACTATCAACGGCCAGTATTATGCAAACTTATTGCAACGTTTGAGCGAAGAAATCAAGCAAAAACGGCCGCATTTGGCTAAAAAGAAAGTGTTGTTTCATCACGACAAGGCGCCAGCTCACAAATCCGTTATTGCAATGGCCAAAATTAATCAATTAAAGTTTGAATTGCTACCTCATGCACCATATTCGTCAGATTTAGCCCCCTGGGATTATTTTCTGTTCCCAAACTTGAAAAAATGGCTAAGTGGTCAAAGATTTTCCAACGATGAAGAAGTGATGTCAACAGTTAATGGCTATTTTAAGGAGCAAGACAGTTCTTATTATAAAAAGGGTATCGAACTTTTTGAACACCGCTGGGAAAAGTGTATAGAGCTGAAAGGAGATTATGTTGAAAAATAAATAAATCTTTTTCCAAAATTTTTGTGTTTTCTTTGTTGGGTCGGGTACTTCTGGGACCACCCTCGTAGTTCTCATACTCCACCAAAAATATGTCACGTATTTGATTGCATTAAGATTATACCCAACATTAATATGTTTAAAAGTACATAAAGCATTACATATAATGTTTCATAAGACATGATTTTAGAGCACGTCTCTAAGTTTAAAAAACGCTTGTGGCGACTTGGCAAGTGCTCCTTAATGTCTTACGAAACGTCTATTCCATACTGTTCTTCCTATCTTAGTTCTTACATGTCAAAGAAATTTAAAGAACTGTGTCATTTTTTTAATTTAAAAACAATCTATTAATAGAAATGTTTTTGTCATGTGATTGTTGGTAACATTGATATTTAAAACAATTTCAAACAATATCTTATTTCGATTTTTTAAAACCATTTCCAACTGTATGTTATTACCAATATAACGAAATCTTTAAAGTACAGGTACAGGTATGATTTGCAAATGAGTTTCATAAGGTAGTCAGTCATTAATGAGTCAAAATAGAAACAGAAATATTTAGAGAATGTTGTGGATTTTAAATGTACATCGTATGAGCCCCGACGCATATTAATTCGTCTACTTTCACTTTTGTCAAAAGTCACCTAACAATCTTTACTCCGAAATTCTCTTCTGATCTAGAAAGCCGCTCTTTCTTGTTGCCAGAAGTGGAATACCGCATTGTATCTACACCATGCGACGTTTCAAGGCCGTATTTAAGGGGGGGTTTAGAGGGTCTGAACCCCTCCGAAACTAAACTTAATACTAATAAAATGACAACAAAATAAAATTATTTTTTTATTCTGCTTCCCTCCGAAAATAAATTCCCACAGAACCCACCCGGAAATAAATTTCTGGCTACGGCCCTGCGACGTTTCATAAAATTGTATCAGAGGATTTCCTTACACCGCTTCTTGTAAGGTTTTTGGGTGCTTTTGTCAATTTCGAGACGGTGTGAGGAAACTTCCCTACAGAATTTCATGAAACTTGGCATAGAGTGTTTCCCGAATTGTTATTTGACCTAGTAAGTTGATGTTACCGAAACGTTGCCGGTTGCTATGACGAAAATAACAGAACTGTTATAATTCATAACGTGTCTGGGTGCTGTTATGGAAATAAATGAGTATAAAACGATTAAAATTGCATTAATTGTGAACATATCGCAAGACACACCTAACCTTACTTTTGTAATTTAGTGACAGCTAACACTTAGAATTTGACATTTGGGTGCGTCCAACAGACCGCTGAAAATACAGCGGTATAGCAGCTTTCACAGCAGTCTTAGATTTAAAAACCACCATTTAAAATTTTTATTTTTTATTATATCTCTTATCTACTGTAAAAATTGATGTTCTGACATTTATTGGCATTCAGTAAATCAGATGTCTAGTGTTACTTGTCATCCTTTTATATGTATAAAACGATGATGTTCCAAACGATTTTATTGCTTCAACAATGGTTTTTTAAATCTAAGACGGCTGTGAAAGCTCCTGCAGCGCTGTATTTCCAGCGGTGTGTTGGATACAGCCAACTTCTCCGTCAAATTAAAAAAATCATTATAGTAAATATGTTTTTTAATAAATTATAAATTGTTAAGTGCTTAAAACAGATATCGAAAATTTTTTCCAACTTTTTCTCTATCTGTTATAAAGCACTTACCGTTATACGATTTAGTAAGTTAGTCAGTCTTTATGTATAACTACATACATACATGACTTTTGTCACCTATCGAAACTTCTTTGAAACCAGACCAATAGTTTAGTTCGATGTTGTAACATTTGTATGCATTTTAAAATCTACTTTTACTTACTCTACTTCGTCTACTTTTATTTACTATTGCACCTTAAATTTTCCTAAATCTTGTACTATAGCCAGCTACTACTTTATTACTGTTCTTGTGGTTTCTAATGAGCACCTACAAGTGTACTTTTGCTAAGTCTCAGTAAAGAGAAGTAATTGTCTGTTTCTTGTACATGCTACACCAGTGAGCGAAAACTTTTGGTTAAAGTTAACACCTTAAGTACCTTTGTATGATGTTTACTAACATTAAAATAATAATTATTCTTTTTATTATACAGTTTTTAAACCAAAAACCTTTGTATGCAAAGTTATATAGGTATGTAACGACTGGGGCTCACAAGAAAATATGCAAATTGTTTGTAATGTAATAAGGAGGGGAAGAAACTAGAAAAAGCAATTTAAATATTTACATACCATTTTGCTCACTATTCCTATTGTTGTTGCTACTGCCAGTACTGTTGGTACTATTTCTATTATCTTGATTACCATTGCTTTTATTGTTGTTGCTGTCGGAGTTTCCACTACTGCTATTAGTTCTACTGTTATCTATAGTATCGTGGCTTTTTTTAGCAGTATTTGGGCTGGTAGTACTAGTATCATTTTTATCATCTGTACTGTTAACAGTGTTACTAGCTGCACTACTAACACTAGCAGTATAATTTACTTCACTAGCAAGCAAGACTACTATTGTCACTGATTCCACCGTTGCTACTATTAGTAATATCCGTTGTGTTTTCGTTTACATTGCTAGAATTGCTTGTACTTTCACTAGTATTACTAGCCTTGTCTATCCCATTGCCGTTATTTTTTCTAATCGCTACATTGTCACCATTGCTAACACTTCTAGAGTTAGATGTATTTACTGAATGGCCTTCTTGAACTTTCGGGTTAGAAGCAGGACTATAACCTTGCGACTTTCCAAAGACGCTAGAATTATCATCTATTACTTCTAAGATTACGATAACTTACCTCTAGTCCAATAGATAATATGCAGATGGCAATTACTGCTATGGTTTTCATTTTATCCAAATATACTTTATATATTATGTATCTTCATGCAAGCCATGAGATTGCAACTGGGTAATATTTTTTATTTAAATCCAACTTTATATCTTTTATGTCAGATTTATATGTTATAAAAAGTATGAAGATGTAACTCTATTCTTTATTAAAATCAAGCGGAAGTTAAATATTAAAATAATTACCAATTTGGACAAATTTATAATAAAAGATTTTTATGTAACAGTAATTACTTAATTAGTCTATAAAATGACCATTTCATTGGAAGTTATTAAAAAATGTAAATGAGTGTAACAAAAGGATGTTAGGTGTTATAAAATAGACTCATGGAGTATTTTTATTTCTTTATTTCCACTAGTTAATTTCAAACAACTATTTTAAGGCTGAAGCTTATTATCGATTTTGTGATTCACCATATCCTTTTCCATAGGCTATTTTCCTGGCGCTGCTGTTGATGCTAAAAAACAATTCGAGTATTAATATTCACATTTTGGTTTCTAAATAACTTTCAGGAAGGTTTTAATCTTTGAAAGTTCGAAACGTTACACAATGAATTTCAGAAATGTAACACGGACACTTTCTATATAATAATTATAATTGTTACTATCCTGTACGTATAAGGGGAGTTCCTGTTAAGTAGACAAATTTCGAGGAACGAATGTTTTGTTATTACTAGACATTACTTATTAGACATTAGCTATTACTTAGACATGTTAAATGACCTATTTCACAGTCAAGTGTCACAGTCGACTTATTGGCATTTTACTGTATTTCCAAAATTAGCATATGGTGTTACTAAGTCAAATGTGCCACATAAGGCATAAAACTATTAAAAATTAGCTTGGGCAACTAACAGGCTACAAAGCTTGCATATTTATTTCTGAAAGTAAAATCGTAGTTTAATTCACACCAACGTTCGCATAAGTGGTAGAGGTGATGTTTCATGGTTACGTTCAAAGTGAGATTTAAGTGTAGGTACCTAGGCTTAGTTAAGAAATGGATATGTGGTAGTTATGTCATTCCGTCATAAGCCACATTAATGATTATACTGAGAGTTCACCAACAAGGGTAAATGATGTAGATTCTTCATCGACTCGTTCCTCGTTGTCTTTTAATTGCGTAAAGTATTTTTCTTTCGTACGACATAAGGTCTTGAATGTCAATAATTAACAACTTTGGGGGGTATTATAAAACATTCTGGGTATTAACTGTATGAACTGGGTATGAAGAATACTTCAGCTTTAGCTTCCCATCCATTGTCATGCATTTTTCTAGTTAAAATTATTCCAAGATTTTCAACTCATGTTATCAGATTAGACGAACATTTGAGAATTGTAAAATGTTAGGTACATTTTTACGTTACGTGTACCGGTGTAGACATTAACCGATTGATTTCTAATCGGACAATTTTCAGAAGACACAGATAAGATAGTGCGCTGGAAGAGGCCACCCTCATGGCATCATGGTCTCATTGTTTAAGAATCTTGAAGTTGATAATCTTGAAAAGATCCAAGTGGTGAACCAAGGATGAGATTCAACCTCAATCTTCACATACTTTTGAGGCACACATCTGGATACCAAAGATCGCATTTATTGCACTCTTGGAAGTCTTACTGCAAAATCAAAACTAATCAATATGTCACCAAGGATAACGTATAACACAAACAATGATAGCAGCAGCAACTCTAAATCTATTTTGGCAACCACCTGTGTAAAGCAATCTTACAGAAAATATCATGTAAAATGCTTATCAATCAATCGCCACCACCACGCCCATATCTTTCTCGTCATTATCGCAATCTTCCACCAACACGAATTCCAACCATCGTTTCGTGTAAGAGAATCTTCTGAAGAAGAGATCTTTAAAATCTCCTGAGAACTTCCAAATTCTACATACATTAGCAAAAATTCACTGAATCAGTGAAGGTTTGAAGTTTTCATGAAATCTCTAGTCAGACCTTGAGGACGGAAAAAGTATAAAATAAAATTCGAGCACATACACCATATTGGAATACGACAGCAAAAAGTACCCTATACTATAGTAGAATCTTACAGAATAAACTTAGACAGAAGTGTCTTTACAAAGAAAAACAGATGAGATACATTTTCTACTAGCGTAAAACGTAACCTTTGGTTCAAAAGCCTATCGTCTAATCGCCACCATCACGAATATATCCACCTCGCTATTTGTTAACGTACTATAAAATTAGTAAGTAATGCTTCAGCAGAAACCAGAAACCTTTACCTTGAAGCAAAACAAAATAAACTTTGGAGTTACTAACGATTGTTATTTATTAAGGGTGTTTAAGTGTTACTAATAAAATTGAAAGACAAAACTACTGGAATGCAAGCGGTTTCTAACTAAAGTAAAATGTGAAAGTCTAGAAGTGATGTAAGGTTTGTCCCATAAGTCTTCATACCAAAAATTAAAAAGTTCTTGCGTAGGTAAGAATTGAAATTAAAGCATGTCATTAGGTATATATGAATTGTTTTACTATTGTAGGTCATTAATAACATGTCATTAAGCTGAACAAAGAACGATATGCATCAGAAACATTACTCTGGACTAAGAGAGTACATATTTCGTTTTAAACTTAGGACCGGTGTAAGTGAATTTCCAGACTCGTCACTATCAGATGACAAAGTAAATTATGTCAGCATCGACACAATAACGTGCGAATTTCAGAATCCAACTGAAGCAACAAAGCCAACTTCCAATAGAAACGTTACTTCTAGGTAAAGACGAGGATGAAAACGAGAATTCGAACGAAGTATTAGACTGATGAGACAAGTAAACTTAGCCAAGATCGTCAACACCGAGGGGCGATTCGAACATAAAATTGATTAAACATACGAAATGATACAGGACAGGAAAACTAGGATTTTCACGAAATCTGTACTAGAAGGAAAATATCTTAAACGTGATTTAATTATGGAGTATAATATATGTAACCTTGGGACTCTTTAAACCTGGAGACTCACATTTGAAATACAAAAGTCAGTCAGGAAGTCAAGCGGTCCATAAAATGATACAAAAGTTATTTCAATTAGCAGATGGAAGAAAACATCTTAGTTTAATAGGAATGATCTAGTTACCATTGATAATATGCAACTATTTGTCTCTGCTAGTGCATGTTTCTCAATATTTCTTCCATAATAAAAAATAAAATTAATGTCGCTTTGTTACTAATTCTTGAATTCAAGAATATCTAAAGACCAATTTAAAGAAAAATATCTAATTAAATCACTTACAACAAGCAGCTTGTTTTCCAGCATGCACCCTAGAAGGAATTAATTTCGAAAGCCCAAAGCTTCCGCGAATGCTTCCTCCTTGACCAGGTGAAGGTCCAGCTGGAGGAGGTCCAGCTGGAGGAGGTCCACCTTGAGGAGGTGGAGAATTCTGAGCTTCAACTTGGCTCTACATATATTAAAACAATACAATGAGCAAACAGTTTTTAAGCAAGTTATTAGAATTTACCAAAACTCCAAGTACCACCAAAACTAAAGCAAATGCAAAGTATTTCATTTTCACAGATTTCGATTTGTTACTGATAAATTTTTATCCCGGCGAAGCTTTTATAGTATATATTTAATGTGCAAAATCATTTCCCTCTTTATTATATTATTAAATCGTTTGATTTCAATAGGAAGTTATAAATTAAAGCCTTTTTTATCATTTATTTTGGAGTGACCTTTAAAAGGGATAACAATACAAAATTTTTATATATTTTAATTTATGTTTTTTTAAATATTATGAATGATGCTGATGACGTCCAGAAATTTGTAAGTATTAAAATGAATAAAATCATCTAATAAAATAAATATTTATTGTTACCAACTATTTGAAGCGTAAGTAAACAGTTATGGTTGTTCCGTCCATGTAGTTTTGTGTTTGCGTTATTGAGGATTTTTATTCTTTTTCTGTTTAATATTTTTAATTTAATTATCAAAAAGGCATATTAAAAATAAATTAATGCATAACATAATGTCATGTCGTTTTTTTCAAATGTTCTTTTGAACTTGCGTTTCAGTGGACTGTATTGAAAATTTGTAATAGATGAGTTTTCTGTTTGTGAAATTTTATTAAGCTATGAGTTATAAATAAATTATAAATAGGGAAGAAGGGGATAAATCCTTACCTTTATCTTTTGTGGCGTTAGTCTTCTTATCCTGAGCTCAGGACGTCTAATTGGCAGGCCGCTGTGATCACTCTTTCACTGTCAGTACAGCTTCAGGTCTCAAAATGTTAAATAGTTCCAGAGTAACACTTCAATATAGTAAAGATACGATATAAATCGTTTGCGTACCACTATGCAGACGAGCTTGGTTAAGGAAGTTATCCCCAAGTTATATATATTAATATTTTACAGCATAACGTCACAAAGCGGGCAAAAACGACATGACATTATGTTATGCATTAATTTGTTTTTAATAGGCCTTTTGATAATTAAATTAAAATATTAAACAGAAAAAGAATACAAATCCGCAATAACGCAAACACAAAACTACATGGACGGAACATTCCCGCCCACCTTAAAAGGCCAAAACCTTTTAAACAAGCTGCTCATTTGGCAACGGACAAATTTTAACAACAGGGAGCTTAAATAATCTTGTTTATTGTTTCCAGCCTTACTTTGTGGAACTCCATAATCATGAAATAAATAAAGATTAGTAAAAGTTTCACAGTTTTATTAAAATATAACCTGACAATATTGTCTACGCTGTCATTATCAAAGGTAATATAATTATAAACAAACACGTCGCTAAGGTAGATACAAAAATAGGTAACTAGATAAAATAATAATAATAATCAAAATTAAATATATAATACTTCCAGTAACAGAGAATTACTGAGCTCAAGTTGTTCATTCATTAAAGGTACCCTGAGTTTGTGTTTGTATATCTCAAAGGCTTCTAAAATGTCTAATTTGCGTTTGTTTTTACAAAAATGTAGGAATTTAATATTATTTTGAGGAGTCATTGTGTGATTTTGTTCTAAAAGGTGTTTGGCGTAATTAGATTTTTCAGGATGTTTATTTTTGTAATGACGTACGTGTTCTTTATATCTTATGTCAAAATTTCGAAGTGTTTGCCCAATATATACCGAACTACAAAAAGAACAATTTAAACGGTAAATGCCCGATTTCATGATATCATGTGTTCTGTCTTTAGCATTAAATAAAAATGAAAAAGTGTTAGTGTTGGTTTTAAATGTTATTATATAATTGTTGGTTTTTCTTCGTATATGTGCAATTTTTTTTCTGATAAATTTTTTTCTTCGTATATGTGCAATTTCTTTTTCTCTTTCTAAAAAAAGGTTTAACTTGAGATATTCTTAAAGCAGGTAAGTCCCCCATAAGAGGCTGACGCGGAACAGGATTAAGACGCCAACATTTATGGCAATTCGAAATAACTTTTCTGATCACTCGTTTAGCGGAAAATATCCAAAATTGTTGCACCAACAAGAAATGGAACCAAATTAAAAATGTTAGACGATGATTTCCAGCTAAAAGTGCGGGATATTTCTTATCATAAGATAAAGTAGAATGTGTCAAACGACCGCCTGCTCTTAAAATATTACTCGAATCAAGAAAATGATTTAGTTTTCGAAAAGTTTTGGGAAGAGGATTATCATTCTTTAAGCTATGTATCTCTTTAGAAAGAAGTAAGTATTGAACACGCTTAACTAGCACCAATAAAGCGTCTTTAAGATTAAGAAGAGTTAAAATACCTGATTGTTTATTTTGAGGGTAGCGAGTGTTATGAATGAACCGAAGAAAATACGTAACGATTCGTTGTATTTTGGGAAGAGAGGAATATCTTTCAATTAGATAATCTAAATCTGTCAAAGTAATAAAAGATGAAAGAACAACTTTTCTTTCTTCTTCGAGAGATTTAGTTGAAAGAAAAGAAGGAACATTAACTTGAGGCCAAGAATTGGATGAAGTAGAAAGCAATGGCTGTCCCGCCCACCATAAAGGATGCTTGCATAACTCAAGCGGTAATAGACCGCGAGAGGCGCAATCTGCAGAATTGTCTGACGATGGAACATGACGCCACATGTGAGAAGGAATGTTGTCTTGGATATGGCTCACGCGATTACTAATAAACGTCTTCCATTTAGGAGGAGATGATTTTATCCAAGAGAGCGCAACTAGAGAGCCTGTCCAAGCAATAATGCGTATAAAAGAAAGTTTGTTGTTGTAGGTCGTAATTATAAGCGTAAGCAAACTTGAAAGAAGCACAGCAGCACATAATTCTAAACGTGGTATGGAGATACGTTTTAATGGTGAGACTTTAGATTTTCCTGAAATAAAAAACACCTTTATATTTTCATCTTGAACAACGCGAATATAAGCCACAGCTGCGTATCCTCTTTCCGATGAATCACAAAACCCATTCAATTCACATGACGTGTACGAATCTGTGATTAGGCGTCGAGGAATTTTTAAATTAGGAATTTGTAGGAGTTTCAATTTGAATGAAGCTCATCGCTTAATGACTTCTGGAGGAGGAGACTCGTCCCACTGTAGCCCCAAACTCCACAAGTACTGAATCAGATGTTTTGCAAATAGAGTTAGAGGAGTTAGAAATCCTAACGGGTCAAAAATACGTGCTACTTCGGATAAGACTGAACGTTTCGTACATAGTTTATTTAACGGATTAACTTCAAAAGAGAAAAAATCTGAAGTAGACTGGCAAATTAAACGTAGAACTTTAATTGTAATGGGACTTTCTGAATCAAACGGTAGATTACTTTGTTGAATATATTCATCGGGTAACTCAGAAAGGATTAAAGGATTATTACTAGCCCATTTTCTGAGCTCAAAACCGCCGGGATGAAGAAGGTTAATAAGCTCGGTTTGAAGCGTGCGCGCATCGTTAAGAGAGGAACCACCGGTGACAATGTCATCGACGTAAATATCATTTTGGAGAACTCTAGCAGCTAGGGGAAATTTAGAACCGTCATCTTGAGCTAGTTGGATGAGGGTACGAATTGTTAAGAAAGGGGATGGAGCCAAACCGTACGCTACGCTGTTCAAGCGAAAATCTTGTATATGCTCAGTCGGAGAAAATCTCCATACGATTCGTTGATAATCTCTATGTTTAGGAATAACCAAAATCTGTCTGTACATTGGACGGATGTCAGCAGTAAAAACAAAGGGATGAAGTCGAAAATTCAAGAGTACTGTGACAATATCTTGTTGAAGCTTAGGACCTTTAAAAAGAGTATCGTTTAGGGACACATTATTAAGAGATTTTGCGGAGGCGTCAAACACTAATCGTAACTTAGTGATAGTGCTGTCGGGATTCAAAACACAATGATGTGGGATGTAATAGGCATTGTCATTGCTGGAAGGGCATGGGACCTTTTCCATATGACCTAGAGTGAGATATTCTTTCATGAATTTTGAATACTTATTATAAAAAGCGGGGTTACCGACTAAGCGACGTTCAAGCGAATAAAAGCGACGAAGAGCAGTATCACGAGTGCCAAAAAAATGAAGGTTCAGAGACTTTGAAAGGAAGCGAAACTACAAAACGTCCTTCAGTCGTTCTGGAGTGAGTTTTAGCAAAACTATCCTCGCAAATGCGATCATCGGGAGAGAGTGAATTTATTGAAGGAACTTCTTCAAGTTGCCAAAACTGCTTTAAAATGGTATCTAATGAAGTATTATCTATAAAACTTGAGAAACATTGAATAGAGGGTTCAATGGGAATCGGAATTTTTCCCATTAAAATCCATCCAAATATGGTTTGAATAGCTACAGGTTCATTTATATTTCGGCTAATGTTCCGCAGTCGCGTAAGTAATCGTCATTGTATCAAAAGATCTGAAGCAATCGAATAAAAGGATCAAGTTAATTGTGAAATAAAAAAGATATGTGTTTTGTTATAATTTGTATTTGTCAATTTTTCAATCTTTAAAAATTGTAAACATTCCTTTTTTCTGTAAAAATGAATTAAACCGCATTACTTTGTAAAACCCGCATTATTAATAAACCCGCATCTATTAAGAAACCCGCATTTTTATGGAAAAAGAAACCCGCATATTTATGGAAAATTGAACAGCCTTTTTATTGAACACCGCATCGCATTATTTAGAAGATTTTGACTGACACAGCGCTCGCCATATTTGGACACCAAGAAGATTATCCACCATTATACCAATAAGTGGTAGTTATGCAGAACCAGCAGCAAGATTTCCACCGTCAGACTGGTTAGTCCTTACATCCTGATTGTGGGTTTAGTTTTGCCGCAACATCGAAGACCCGACCAGCGTAATAAGTCAGCATATACAGTCCACTGCTCCACGCCAGCTAATACGACCAGATTTGAGGATATGAGGGAAAGTGTCGGCTCCTAATAATAAATCGATATTACCAGGAATGTTAAAATTAGTATCGGCTAGTTCCAGGTTAGAGATATGAGTGAAACCGGTTTTATCAATAGGGAAGTTGGGTAGATTCTTACAAATGTGGGGAAGTACTACAGCATCGATAGTAAATGAGGGATGTGAAGTATCTTGAAGGCGAAGGGTACAGGTGACGCCTAAAGACGCATCCGATGTCATTTTGTCTAACCCTCGTATATATAAAGATAATTTTTCTTTGCGAAGACCTAAGCGATTGGCACATTTATTCGTTATAAAGTTGGCCTGGCTGGCACTATCTAAGAGGATACGTAATTTTTGGTAATTAACTCGAGAATCGAGAGCTTCTACCACAGCTTCTACTAAATGGTCAGCATTACATAACGTACAATGAGCATTTGTACTTGTGGAAACAAAACTTTGTTTTTGTTTAATAATTGATGAGTTACATACTTTTAGAGGCATTTTATTTTTGTTAGTATCTAACCTTTGAATATTAGAGTTAAACGAAACAGTCTCAAGGGCGGTACATTGTTTGAGCAAAAACTCTTTTAAAGATTCAAATGACGGTATATCAGTAAAACTGTGCTCTAATGCAAAACGTGTCACAGTCGCAGAATCAAGACGTTTTATGAGCATATTAAACAAAATAAAATCCCAGGATGTCACCGGAAATTTTAGATTCTCAAGCGCAGCTAAGTTTTCAGCAAAAGTGCATAATAAATTACGAAGCTTTTGAGATGTTACTTGAGAATCCAAAAGCCTTGGTGCCTTTTCAATCTCTTGCCAATGAAGAGTTGCAAGTAAACGTTTATTTTCATAGCGTTTTACTAAAGCATTGTAGGCAATCATGTAATTATCACCAGTCATTGGTGTACACTGAACCAATGAAAGAGGTGCTGCATGTAACGAAGACATCAAAAAATTAATTTTTTCTATATCAGAGAGTTCCTTGTTTTCATGGACTAATGAGTTAAACATATCAATAAAAGTTTTCCAAGTTTTGACATCGCCCGAAAATGTGGGTAATTCAATTCTCGGTAATTTAACGCGGTTAGTTTTAGATGATGATTCTTCAAGCATGTCGTTCTTTGGTTCAAGAGTAAATAGAGTTTTGAAAATATCTACAACCTTATAGTAATTAGCATAAAACTTTTAGAAATTATTCCTTGCTCATCCTGATTCAAACTATCAGTTGTGGCAAGAAGAGCAATTAAAGATGTATGTTGTTGTTTAAATTCATCAAAAAATACGTCTATGTGCTTATAACGAACCTTAAACATTCCGTATCTTAACATCGTCAACAGATAGCTTAGCAAACATATTTAGTTCTTGCATTTGTTGTATGACAATTTGTCGAAAGGCCGTGATTTGTTTAATTTTGTTTGCATTAGCCATTTTATCTATCCAGTATTAAAGTAAGCAAACAATAAGAAAAGCTAAAACCTAAATCCAATCTTTAGGTAAAAATGTCAAATCGACAAGTCGCGCTCAACAATTGTCAAAAAGAGAACAAAAATGATCAGCTTGTTTTTATCGGCCTTGGTACAAAACTGATTATTTTATAAACTTAATAAAGCATTTTATTAATAAAGCGTACAATTGAGAATGTTTACTTTTCACAAACAGCATATCAAAGATCCGACCAAGAAGGTCCAAATGTTCTTTTGAACTTGGGTTTCAGTGGACTGTATTGAAAATTTGTAATAGATGAATTTTCTGTTTGTGAAATTTTATTAAGCTATGAGTAAATTGCGCGGTCTATAAAATTATAAATAGGGAAGAAGGGGATAAATCCTTACCTTTATCTTTTGTGGCGTTAGTCTTCTTATCCTGAGCTCAGGACGTCTAATTGGGAGGCCGCTGTGATCACTCTTTCACTGTCAGTACAGCTTCAGGTCTCAAAATGTTAAATAGTTCCAGAGTAACACTTCAATATAGTAAAGATACGATATAAATCGTTTGCGTACCACTATGCAGACGAGCTTGGTTAAGGAAGTTATCCCCAAGTTATATATTGTAATAATTTACACAAAACGTCAAAAAACTGGCAAAAACGATATGACATTATGTTATGCATTAATTTGTTTTTAATATGCCTTTTTGATAAATAAATTAAAATATTAAACAGAAAAAGAATAAAGATCCTCAATAACGCAAACACAAAACTACATGGACGGAACATTCCCGCCCACCTTAAAAGCCCAAGACCTTTTACACAAGCTGCTCATTTGGCAACGGATAAATTTTAACAACAGGGCGCTTAAATAATCCCTGTTTAGTGTGCACTGTGACAACACGAGTTATACCGTCAGCACCAGGATGTATTTGCTCAACACGCCCCAGAAGCCAAAGTGGGGGAGTAATTTCATTTTAAATAAGTACCATAGCACCCGGTACAATGGGAGTGGACGGAGTGGTCCACTTAGCCCGCTGGTGTAATGTGCGCAAATACTCATTATGCCAGCGAGTCCAAAAATCCTGGTGGAGGCGCTGCAACAACTGCCACCTGGTTAAGCGGTTAAGAGAAACCTCACTAAGGTTTGGATCGGCCAAAGCGGTTAAGGGCTCCAACGTAAGAAAATGCCCAGGATGCTCAAATATTGACATATGAGGAACTTTACACGGTTTTCGTCCAGATAGAAGCGATACTCAATTCTCGCTCACTTTGTCCCGTAGTACTGATCCTAATGATTTACATGTCTTAAATGTAAATTATTAGGATCAGTACTACGGGACAAAGTGGGCGAGAATTGAGTATCGCTTCTATCTGGACGAAAACCGTGTAAAGTTCCTCATATGTCAATATTTAATCTCCAATGATCCGTGTTAAATGAGTCTTGACAGATTTAATGCCCGCCTCCCACAAGCCACCGAAGTGAGCTACCGAAGGGGGATTAAAGTGCCATTCTAGTCTTTCACTTTCAACAACTTTAGACATTAATTTTGAAATTTATTTAGACGCACCTATAAAATTGTTGCCACAGTCACTGTACATCTTACTGCAGCGTCCTCTTCGGGGTATAAAGCACCGTAGAGCTGCCAAAAAGGCTTCAGTTGAAAGATCAGAAGCGAGCTTTAAATGTAGAGCTTTTGAGGCGTAGCATACAAATAGGCAGAGGTGCGCTTTCTGCGTTTTGCCTCCTCTCGTCTTACCTAGAGTAATAAAATATGGCCCTCCAAAGTCAACACCTGTACAAGAAAAAGGTTTGACTTGAGATATTCTTAAAGCAGGTAAGTCTCCCATAAGAGGCTGACGCGGAACAGGATTAAGACGCCAACATTTATGGCAATTCGAAATAACTTTTCTGATCACTCGTTTAGCGGAAAGTATCCAAAATTGTTGCACTAACAAGAAATGGAGGGTTTGTACACCCGGATGTAAAAATTGAGTATGCATGTTTCTATTATTAAAAATGTTAGACGATGATATCCAGCTAAAAGTGCGGGATATTTTTTATCATAAGATAAAGTATAATGTGCCAAACGACCGCCTACTCTTAAAATATTACTCGAATCAAAAAAATGATTTAGTTTTCGAAAAGTTTTGGGAAGAGGATTACCATTCTTTAAGCTATGTATCTCTTTAGAAAGAAGTAAGTGTTGAACACGCTTAACTAGCACCAATAAAGCGTCTTTAAGATTAAGAAGAGTTAAAATACCTGATTGTTTATTTTGAGGGTAGCGTGTGTTATGAATGAACCGAAGAAAATACGCAACGATTCGTTGTATTTTGGGAAGAGGGGAATATCTTTCAATTAGATATTCTAAATCTGTCAAAGTAATAAAAAAATCAAAGAACAACTTTTCTTTCTTCTTCGAGAGATTTAGTTGAAAGAAAAGAAGGAACATTAACTTGAGGCCAAGAATTGGATGAAGTAGAAAGCTATGGCGGTTCCGTCCACCATAAAGGATGCTTGCATAACTCAAGCGGTAATAGACCGCGAGAGGCGCAGTCTGCAGGATTGTCACATGTGAGAAGGAATGTTGTCTTGGATATGGCTCACGCGATTACTAATAAATGTCTTCCATTTATGAGGAGATGATTTTATCCAAGACAGCGCAACTAGAGAGTCTGTCCAAGCAATAATGCGTGTAAAAGAAAGTTTGTTGTTGTAGGTCGTAATTATAAGCGTAAGCAAATTTGAAAGAAGCACAGCAGCACATAATTCTAAACGTGGTATGGAGATACTTTTAATGGTGAGATTTTAGATTTTTCTGAAATAAAAAACACTTTTATATTTTCATCTTGAACAACGCGAATATAAGCCACAGCTGCGTATCCTCTTTCCGATGAATCACAAAACCGATACAATTCACATGACGTGTACGAATCTGTGATTAAGCGTCGAGGAATTTTTAAATTAGAAATTTGTGGGAGTTCCAATTTGTATGAAGCCCAACGCTTAATGACTTCTGGAGGAGGAGACTCGTCCCACTGTAGCCCCAAACTCCACAAGTACTGAATCAGATGTTTTGCAAATAGAGTTAGAGGAGTTAGAAATCCTAACGGGTCAAAAATACGTGCTACTTCGGATAAGACTGAACGTTTCGTACATAGTGTATTTAACGGATTAACTTCAAAAGAGAAAAAATCTGAAGTAGACTGCCAATGTAAACCTAGAACTTTAATTGTAATGGGACTTTCTGAATCAAACGGTAGATTACTTTGTTGAATATATTCATCGGGTAACTCAGAAAGGATTAAAGGATTATTACTAGCCCATTTTCTGAGCTCAAAACCGCCGGCATGCAGAAGGTTAATAAGCTCGGTTTGAAGCGTGCGCGCATCGTTAAGAGAGGAACGACCGGTGACAATGTCATCGACGTAAATATCATTTTGGAGAACTCTAGCAGCTAGGGGAAATTTAGAACCGTCATCTTGAGCTAGTTGGATGAGGGTACGAATTGTAAGAAAGGGGACGGAGCCAAACCGTACGTTACGCTGTTCAAGCGAAAATCTTGTATATGCTCAGTCGAAGAAAATTTCCATACGATTCGTTGATAATCTCTATGTTTAAGAATAACCAAGATCTGTCTGTACATTTGACGGATGTCAGCAGTAAAAACAAAGGGATGAAGTTGAAAATTGAAAAAAGAGTACTGTGACAATATCTTGTTGAAGTTTAGGACCTTTAAAAAGAGTATCGTTTAGGGACACATTATTAAGAGATTTTGCGGAGGCGTCAAACACTACTTGTAACTTAGTGATAGTGCTGTCGGGATTCAAGATACAATGTGGGATGTAATAAGCATTGTCATTGCTGGAAGGGCATGGGACCTTTTCCATATGACCTAGAGTGAGATATTCTTTCATGAATTTTGAATACTCATTATATAGAGAAGTGTTTCCTACTAAGCGACGTTCAAACGAATAAAAGCGACGAAGAGCAGTATCACGAGTGCCAAAATTTGAAGGTTCAGAGACTTTAAAAGGAAGCGAAACTACAAAACGTCCTTCAGTCGTTCTGGAGTGAGATTTAGCAAAAATATCCTCGCAAATGCGATCATCGGGAGAGAGTGAATTTATTGAAGGAACTTCTTCAAGTTGCCAAAACTGCTTTAAAATGCTATCTAATGAAGTATTATCTATAAAACTTAGTAGGTAATGCGACACTTGGGCCGCCTGCGCCATAAATGAAGCGTATACCTATGATATGATAAAAGGTGTGAGTTGAGAATTATTAGCGGTTACCTGTAAAATGATTAGCGGTTACCTGTGAAATGATTAGCGGTTACATGATTAAAGGTGCTGATTAGCAAAGGTGATGATTTGCAAACGTGATAATTAAAGGATTTGAAATGATTAGCTGTCACCTGTGAAATGATTAGTGGTTACATGATTAAAGGTGATGATTAGTAAATGTGAAAATTAAAGGATTTGAAATGATTAGCGGTCACCTGTGAAATGATTAGCGGTTACATGATTAAAGGTGATGATTAGTAAAGGTGAAAATTAAAGGATTTGAAATGATTAGCGGTAACCTGTGATATAATTAATTTGATATGATTCGCGGATACCTGCGACCCGATTAGAAAGGATGATCTAATTAAAGATAAGGATTTGATATGATTAAAGGTTATGATTAAAAAGGTGATAATTGAGTAGCGGATATCTATGATATGATAAAAGGTGTGAGGTGAGAATTGATTAGAGATAGTTTGCGATATGATTAAAGGTTATGATTAGAAAGGTGATAATTGAGTAGCGGATACCTAAGATATGATAAAAGGTGTGAGGTGAGAATTGATTAGAGATAGCTTGCGAAGGTGCTGATTAGCAAAGGTGATGATTAGCAGAGGTGTAGATTAGCAAAGGTAATAATTAAAAAATTTGATATGGTTAGAAGGGGTGAGGTAGCAAGTGATCTAATTAAATTGATAGGGTTTACCTATGACATGATTAGAAGGGATAAGGTAATATGTGATCTAATTAAAGAATTTGATATGATTATAAGGGGTTAGGTAACATGTGATCTAATTAAATTTTTGAAATAATTAGAAGGGGTGAGGTAGCATGTGATCTAATTAAATTGATATGGTTTACCTATGACATGATTAGAAGGGATAAGGTAATATGTGATCTAATTAAAGAATTTGATATGATTATAAGGGGTTAGGTAACATGTGATCTGAATAAAGGTACGGCTTTAATAGGGTGATCTGCTTAAAGGTGTTGATGCAAAGGTAATAATTAAAAAATTTGATATGGTTAGAAGGGGTGAGGTAGCATGTGATCTAATTAAATTGATATGGTTTACCTATGACATGATTAGAAGGGATAAGGTAATATGTGATCTAATTAAAGAATTTGATATGATTATAAGGGGTTAGGTAACATGTGATCTGAATAAAGGTACGGCTTTGATAGGATGATCTGCTTAAAGGTGTTGACTTGAAAGGGTGATCTGAATAAAGGTAGGGATTTGATAGGATGATCTGTTTAAAGGTAAGGATTTGATAGGGTGATCTGCTTAAAAGGTATTGATTTGAGATAGCTTACGATATGATTAAAGGTTATGATTACAAAGGTGATAATTGAGTAGCGGATACCTAAGATATGATAAAAGGTGGGAGGTGAGAATTGATTAGAGATAGCTTGCGATATGATTAAAGGTTATGATTAGCAAAGGTGAAAATTAAAGGATTTGAAATAATTAGAAGGGATGAGGTAATCTGTGATCTAATTAAATTGATATGGTTCGTTGGTGATAGGATTAAAGGTTATCATTAGAAAGGTGAGAATTAGAGAGGTGAGAACTGGTAAAAAATTTGAGATGGTTAGAAGGGTGAGGTAGCATGTGATCTAATTAAATTGATATGGTTTAGGGCTACCTATGACATGATTAGAAGGGATAAGGTAATATGTGATCTAATTAAAAAATTTGATATGATTATAAGGGGTTAGGTAACATGTGATCTGAATAAAGGTACGGCTTGATAGGGTGATCTGCTTAAAGGTGTTGATTTGAAAGGGTGATCTGAATAAAGGTAGGAATTTGATAGGATGATCTGATTAAAGGTAAGGATTTGATAGGGTGATCTGCTTAAAAAAGGTATTGATTTGAAATGATTAGGTGAGAATTAGCGGTCACTTGTGAAATGATTAGCGGTTACATGATTAAAGGTGATGATTAAAGGATTTGAAATGATTAGAAAGGGTGAGGTAATCTGTGTTATGATTAATTTGATATGATTTGCGGATACCTGTGGCCTGATTAGAAAGAGTGATCTGTTCTGCTTAAAAGTGTTGATTTGAAAGGGTGATCTGAATAAAAGTAGGGATTTGATAGGATGATCTGTTTAAAGGTAAGGATTTGATAGGGTGATCTGCTTTAAAAAAGGTATTGATTTGAAATGATTAGGTGAGAATTAGCGGTCACTTGTGAAATGATTAGCGGTTACATGATTAAAGGTGATGATTATAAAGTAAAGACAAATTAGTTAGTTAAAAGAGTTATCGTTTTATATCTTATACGTTTTATTATTTATAATTCCGATATTACAAAATCAAAAATCTAAGTTTACGAATATTAATACCAATTATACATGAATAAACTTTATGAAGGTAACACACACTCACAATCTAATCCTAAACGAATGTTCGTCTTTTCTATTTCATGGTAAAGTTTAGCAAACGCTCTTTCCACTTGTTTCTCATTGATACCTTTATGGATGTGAACTGGTACCGTTGTATATCGTCGAGGATCTAGTAAGATTTCACCTCCAGATAATATTATCTCATATTCATAGCATACAAGTGCTGATATCGAAAATAGATCGGTTGTATCGTTATCTAAGATACAGCACCGGAATTGTCGTTGTAATTCTTGTTTATTCATACATAATCCTGTATCTTCGAATATGTAATTATCACTGTCTAGCGGACACTGAAGTGGTGCGGGATAACGGCATACTTTCGTCTTGAACACGACAAACAAGTTACAATTTTAACGGGTCGGTTTCTATTCAGAGGCTGAAACAATCGAAATAGTTATAGAAAAAGGTTAACCTTTCAAGTTTCAATTTAGAAAATAACTGAGCTAAAGACGATGTAAGAATATACAATACTAATAAATAGGAACTACATTAGCATAAAAGGTTAACATTCAGTCGATCAATTTAAAAACTTATGATAATATAATCGAAAACTCACCTATTGATCTTGAAGTTGTAAAACACAGTCGTCTTACAGTATTGAAGAATTGCTGGATTTCATGAAACTGATTAAAAATGAGGCTTATATATGTACGTATATCTATTTGCTGACTTTTAGATATTCTCACACATTTCTTAATAGTACTGCATACATCTGATTGATAAAAATAAAATTTCTCTGATTAGAAATATAGTAAACACTAATTATAATTTATCGAAACTATTTGCGTTTCACAGGCTTGAAATAAAAATCTGTTAAAATGTGTTTATTGTATTGTATTGTAATTACTGAAGATTATAGGGGAGCATGTGAATTGAGTATTATTTATATAGTTTACGTAAAAAAGAACGAATTTAATAAATGTACCTGAGCAATTATAATTAGAAATATTATATAGTATCATTATGACTAAAATTAAATTAATTGTATCCACGATTTCTATTAAATACAATAAGATTTATATTGCTGTAGAAATAAATAAATAATTGATAGCATTATTCGCTAATATTTAAACACTTCGAATTATTATCGATATCAATTTCCTATTAATTAATATAATCAGTAATTTGTTTACAACAAGTAAAGACAGATTATTCTGTTATATTCAATTAGACAAAATTCCTCATTCTGCTATCAAATCCTTTAATCAGTTCAGCAGATAGTGGTAGACAGGTAATCAGTAATTAGGTCACAGGTAACCGCTAATCAATTCTTATTTTTAATCATACCGTTATACGAGTTCAGCCGATCGCTATTCCTGTTTGCAATTTCGTTAAGCAAGGCATTCAATCAAAATGTATCGTTGAACTATTATAATCGGATGTAATGAGAAACAAACTGACTATCGAAGTATAATTTCTCTTCCATTACATACAAGGCAATAAATTGTGTACATCTTTGTCTGTAAAGATATAAAATCAATACAATTTGCAATAATTCTATTGACTGTTTTTCATAAAATATTATAATATTTCTAATTATAAACTTATATTAACAATCAAATCCCTTTCGATATCTACCCTTGTCTAGAGAACAAACTTTATTAATAACTAAAAAGTCATATGGTTCGTTCCAGCACATGAAACAAATATTATGTTTAAATTTAAGTTTAATGTTTAAATGTTTAAGTTCATCATAGCTTGCATCTCCTAAAATATGAGCGTTATACACATGTTTTAAATTCAATTCATCTTGCTTAAAGAGAATAAGTAAGTTAGCGTTATCCCTAATCAGATGTTTGGGAATTTTCGTATATGTTTGGCCTAAATAAAATGAATCAACACCCTTTATGTCTACCCATGCTAAAATATTGTGTATTTTTCTTGTTTATCAGAAATTATATCATCAAAAATGAATACTGAATTAGGTTTCACATCATTAGGGGTGATTACATCATCGTTTTCGCTATATTTAGGTTGAAATAAAGACTTGGCGTATAGGTAGGTATTTTCAAATTTTAATCCGTTTTCATTAATTAGTAGACCTAACAAGGCATTAGTTTTACCACAAGAAGAAGGTCCACTCAAAATTACTCGACAGGAAACAGGTAAAAGCTTACCATGCTTCTTATCACCATCGGAATTTTATCGAGAAGCATCATCGTCTAAGTTAAATATATTTAGCGACTTCTTTTGCTTAATAATTTTCATTATGGTATGTGTATATGTCTAGTCACAGTTTCAGCAAACGCATTGTATTCTATCCACGAATCATGTAAAATTAAGCAGTATGGTTTAGTTGTATCAGAAAGTGAGTTGACCTATTCAAGCTCTAATCTAATGTCTACAGTAGAATCCTTAAAACTCTCTACCTGCATTTAACAATCAATTACAAAAACTGGACGAGTTTCTGGCGTATAGGTAGATATTTTCAAATTTTAATTCCTTTTCATTAATTAGTAGACCTAACAAGGCATTAGTTTTACCACAAGAAGAAGGTACACTCAAAATTGCTCTACAGGAAACAGGTAAAAGCTTACCATGCTTCTTATCACCATCGGAATATTATCGAGAAAAAGCATCGTCTAAGTTAAATATATTTAGCGACTTCTTTTGCTTAATAATTTTCATTATGGTATGTGTATATGTCTAGTCACAGTTTCAGCAAACGCATTGCATTCTATCAATAGTCACAGTTTCAGCAAACGCAATGTATTCTATCAACGAATTATGTAAAATTAAGCAGTATGCTTTAGTTGTATCAGAAAGTGGGTTGACCGACTCAAGCTCTATCTCTAAATTCATGAATACCTTATACACACGATATAACTACGATGTAAGATTACGAGAGGGTACATGAAGAAAAGGGTATGTTGTAAGTCGGTTCTGAATTTCTTAAAACATTACTCGAATATCAAAAATTCGTAACGGCCATGCATAGGTTTAATACTATCAACAGCTCATATAAAGGAAATGTTAGATTGTTAACAGTTTATGAGTATTAATCAAAGACTATTCTATAATGATGTATTATTTATTTATAAACGTTACATAGTATAGTAGCTAAATACATGACTGACTGTGAAAAAAAGTTACTTTTATTAATGATGACTATTCAATTCGATCTGTCACTAGCTTAACCTTTTAATTTCCACTTTTGACCAAATTATAGTTAATCTGATCAAATATTGCTTACAAATCGGAGCTCTAATCTAATGTCTACAGTAGAATCCTTAAAACCCTCTATGAAGTTTTAGAATTGTTGATTACAAAGACACCCATTTCTTCTACCTTCTTTAGTAAATTCATATTGTTAGCTTCTACTTTGTCAACTGTTACTCAAAACAACATACTTTCATACAAGAACGTTTATTGATACGAGTAGTTTCGACGCTACTTAAAACATAATACATAACTTATATATAATATCTATTAAAATAGTACATTTCGTATACACTAATAATGGTACTACATACCCGACTATAAAGTAAACATGGTAACTGTCAACAGTTTAAAAGAATAGATAGTAAATATAACTATATCTAATTATTTTATAAAATACTATGTTAACTAAGAGGTAATATACAGAATATATACGCCTGTATTCGACCTCTAGAGGGTTCATACCCTAATATAGGGTTAGTGCGAGAGATTAACGATCACTGACCGAAGGGTTAAGGTTAAGGTTAAGGGTTAAGGTTAAGGGTGAAGGGAGAAGGGTGAAGGGTTAATGGTGAAAGGTTAAGGGTGAAGGGTGACTAGCCAGTGTCTTTCTTTAATCATGTAACCGCTAATCATTTCACAAGTGACCGCTAAAGAGCTTGAATAGGTCAACTCACTTTCTGATACAACTAAACCATACTGCTTAATTTTACATGATTCGTGGATAGAATACAATGCGTTTGCTGAATAATACATAAGTATACTAATAATAATACTATAAAGGAGCTATTGAGTGAGTAGATCTTCCTTCTTTATCCAGGACTTTTCATTTTCAAAGCACGACATATCTGCAGAACGTAGGGAGCAGAGTAAGTACAAAACAACAGACTTTCATACAAGAACGTTTATTGATACGAGTAGTTTCGACGCTACTTAAAACATAATACATAACTTATATATAATATCTATTAAAATAGTACATTTCGTATACACTAATAATGGTACTACATACCCGACTATAAACTAAACATGGTAAGTATAACAGCAGTTTAAAAGAATAGATAGTAAATATAACTATATCTAATTATTTTGTACGGATATAAAAAGCCTCGGATCGACTGATGTTACGGCCCTCATGTAGTAATAATATCTTTATATAGTTTTCAAAATAATTTTTTCTTTATATAGTTTAATAATGTTTGTATATTTTTCACCATGCATTTATATTAATCGTATGTAATAGATGTAATAGTTTAAACAATACCTGTATATAGTTTTCAAAGAAAGAAGAAAATACATTTCATATTGATATATAATACTAAATTATATCTAGAAGAAAATACATTTCATATTGATATATAATACTAAATTATATCTAAAATAATACATAAGTATACTAATAATAATACTATAAAGGAGCTATTGAGTGAGTAGATCTTCCTTCTTTATCCAGGGCTTTTCATTTAAGTCGAGCCATCTCTGTTAATAACTGCAGTTACTCAAATTATTAGCAGTGTAAGACTGAACTATTAAATAGAATGTAAAGTAATATATCCTATGACTATTGTGAGGTTCTGTGAGTAATTAACAAATTTTGCAGGTCTACGAGCGGTGATCTATTAAAATCTTTAGATCTAGAATCTGCTTTAGCGTTATAAGGTTAGTAATATCGCGTGATCGTCTTTTATTCTATCATATTTCTCTGTTTAAGTTCAGAAAGACACTGGCTAGTCACCCTTCACCCTTAACCTTTCACCATTAATGCATAACATAATGTCATGTCGTTTTTTGCCCGCTTTGTGACGTTATGCTGTAAAATATTAATATATATATAACTTGGGGATAACTTCCTTAACCAAGCTCGTCTGCATAGTGGTACGCAAACGGTTTATATCGTATCTTTACTATATTGAAGTGTTACTCTGGAACTATTTAACATTTTGAGACCTGAAGCTGTACTGACAGTGAAAGAGTGATCACAGCGGCCTCCCAATTAGACGTCCTGAGCTCAGGATAAGAAGACTAACGCCACAAAAGATAAAGGTAAGGATTTATCCCCTTCTTCCCTATTTATAATTTCATAGACCGCGCAATTTACTCATAGCTTAATAAAATTTCACAAACAGAAAACTCATCTATTACAAATTTTCAATACAGTCCACTGAAACGCAAGTTCAAAAGAACATTTGAAAAAAAACGACATGACATTATGTTATGCATTAATTTTTTTTTAAATGCCTTTTTGATAATTAAATTAAAAGTATTAAACAGAAAAAGAATAAAGAAAATTTCCAAAGTAAAAGTGATAAATAATCAGTAGTAACGACTTCGTTTACCGGATGGATGTTTGAGGTTAACTGCTCCATTTGTTCATATCTGTTCGGTATGTGTTTAAGACTTTAAGAATTAGTGCAATATTGCAATGATAAAAAGGTAAACAATCAATTGTTGTATATGTGTCGGACTGGGTACATGTTGACTTAGTCTGTATAAGTACAAACGTAATGACAATCCATCCCTCTGGTCTGAGTCTAACCATATAGTTGACTTTTGTAACAACCGGCGTTTCGAAATTACAGAGTTGGTTTAATATTTTTAGGATTCTTTTAGTTGAACACACAATATAATAAAGAGATATTGTGTTGCATAAGAAATTATAACATTACACAAAACTGATAAAAACATTTCATTGAACTCTGAGGTAAATGCACTAAAGTTGTTTTCTTATTCTTTTTATTTAATTCAATAAATAGAAATAGTAGAGTCCTAGCTGCTCCATTTTCGGTGTGAATGAATCAGTAAAATAAAATAAATTTTGGTTATTCTGCAACTTCAAAGTTCAGTGGAAATCAATATTAATTCTACTTATACTAATTGTTAGAATATTGGAATTGTAAAAAAGTATCAAATCTTTATTCTACTGATCACGCAATCCAAAAATTTAGAAAACAAGTAAGACAGTTGCGAATAGAGCCTCTTGGGAAGACTCTCGGGAAATAGTCTCGACCGACCGATTTTCGAAATTACTGCGAGGGTAAGTTCCGCGTGGTGCATTGTTACATACTTCAAATAAGTATTACAGTGATAAGGAATAAATAAATCAAGGTAATGTAAATCCTTTTATTTTAAATTGTTTAATTAACAAGGATCTTAAATCCTCATACATTAATATAAAACTTATCTTGATATTATACTATTATAAATAGTATATCCTTACTGTTCAGGACGACAAGGTCTCGCTGGTTATACCTTGAAAGATATTGATTTTGTAAGAAATATTTCTTTATTGATTTATCATTTGTTTTTTTTAGTTAATAAATAATAGTATATGTTTTTGGAGACTCTCATTTGAGAGGTGTGCGAATCCCGTTTTAACGCCCTGTTACAGGAACCAACTGGAGAACGAGTCAACCGTGGTTAGTGCCGAATTGATGGGACAGGGTAACGGTCAAGGGATTGAAATATACGTTAATCATAAACGCGGGGTCGTTATAGTAGTGGGATGGTCGTTACACTTTGTTGTGGGTCTTACAGCGGTCTAGTCTATATATACAGGGAAATTTAACATGTCCACTAATAACATGATCCACGTCCATCAGATCCATGTATTGCACTCATCTGGTTTATGCTGATTTCAACCATATATATGATTTAGGGGTGGAACTTACAAAGTAAGTAACCTTACGAGTAAGGCTGAGTCTCTAATGAGACAAGCATACTGACAAACAATTTTTGAGTTTTAGCATATAAAGATATAAGCAAAAAGTAACACCATCAAAGGTGCCTTTGGAATTTTGAACTCATGTATATTATTGTAACACCCGAAAATTATATCAAATTAATAACAACTGTCACTGTCAAAGGACTCTGATTATTTTATATAAGTTTTTCTAATTTGCGTCTATAATAAAGCTGTTAAAGCACCCAAAACAGTGCGTTAATAGCTCATTTGAGTGCTTTAATAGCCCAACTTTTTCGAAGTTGGTAGCATTGAAAAAATAATTGAAAAAACAGAAAATTGACAAAAACGTCACTCAATTTTCTGTGTCAATCAATGAATTTTCAAATGTTACATCAGTGTTCAACTACCACAAAAATCCCTAAATTTTGAAATAGTGATTATTTTATTTAAAAAGGGAATAAAAGACGCAAAATAAAAAAATAGCATAAAAAACTCGTTTCATAAGTTATTATTGCACTCGTCCTTTAGAAAACTCGCCGCAAGCGATTCGTTTTCTAAATTTGGACTCGTGCAATAAATCTTGCCTTATGAAACTCGTTCTTTAATATACTATTCTGGTGTTATTATAATACACATGATTCAAAATTCTAAAGGCACCTTTGATGGTGTTACTTTTTGCTCATACTGTAACGTTCTTTCTAAATAATACTAAAAGTGCTGTTTTAATTGTCTATTATTAAGAGAAAATATTTACACTAACACTAATTACAAACAACTATAAACTATTAACCAACTTTGACTAATTTAATTTCACAAATACCCTCGGCATCTCAGTTGCTGTGAAATTTAAAACGTATGTGTTTTATTATTCTACGACAAAATTGTTTTGAACGTCATAGCTATTTATGTAACAAGTATATCATGTAGGACTTTATAGACAAGCCCAGTTTATGGCCGAGCGAGCGAAGCGAGCAAGGCCTATCTATAAGGTCTAATCTATAAGGTCCGATTATGTAAGAGTTGCATACAAAGCTTTATTTTCTATTCCTAAAATTGGTTAATTATAAAAAAAAATCAGTTCATAAATCTATTCTTGACAGAAGAAAATTCCACATGTAATATACAGTTGCCGTACTTTATTTTACTATACTGTATAGTTTATTTTACTACTATGACTTTATTTTACGAGTACAATAATAAGCCAGTTTACTGCTGCAAAACAATACAATAAACAGTACTTTATAATGCAATCGGACACAAAATAAATTATAATAATTCTCAATGTCAGTATAGCGTGCTAGCATACTATATAAAGTATTTACGTTCTATTTTTCACAGCAACAGAGATGTCGACACTTTATAATCACTCACTATTTCTGACTTTATTTATATTACACTATTTTATATATAAGGACACATTTATTTTATACTACCACACGATGCGGGTATTTAATTTACTCGTTGTTGACTATTGACTGATCCCCTCCTCTTGTGATTTATATATCCCATATAAGATTGTCGGAACGCGCTAGAATAGTCTGGTGTGTTGTGCTTCGTTTAGCTGTCGATGCGTCATACATTCCGCCGCCAATCTCGAATGTTCACCGGCAGCGTGTAGGGGTTTTTCCCGTTCATTACTCTGCCCCCTCTTCAAGTCTGTTCTGTTCCAGAACAGGTTTTATTCTCTGGTTTCTGTAGAAAGTGTCGTGGCGATATCAACAGTGTTCACCTCGACTACACGTTCCATTACGATAGAAGTAACAGTCTACACTCTTCGTTGGCCTTGACGCGGGCTGTGGGTCAAAGCTTGAGAACAAGATCAACAAAATCACAACCGTACCTCTAAAGATAACTTCTAACATTTTTTGAATGATTCTCCAATCCAACTTGTCCCGTCTGCAGCCGAGTTTAGGAAATGCCAATTTGTTAATGCCCCTGGTAAGCAACTCGGTCTTCAAATCCCGTAACGTCTTCCACAGGTCCGCGTAACTGGGTTTCTGTAGTAAGCCTGTTTCGTTACTAAGCAGTAAATAGAGCATCCCCACGATTCGGCAAGTGTAAGACTTTCCCAACAGAACGATTCTGTTCTCGAAGTTCATCCAGCCGTCCAAGTTTGTTTCTAAATACTACTGCGATCACTCTTGCCATGCGGAGGTCCTCGGAGACACAGTGGGCAATGAAATAATCAATAGGGACCCGGAAGAGATCTTGAATGTGAAGAGATCTCTTCCTTCTTGGGCTCTCACATCCTACAAAGTCTTCATTCGGTCACTCGATTCGCGATTCGGCTAATCTTTCAGGTTCCGTCGTGAATATCTTCCAACTTATTCTTTAAATTGACAAGATAATCATTTCCGGCTATCTTTTGCTCCGCATGTGGACATCCAAATTCCAGATCACACGGTAACCGTAGCTCGCGTCCAAACATTACAGACATTGGTGACTGTTCGGTTGTTGCGTGAACCGATGCACGATAAGCAATCAGAAACAGATGCAGATATTGATACCAGTCTCATTGATGATCGAAGACGACCTTGGCCAAATATTTTCCCATTGTCCGATTTATGCGTTCTACCATTCCATCGGACTGCGAATGTAACGGTGTGGCCAGGGTCTTGCGAATGCCCAACAATCGACAGACTTCTCCAAAGAGTATAGACTCAAAATTGATCCGAGTGTAGCTCCAGTACGTCAGCAACAGTCGCGGTTTCCTGGTTTGGTAGGGCATATACTTCTGGCCATTTGGTAAAATAGTCCATTCCCACCAAGATATACTTATTCCCATCGTCGGTCTCGGTAAATGGTCCAGCAATGTCTATAACTATTCTTTCCAGAGGACTACCAGTGGAGTCCGTTACCAGTGGAACATTCGCATTTCCGGTGCCACTCTTTCACGTCTTCTGTAGAATTGATCCAATAAAAACGATCCCTAACTTTCTCCACAGTCTTCTACACGCCGAAGTGTCCTTCTTAGGTACCGTCATGAAGATCGTGAAATACTGTTGCCACTCGGCTTCTTGGAACCACGAATTAAACCCAACCTAACTAACCTAACCCTGAACCTTAGAACCTAATGGTGGTATGATCTTCACTCTCCAGCTCTCGCTTCAGGAGACCGTTTTTCACCTTTAAAAACCGCTGAAAATACAGCGCTGTAACAGCTTTCACAGCTGTCCAGTGGCGTAGCCAGAGTTGGCCCTTGGGGAGGGATATACAATAATAAAAGGAAATCTGCGGGCTTGGATCTCAACGTATTAGTAACTGTATATTAGGTTTTTTTATAGATTGTATGAAAAAAAGTGCAAATATTAAAGAATGCTAAATAAAAAGCAATATCTTTAGAATACTGTCGTGCTTAGCAAGAAAGCAGTATCTGCACAAACTGCTATCTAGAAATATACTATGTGGAATTGTAATGAATGCTAATAAAAAATATGGTATATTTCTTAAGTTGCTGTTGTGGAGATACTGCTTTCTTGCTAAGCACGGCAGAATACTAGTCTTTATTTAACAAAAAACATTACAAAACAAAATCTAGGCGCCGTGGTTTTTTGGTCAGTTCGTCAAATATTTCATCTACTTTTTTTAGTTTTTGACCCTTAGGGGGGCGATATATCCCCCATATCGCTACCACCACTGCAGCTGTCTAAGATTTAAAAACCACCATTTAATCTCTTATCTACTGTAAAAAATGATGTTCTGACATTTTGATTATTGGCATAGTAAATTAGTCGTCTAGTGTTACTTATCAGCGTTTTAAACGTTTTATATGTATAACACGATGATATATTCCAAATGATTTTATTGCTTCAGTGCTTTTTTAAATCTAAGACTATGAAAGTTGCTGCAGTGCTATATTTCCAGCGATATGATGGATGCACCCGTTACAAAATTACAAAAATAAGGTTAGTATATTTTTCTGTATATCCACAATGAACGTTTCACAGCCAACTTCGACGCCAAATTAAAAAAGATCATTATAAATCTTGGAATATAAAACTGTAGGAAGGAGCGTAACTACCCGGCGCAATGAGCTTTAAAAGCTACGGATATTACGTCGCACTGGCCACCATTAGACACCACCTAAATTTGCTTTTCTCTCAAACTCGGACAAATACGAAGAAGGGAATTACATTTCATAAGTAAGCATTCGTTTGTTTAACATATTAAATATAAAATTTACATTCTAGGTTTAAGTTCAAAATACTATGTTTTAAAATTAAGCTTATTTAGTTTATGTGTGCATTTCGAGACAGTGACAACCGCCAATGGAAATATCTAATTACAAAACCGGAAACACCTATTCCGCCATATTGAGACCCCATCCCGGTCGTATGTGGTCAATGTTTGTAGTAGATGAATATGTTCCTTCCTACAGCTTTATATTCTAATAAGTTATAGATACATTTTTATTTATTTTTAATAGTGCCGTTAGCGCAGAAAATACCATACGATACTCATCGTTAAGTGCTTACAACAGATATCGAAAACTTTTTCCAACTTTTTCTCTATCTGTTCTAAAGCATTATAACGAGACCGGTAAGTACCGGTCTCGTATGGTAATATACTATTTAGTAAGTTAGTCAGTCTTTATGTATAACTACATGACTTTTGTCATGTAGTCACCTTAAATTTTCTTAAATATTGTACTAGCCAGGTACTAGTTTATTACTGTTCTTGTGGTTTCCAATAAGCACCTACAAATATACTTTTGCTAAAGCTGGATGCACACTTAGTAGCAAAACTACTTTAAGCAGAAACGTTTTTGCTTAAATATGCCTAAACATGTTTTTCAATGATTATTATAGGAATATCGCACACTTATCTAACTTGACAAAAACGCTGAACAGCACTTTTAAACAACCTTGAGCATGACCAGACAAAAAGCAAAAACGCTGTAGAGCACGTTTAAGCTGATTTGAGCAAAACTTTGAATGCTCATAGTACGATTTGGTTGCGGGCATGTGCTTTCAATGCACGTGTTCATGCCGACGTAGTTTGCTGTGTGTGAAGTTATTTTTATTAAAAATAACTTCATAAATAACTTTTTATAAGTAATCAGTGCAGTTTGATTGTGTTACAATAACATTTTTGTGAATGCATTATTTTTATTATTATATGAAAATAAACGCAAAGAAATTAATTGTTTTGATTGAACAAAGACCATAATTCATCATAACAAAAATCTGATCAATTATTAAAATTATGCTAAGCGCTTTTTGACAGAACAAAATGTATTTGCTTACATCGAAAACGTTTCTGCTTTAAGCAGAAACTTTTCTGCAGAAAGTAATTGTGACACAACAAAATGTTTTTGGTTACTGCGAAAACGTTCAGCTTTAAGCAGAAACGTTTTTGCTTAAAGCAGTTTTGCTAGATAAGTCTGCGTCCAGCCTAAGGATAAGTAAAGAGAAGTAGGAACTTGCCTGTTTCTTGCACATGCTATACCAGCAAGCGAAGGTTTTTGGTCAAAGTTAACACCTCAAATACCTTTGTATGATGTTTACTAACATTAAGATAATAATTATTAATAATTGTTTTTTGATATGTGTTCTTTTTATTAGACAGTTCTTTAACTAAAAGCTTTTGTACATAAAGTTATATAGGTATGTAACTGTGGGCTCACAAAAAATATGCAAATTGTTTGTAATCTTTAACTTGTTTTAATGTTTTAATCTTTACATACCATTTTGCTTACTATTCCTATTGTTGTTGCTACTGCCAGTACTGTTGGTACTATTTCTATTATCTTGATTACCATTGCTTTTATTGTTGTTGCTGTCGGAGTTTCCACTACTGCTATTAGTTCTACTGTTATCTATAGTATCGTTGGTTTTTTTAGCAGTATTTGGGCTGGTAGTACTAGTATCATTTTTATCATCTGTACTGTTAACAGTGTTACTAGCTGCACTGCTAACACTAGCAGTATAATTTACTTCACTAGCAAGACTACTATTGTCACTGATTCCACCGTTGCTACTATTAGTAATATCCGTTGTGTTTTCGTTTACATTGCTAGAATTGCTTGTACTTTCACCAGCATTACTAGCCTTGTCTATCCCATTGCCGTTATTTTTTCTAATCGCTACATTGTCACCATTGCTAACACTTCTAGAGTTAGATGTATTTACCGAATGCCCTTCTTGAACTTTCGGGTTAGAAGCAGGACTATAACCTTGCGACTTTCCAAAGACGCTAGAATTATCATCTATTACTTCTAAGATTACGATAACTTACCTCTAGTCCAATAGATAATATACAGATGGCAATTACTGCTATGGTTTTCATTTTATCCAAATATACTTTATATATTATGTATCTTCATGCAAGCCATGAGATTGCAACTGGGTAATATTTTTTATTTAAATCCAACTTTATATCTTTTATGTCAGATTTATATGTTATAAAAAGTATGAAGATGTAACTCTATTCTTTATTAAAATCAAACGGAAGTTAAATATTAAAATAATTACCAATTTGGACAAAGGATGGTATTAGATTTCAATGGGGATTTGGGTGCTGTGTGAGTGAGAGAGAGGGAGATAGAAACGGACGCAGGTAGACAAAAGGAATGAGGGCGGAAGCAGAGGGACATAGGGAGGGAGGGAGAGAGGTAGTAAGAGTGAGAAAGAGAGGGGTGGGGTAAAAGGGGTAGAAAGAAAGAGGGAGGTAGGGTGGGTGGGAGGGAGGGAGGCAGGGAGGGAGAGAGGGAGGGAGTGAGAGTGAGAGAGATAGTGAAAGAGAGTGAGAGAGAGAGTGGTTAAGTGCGTGTGAGTGAGTGAGTGGGTGAGTGGGTGAGTGGGTGAGTGAGTGAGTGGGTGAGTGAGTAAGTGAGTAAGTGCGTGGGTGCGTGAGTGGGGGAGTGCGTGTGAGTGAGTAAGTGCGTGCGTGCGTGGGTGGGTGAGTGTGTGAGTGGGTGAGTGAGTAAGTGCGTGCGTGCGAGCGTGCGTGAGTGGGTGAGTGAGTGAGTGAGTGGGTGAGTGAGTGCGTGAGTGAGTGAGTGAATGCGTGCGTGCGTGAGTGAGTGAGTAGGTGAGTGAGTGAGTGGGTGAATGGGTGAGTGAGTGAGTGAGTGAGTGAGTGCGTGCGTGCATGAGTGGGTAAGTGCGTACTCACGCACTTACCCACTCATGCACGCACGCACTCACTCGAGTGAGTGGGTGAGTGAGTGCGTGAGTGAGTGAGTGAGTGAATGCGTGCGTGCGTGCGTGAGTGATAGAGTGGGTGAGTGAGTGAGTGGGTGAATGGGTGAGTGAGTGAGTGAGTGAGTGCGTGCGTGCGTGCGTGCGTGCGTGCGTGAGTGATTGAGTGAGTGAGTGAGTGAGTGAGTGCGTGCGTGCGTGCTTGCCTGAGTGGGTGAGTGAGTGAGTGGGTGAGTGGGTGAATGGGTGAGTGGGTGAGTGAGTGAGTGAATGAGAGAGAGATTTAAGGTGAGAAGGGGAGAGAGAAAAAGGGGTAAAGCGAGATAGAAACATGGAGGGTAACAAGGATAAGACGGAGGGTATGATATGAGAAGGGGGTAAGAGGAAAGGATGCAGGAAGATAAGGTGGGGGTGAGGGAAAAATAGATGGAAGAAGTGAGAGGAGTGAGGTAAAAAAAGCGAGGAAGGAAGAGAATGGGACAGAGGGACGGAGTGAGAGAGAAAGGCGAGGGAGGGAGAGATGAAGTGTAGGTGAGAAAGAAGGGGGGGAGAGGCAGCGGTAGAAAAAAGGAGGATTTAGGCGGTAGCAAAAGTAGGAGAGAAAAAAGGAGTGTGAAAAGGGGAAAGAGAAAAAGAGGAGGGAGTGATATAGAAACAGTGAGAGGGTGAGTAAAGTATGAGAGGTAGAGTGAAAGGGAAGGCTGGAAGAAGATAAGGTGGAAGAAAAAAGCGGAAAAGGAAGAGCGCGTGGGTGGGGGTTAGGGAGGGTGAGAGAGGGAGTAGAAGGTTGAAAAGTGTGAGTTGGAGTGAGGACAAGAGATGGGTAGAAATAGAGGGGTAAATAATTCTATTTACCCTTCATTCGAGCGAGGGAGGAAGGGAGCGAGAAAGGTGTGGGGGAGCAGAGAGGGAGAGAGAATCCGCGATGGGGTGGGGAAAGGTGTGAGAGTGATAGTGGAACTTATGGAAGGGGAAAGATTCCTCTTTCACCCTCCCTCACCCTCCCGAAAGATGGTAGAAGAGATAGAGTAAGAAATAAAAGGTGGGAGCGGGATAGAGAAAGGATGAGAGAGAGGGTAAGCAGAGATGGAGGGTAGACTGTGAAAGGGGAGGATGGAGGTGGTACGTAGGGTGGGAGTAAAAGAGGAGAACTGTGGGCTAGTGGGTGAGGAAGGCGAGGGTACAAGAAGCGAGGGTGTTTAGAGGGCGGAAGGAGAGTGAGATGGGTGAAATAGGAAGAGCATGGGAAGGAAAGAAGGAAAGAGACAGTGGGAGGGTGAGAGAACGGCGGTGTGAGGGATAGTGGCGAAGGAGCGACTGTTTATGGTTATATATTTCTAATAAGTTTATAATTATTCTATTCTGTAGTTCTGCCTGTTAATACTCACTTGTGGGTGGACGGGAGACCACACGACGTTCACCCCTAGAACTGGCAGTCTTCTACCCTATCCTGCTGACGGGCAACGGATGAAGCTATCAGAAGAAAGTGTGTGGTAGAGAAATTCGTGAGAATTCTCGACGGTAACTCATACCGACCAGGGGGAGCCCTGGTAGATGAGACCGGTGTGGGCGGATTCGAATCTCGCCTAAGGGACAAGGTCATTTATGGTCACCCAGGAACCCGCTGCATGACCGAGGTCATGTATGGTCACCAAAGGAACCCGCTGTTTGACCGAGGTCATTAATGTCACCAAAGGAACCCGCTGTTTGACTGAATCTCTAGTGCGGTGACTAGAAGTGAGGTTTATCCCGCTTTTGGGCACATGGGAAACTGCAAGACGCCAGGTAAATGTGCTTAGGAGCTATCCCGACTACCCTATAATCCGGACTGCAGCCGGGTACAGTGATTGGGAGAAGCTCTGAAAGCCATTACACTTAAGGAGAGTTGAAGCGAATATATAGCCTCTCACAATCAAGACAACTTCACCAAGAACGGGTACACACCGGGAGTCTATAACGTGTAGACTTAAACGAAGCTCTGTCGAGGACCCACCAAGCCTAAAATTGGTAGAGGGGGGTGGCAAAACCATTAAAAAACCAAGTCCCGCCACAATTGAGGTTGGATTCGATCGGTCAGTGGTCCCACTTTGAAAGAGCGCATAGATGGGGAATAGTCCTATTGCTGGACGAGGTACTTCGGTACCGGCGTGTGAGCACGTGACGTAAGTCAATCGTTCCGGTACTATGCCTGCGATAGCTAGTAGAGGGTGGATAGGCAACCTCGCTCCGACCAGTGAGCTGATCTGGTAGCAATTGCTGTACTGCCGGTTATGCAACTTGCTCGCTGATTGGGCGTATTCCAATCACTTCCTTCTGGAAGGGAACGTGGGGGTATGTTCACACGGGTACCCCATGTAAAACAATCATGACAATCAATGTTAATACTCACGTATTATGGTCACAACGGAACCCGCTGCTTGACCGAGGTCATTTATGGTCACCAAAGGAACCCGCTGTTTGACTGAATCTCAAGTGCGGAGAATCGAAGTGAGGTTTACCCTGCTTTTGGGCTGATGGGAAACTGCAGGCCGCCAGGTAAATGTGCTTAGGAGCTATCCCGACCACCCTATGATCCGGACTGCAGCCGGGTACAGTGGTTGGGAGAATCTCTGAAAGCCATCAAGACAACTTCACCAAATACGGGCAGACTAGCTTGAGGGCAGACCACACGGCGTTCACCCTTAGAACTGGTCGTTGTCTACCCATCCCAGGCTTGTCTGGGCAACGGATGACGCGATCAGAATTAAATGTGTGGTAGAGTTATGCCGAGGTGTTGTGTTTACGTTGCGTTTACGTCGCGATTACGCTTCACCGGAGTGTTTCTCGACAATGACCCTAAAACGTTGCGGAGGGAGCTCTGCTAACAAGGGGGTCCGGTGTGGGTGGATTGAATCTTACCTGACGTAGGGCCTTTTATGGAGCTAAGTATCCCTCTGTCTGGCCTAGACGAATGGAGGAAATTCAAGTGAGGTTTATCTCGGTTAGGGAGTTCGCTCGCTAACCCAAGAGAAACTGCATGCCACCAGGTAGCGTTTCGGAGGTGACAGTACGAGGCTCTGGCACATGCTGTCAGTTCCAGCGTCGGATTCCCAGAAATCGTCTAGAGACCTACACTTAAAGAACGTTGATGCTTAGAGACTCTCACGTTCAAGACAACTTCCCCTTAATGGGTACACACCGAAACGCTGCTTTAGAAAGGGCCCTTTAAAGCAGCCTCGAAACGAAGCTCTGTCGAGGGCGCACCAGGCCTATAACTGGGAGATCATCGGGGTGGCGAACCCATTTAAAAACTATGTCCCGCCACATTTGAGGTTGGATTCGATCAGGTAGTGGCCCCAACCCCTGTCTCGGGGAGGAGCTTATCAAGGTATGAAAGAGGACTGGAGGGCTCTCTCTATTCAACTGAGTTAAGTTGGGGGAGTAGTCCTATTGCTGGACGAGGTACTTAGCCCCGTATGAAAGAGGACGGGAGGGTGCCGGCGGGTGAGCACGTGTTAAGTCAATCGCTCCAGTACTAGCCTGGTTATCTAGTAGAGGGTGGATAGACAACCTTGCTCCGACCAGTGAGTTACTGGTAGCAATTGCTATGCAATTGCGCGTTGATTGGGCGTATCTCAATCACTTCCTCTTGGAAGGAACGTGGGGGTATGTTGATATAGGAACCCCACGTAAAACATACAGACAATCTTGTCTGGCCTAGACGAATGGAGGAGAGTCGAGTGAGAACCAGCTAGCGTTTCGGTGGTGACAGTATGGGGTCTGGCAATGGCTGTGCAGTTTCAGTAGTCGGATTCTCAGAAATCGTCTAGAGACCTACACTTAAAGAACGTTGATGCGAAGACACATAGCTTGTCACGTTTAAGACAACTTCACCTTTACGGATACACACCGGACGCTACTTTGATGGGCCCTATAAAGTAGCCTCAAAACGAAGCTCTGTCAGGGGCATACCAGGCCTATAACTGGGAGATCGGGGTGGCAAAACCATTTAAAAACCAAGTCTTGCCACACTTGAGGTTGGATTCGATCGGGCAGTGGCCCCAACCCTAGCTCGGTGAAGGAACTTCAGGGTTCCGTTGTACTGACCTAGGTTGGGGGAATAGTTGGGTAGGATAGTAATGGATAATTATTATTACTGCGGGAAATTAAAAAGGATTATTATCTCTTTAGCAGCAATTGTAGACCTTTAAAAAACAGTTTCTTCTTCAGTTGCAAAATGGGCATCAATTTTAGGGTCCCTTCATCGGTCTTAAACATCCTCCCATGACAATCATATTTCAATTTTAAGAACAGGTAGTAGTCACGGGAGGTCTGGGCTGTAGTGAGTGGAAAAGACGTTGTGGAGTAGACGAACACTATGAAACAGTTTTCTCATCCTTTTCTCTTTGACGTATCACTAACGGAGCAGTAGAGCTACATAGTAGCTCTGTATATACAGTGGTACTTCTTTCCTTGTAGGCAATGGGTAAAATTTCTTGCGAATTCCAAAAGATAGTGGTCATAATCATTTCTTGTTGATAAAATATTCGAACTTTCGATTAACAGTGCTTTATGCAACTGGCTCAATCTAACCTAGCTCTATTAGTATTAAACCTAGTTTATTAATGTAAAAATGTAACTATGTAATTACATACTGTACCCTTCTAAATATATTACTAAAACTACCTAGCTTTAGTTTATTCACATTTCTATAAGTCTAGAGAGTAAGTCATAGTTTAAGTATGTCTACTTAAACTAAAACGTTGAAACTTCTGCAACAGAACAACATACGTACGCCATTTTCTTAAAATTGGTGAATTACTTGAATAAATTAACTGGTCGGGATTTTGTAGTTAATATTAATTCAATTGATTTTGTTGCAATGTTTCGGGACGTTAGAGTCACCTTTTTAATCATTTAATCTTATTCTGAGCACATCTTTGGTTTGGTAATTGGATAAAGAATATTTTTATAATTACTACAATTTATTCGTGAATCAGTTTTTTTTGTTTCATAAATTAACGCATTAATTTATCTTTAAAGTTCAAAAATTATATTAAATCTTATATGAATGTTTATTTTTCTTATTAACCCTTACTATCGTTGCCTCCTGTGCATATCTGTCTAGCACTTTACGAATATGACTTCAGATTTTTTTTCTATCCTTACTGTCTATCTAGCTATCGCGACTGTTATGTTTGGACAAATGTATGATATTGTTTGGATTATTTTTGTATGGATTTTTTGAACAAGAAACAGTCAAACAAACTTGATATACCTATGTGTCCAAACGGATAACTGTGTGTATGATAACATTTACATGATTTACATGAATGTTTTACGTGGGGTACCCTTGTTAACATACCCCCACGTTCCATCTCTTAGGAGGAAGTAATTGAGATACGCTCAATTAGCGCGCAATTGCGTAGCAATTGCTCTCACTGGTCGGAGCGAGGTTGCTCATCCATCCTCTGCTAGCTATCCGGTTTAGTACCGGAGCGATTAACTTAATACGTGCTCACCCGGCGGCACCCCTCCACTCCGTCTTCCTTCATTATAGGCCTGGTGTGCTCCTGACAGAGTTTCGTTTCGAGGCCACTTTATAGAGCCCATCAAAGTAGCATCCCTGTGTGTACCCATTTAGGTGAAGTTGTCTTGAACGTGAGAGGCTGTGTATCTTCGCATTAACGTCCCTTAAGTGAAGGTCTCTAGACGATTTCTGAGAATTCGACGACTATCCAGGCTAGTACAGGAGCGATTGACTTAACACGTGCTCACCCGCCGGTACCCTCCCGTCCTTTTTCAAACGGGGTGAAGTTCCTAGTCCAGGAATAGAACTATTCCCCCAACATAACTCAGTTGATAGAAGAACCATCCAGTCCTCTTTCATACCTTCACAAGTTCCTCCCCGAGATAGGGGTTGGGGCCACTGCCCGATCAAATCCAACCTCAAATGTGGCGGTACTTGATTTTTAAATGGGTTCGCCACCCCGATCTCCCAGTTATAGGCCTGGTGCACCGTGTCTAGGTCAGACAGCGGGATAGTTAGCTCCATAAAAGACCCTGACGTCAGGTGAGATTCAATCCGCCCACACCGGACCCTCTTGTTAGCAGAGTTATCTCCACAACGGTTTAGAGTCATTGTCAAGAAACACTTCGGTGAAGCACCTAGGTGTAACTAATTCTACCACGCATTTCCTTCTGATCGCTTAGGACGTAACGGATGACCGTTGTTCAGACAGGCCTGGGTTTGGGTAGACAACGACCAGTTCTAAGGGCGAACACCGTGTGGTCTACTCACAAGCTAGTCTAGAATCCTAGTGCTTCCCGACACCTCGAACGACTGCCGTCCCTCCGTCTTCGGGCCAGTCTCGGATACAAGTGAAGTCCGACATCTCCAACGACTGCTTGTCCATTCACCCTGTGTGTATGATAACAGTGAAGAAGTGACAACCCTTTACTGTTGGCATGGCGGTCACAGAAATACAGTTTCTACACAAACATTTATTGCGATAATCAGTCCCAAAACAAAAACTAAAACTATATTGCTGTTGGTCCTGATGTTAACATGCGAAATGATTTTCAATGGTTCTCCGATATAAACGACGACATTACAATCAAGCAGTTAGAAGGAATAAGTTTGGCGTTGGTTTTTATGTTGTTGAATGTTATAAAACCAAAGGATGAAGGGCAGCTACAATATTACAAAGTAATGAGCAGTGAAAATCGTCTCTTATTATTTTTAATGAAATTGAAATTAAGATTACCGCTTACGGCACTGGCATGCATTTTAACATCGGGAAAACAACAGCAAGAACTATTTTCTCGGCGTCTTAGATACTCTGCAGCTACAAAAACAGGGATTTTTTCCCGAAGTATTGATACATTAACTTCTTGAAATTCACGTCATTATTGTTGGCATTATCAAATTTTTAAATTACTATTAATGGCAATTTCTTCGAGCCTGTCTGAACTTGTCGGTGTGTTTCATAAATACTAAGAGAACTGTTTCGCGTACCGGCTAGGGCGCTTGCGTCGCATAAAATGGAACGGACTTGGCGAATACTACAAAAATTAAATTACAGATAATAACTACCTTAGATGGTATGCGGTTTAATAAGTAACAACAAACAAGGCGCTAAAATCAAAATCCAACCAGATGGTTGTGTACCAAATAAAGGAAGGCATTTTGTGGAAAATTCAAAATAATCCAGCACTCCGACTGTACAAGGAGAGTAACAAAATCAGATACACGAAGATCTAAAAAGAAAGATTGATCACACATTTAGCGAATTCGCTAATCGCTAGTTTTTGTTAAGGATTATAGGAAAAGGGAATTTCCTTTTCTCTATATTTTTTCTGGCAACACAAAAAAAACAACTGATCTATAATTGTGCTTTTGTTACAGCAGCGAGATCAATCGTTGTCGCTACTATTTGAAAATAAAGGAGCTATAATCAATATTTCGCCGCTGGAGCAAAAGCACTAAAACGATGTTGGCGACATTGAAAGTTACCAGATTTGACATTTAGTCTTACATCTTAGGTTTAATAATAATCATGTACAAAACTATTCACAATGTAATATTAATTTGATAATGAACATTCACGTTCTGTAAAAAAGACCATATTAATATGATAGACACCTCCGTAATTCTAATTTCTAACAACTTTTTATTAAATTTCCTCAACACTGTGCATGTAGTAATATTTTCTTTATTAATGTTTGTGTCAGGTTTGCTCCACGATGTCGCTATTAATTGAAACAGAGGGGCTATAATTTTGATTATAGCCCCTTCATTTTCAAATAGTAACGACTGACCTCACCGCTAGAGCAAAAGCACCAGAACGATTTTGGCAATACTGAATATTACCAGATTTGACATTCCGACATACAACAAATCTTAGGTTTAATAATAATCATACACAAAAATATTCACAATTTAACATTAATTTGATGATGCACATTCATGTTTAGTAAAACCGACGATATTAATATGTTATGTACATCCGTAATTGTAATTTTTGAACAACTTTTTATTAAATTACCGCAACACGATGCATGTAGTAATTTTTTCTTTATTAAAGTTTGTGTCAGGTTTGCTCCACGATGTCGCTACTATATAATTTTGATCAAGAGGCAGCGCCAAAGTGGTTGTAGTAACAACTAAATAAAAGCGGAATGTTTAAATCTAAAGTACATTTTATACTATATATGTACCACATTTGATACTTCTTAAATAACTAACCCTAGTCTACAATTTAATTGTTGTTACATTAAACATGAAACAAACAAACCTAATCAATTCTTGTATAGTATTTTTACATAGAAAAAGCAATTAAACCGTTCTATATGATAAGAGCTCAAGGCAATAAAACTTTAATAGGGGAAAACTAAAAACAATACTTGTATCAATTACGTCAACTATGTAACTCCTTTTCGTAAGCAATACACATAACCTAAGATGCGATATTAATATTTGCGCATATAGTAATTGAACATAATGCTTTTCTGCATCTACATATCATACTATTAAGCAGAATACATGTAATAGAAAGATCCCGAGATACTTAAAATGGATTTTAAACATTTGCAAAAATTGCAAAGCTAATCAATTATGAACTAACAACTAAAATAACTTTTTTTAAAATAAACCGTTTAAGAAAAGCAACACTATTCCCATTAAAAACTGTCGTCATCTTCATGTATTCATATTTGACCAAACTTGACATTTTAAATAATGTAAAGTTGGAAACAACACCGGACATTATTAATTCTAGAATAAGGTTCCAGGTCTTTCTCATCGTTCATATTTAACAGATGGTTAGACAAAGACATGCTACACAACGTATGACATTCCCATTAAAAACTGTCGTCATCTTCATGTAGTCATATTTGACCAAACTTGCCATTTTATATAAGTAATGGAAAATTGGAAACAACATCGGACATTATTAATTCTAGAATAAGGTTTCAGGTCTTGCTCATCGTTTATCTTTGGCAGATGATTAGACAAAGACCTGCTACACAAGATATGACATTCCCATTAAAAACTGTCGTCATCTTCATGTATTCATATTTGACCAAACTTGCCATTTTATATAAATAATGTAAAATTGGAAACAACATCGGACAATATTAATTCTAGAATAAGGTTCCAGGTCTTGCTCATCATTGATCTTTGGCAGATGATTAGACAAAGACGTGCTACACAACATATGACATTGCCATTAGAAACTGTCGTCATCTTCATGTATTCATATTTGACCAAACTTGCCATTTTATATAAGTAATGTAAAATTGGAAACAACACCGAACATTATTAATTCTAGAATAAGGTTTCAGGTCTTGCTCATCGTTCATATTTGGCAGATGATTAGACAAAGACATGCTACACAACATATGACATTCCCATTAAAAACTACCGTCATCTTCATGTATTCATATTTGACCAAACTTGCCATTTTATATAAAGTAAAATTGGAAACAACATCGGACATTATTAATTCTAGAATAAGGTTCCAGGTCTTGCTCATCATTGATCTTTGGCAGATGATTAGACAAAGACGTGCTACACAACATATGACATTCCCATTAAAAACTGTCGTCATCTTCATGTATTCATATTTGACCAAACTTGCCATTTTATATAAGTAATGTAAAATTGGAAACAACATCGGACATTATTAATTCTAGAATAAGGTTTCAGGTCTTGCTCATCGTTCATCTTTGGCAGATGATTAGACAAAGACATGCTACACAACATATGACATTCCCATTAAAAACTGTCGTCATCTTCATGTTTTCATATTTGACCAAACTTGCCATTTTATATAAGTAATGTAAAATTGGAAACAACATCGGACATTATTAATTCTAGAATAAGGTTTCAGGTCTTGCTCATCGTTCATCTTTGGCAGATGATTAGACAAAGACATGCTACACAACATATGACATTCCCATTAAAAACTGTCGTCATCTTCATGTATTCATATTTGACCAAACTTGCCATTTTATATAAGTAATGTAAAATTGGAAACAACATCGGACATTATTAATTCTAGAATAAGGTTTCAGGTCTTGCTCATCGTTCATCTTTGGCAGATGATTAGACAAAGACATGCTACACAAGATATGACATTCCCATTAAAAACTGTCGTCATCTTCATGTATTCATATTTGACCAAACTTGCCATTTTATATAAGTAATGTAAAATTGGAAACAACATCGGACATTATTAATTCTAGAATAAGGTTTCAGGTCTTGCTCATCGTTCATCTTTGGCAGATGATTAGACAAAGACATGCTACACAAGATATGACATTCCCATTAAAAACTACTGTCATCTTCATGTACTCATATTTGACCAAACTTGCCATTTTATATAAATAATGTAAAATTGGAAACAACACTGGACATTATTAATTCTAGAATAAGGTTCCAGGTCTTGCTCATCATTCACCTTTGGCAGATGATTAGACAAAGACATGCTACACAACATATGACATTCCCATTAAAAACTGTCGTCATCTTCATGTATTCATATTTGACCAAACTTGCCATTTTATATAAGTAATGTAAAATTGGAAACAACATCGGACATTATTAATTCTAGAATAAGGTTTCAGGTCTTGCTCATCGTTCATCTTTGGCAGATGATTAGACAAAGACATGCTACACAAGATGTGACATTCCCATTAAAAACTGTCGTCATCTTCATGTATTCATATTTGACCAAACTTGCCATTTTATATAAGTAATGTAAAATTGGAAACAACATCGGACATTATTAATTCTAGAATAAGGTTTCAGGTCTTGCTCATCGTTCATCTTTGGTAGATGATAAGACAAAGACATGCTACACAACATATGACATTCCCATTAAAAACTGTAGTCATCTTCATGTATTCATATTTGACCAAACTTGCCATTTTATATAAGTAATGTAAAATTGGAAACAACATCGGACATTATTAATTCTAGAATAAGGTTTCAGGTCTTGCTCATCATTGATCTTTGGCAGATGATTAGACAAAGACGTGCTACACAACATATGGCATTGCCATTAAAAACTGTCGTCATCTTCATGTATTTATATTTGACCAAACTTGCCATTTTATATAAGTAATGTAAAATTGGAAACAACATCGGACATTATTAATTCTAGAATAAGGTTTCAGGTCTTGCTCATCGTTCATCTTTGGTAGATGATTAGACAAAGACATGCTACACAACATATGACATTCCCATTAAAAACTACCGTCATCTTCATGTACTCATATTTGACCAAACTTGCCATTTTATATAAATAATGTAAAATTGGAAACAACACCGGACATTATTAATTCTAGAATAAGGTTCCAGGTCTTGCTCATCATTCATCTTTGGCAGATGATTAGACAAAGACATGCTACACAACATATGACATTCCCATTAAATACTACCGTCATCTTCATGTACTCATATTTGACCAAACTTGCCATTTTATATAAGTAATGTAAAATTGGAAACAACATCGGACATTATTAATTCTAGAATAAGGTTTCAGGTCTTGCTCATCGTTCATCTTTGGTAGATGATTAGACAAAGACATGCTACACAACATATGACATTCCCATTAAAAACTGTCGTCATCTTCATGTATTCATATTTGACCAAACTTGCCATTTTATATAAGTAATGTAAAATTGGAAACAACATCGGACATTATTAATTCTAGAATAAGGTTTCAGGTCTTGCTCATCATTGATCTTTGGCAGATGATTAGACAAAGACGTGCTACACAACATATGGCATTGCCATTAAAAACTGTCGTCATCTTCATGTATTTATATTTGACCAAACTTGCCATTTTATATAAGTAATGTAAAATTGGAAACAACATCGGACATTATTAATTCTAGAATAAGGTTTCAGGTCTTGCTCATCGTTCATCTTTGGTAGATGATTAGACAAAGACATGCTACACAACATATGACATTCCCATTAAAAACTACCGTCATCTTCATGTACTCATATTTGACCAAACTTGCCATTTTATATAAATAATGTAAAATTGGAAACAACACTGGACATTATTAATTCTAGAATAAGGTTCCAGGTCTTGCTCATCATTCACCTTTGGCAGATGATTAGACAAAGACATGCTACACAACATATGACATTCCCATTAAAAACTGTCGTCATCTTCATGTATTCATATTTGACCAAACTTGCCATTTTATATAAGTAATGTAAAATTGGAAACAACATCGGACATTATTAATTCTAGAATAAGGTTTCAGGTCTTGCTCATCGTTCATCTTTGGCAGATGATTAGACAAAGACATGCTACACAAGATGTGACATTCCCATTAAAAACTGTCGTCATCTTCATGTATTCATATTTGACCAAACTTGCCATTTTATATAAGTAATGTAAAATTGGAAACAACATCGGACATTATTAATTCTAGAATAAGGTTTCAGGTCTTGCTCATCATTGATCTTTGGCAGATGATTAGACAAAGACGTGCTACACAACATATGGCATTGCCATTAAAAACTGTCGTCATCTTCATGTATTTATATTTGACCAAACTTGCCATTTTATATAAGTAATGTAAAATTGGAAACAACATCGGACATTATTAATTCTAGAATAAGGTTTCAGGTCTTGCTCATCTTTCATCTTTGGTAGATGATTAGACAAAGACATGCTACACAACATATGACATTCCCATTAAAAACTGTCGTCATCTTCATGTATTCATATTTGACCAAACTTGCCATTTTATATAAGTAATGTAAAATTGGAAACAACATCGGACATTATTAATTCTAGAATAAGGTTTCAGGTCTTGCTCATCATTGATCTTTGGCAGATGATTAGACAAAGACGTGCTACACAACATATGGCATTGCCATTAAAAACTGTCGTCATCTTCATGTATTTATATTTGACCAAACTTGCCATTTTATATAAGTAATGTAAAATTGGAAACAACATCGGACATTATTAATTCTAGAATAAGGTTTCAGGTCTTGCTCATCGTTCATCTTTGGTAGATGATAAGACAAAGACATGCTACACAACATATGACATTCCCATTAAAAACTGTCGTCATCTTCATGTATTCATATTTGACCAAACTTGCCATTTTATATAAGTAATGTAAAATTGGAAACAACATCGGACATTATTAATTCTAGAATAAGGTTTCAGGTCTTGCTCATCATTGATCTTTGGCAGATGATTAGACAAAGACGTGCTACACAACATATGGCATTGCCATTAAAAACTGTCGTCATCTTCATGTATTTATATTTGACCAAACTTGCCATTTTATATAAGTAATGTAAAATTGGAAACAACATCGGACATTATTAATTCTAGAATAAGGTTTCAGGTCTTGCTCATCGTTCATCTTTGGTAGATGATTAGACAAAGACATGCTACACAACATATGACATTCCCATTAAAAACTACCGTCATCTTCATGTACTCATATTTGACCAAACTTGCCATTTTATATAAATAATGTAAAATTGGAAACAACACCGGACATTATTAATTCTAGAATAAGGTTCCAGGTCTTGCTCATCATTCATCTTTGGCAGATGATTAGACAAAGACATGCTACACAACATATGACATTCCCATTAAAAACTGTCGTCATCTTCATGTATTCATATTTGACCAAACTTGCCATTTTATATAAGTAATGTAAAATTGGAAACAACATCGGACATTATTAATTCTAGAATAAGGTTTCAGGTCTTGCTCATCGTTCATCTTTGGCAGATGATTAGACAAAGACATGCTACACAAGATATGACATTCCCATTAAAAACTGTAGTCATCTTCATGTATTCATATTTGACCAAACTTGCCATTTTATATAAGTAATGTAAAATTGGAAACAACATCGGACATTATTAATTCTAGAATAAGGTTTCAGGACTTGCTCATCGTTCATCTTTGGTAGATGATTAGACAAAGACATGCTACACAACATATGACATTCCCATTAAAAACTACCGTCATCTTCATGTACTCATATTTGACCAAACTTGCCATTTTATATAAATAATGTAAAATTGGAAACAACACCGGACATTATTAATTCTAGAATAAGGTTCCAGGTCTTGCTCATCATTCATCTTTGGCAGATGATTAGACAAAGACATGCTACACAACATATGACATTCCCATTAAAAACTACCGTCATCTTCATGTACTCATATTTGACCAAACTTGCCATTTTATATAAGTAATGTAAAATTGGAAACAACATCGGACATTATTAATTCTAGAATAAGGTTTCAGGTCTTGCTCATCGTTCATCTTTGGTAGATGATTAGACAAAGACATGCTACACAACATATGACATTCCCATTAAAAACTGTCGTCATCTTCATGTATTCATATTTGACCAAACTTGCCATTTTATATAAGTAATGTAAAATTGGAAACAACATCGGACATTATTAATTCTAGAATAAGGTTTCAGGTCTTGCTCATCATTGATCTTTGGCAGATGATTAGACAAAGACGTGCTACACAACATATGGCATTGCCATTAAAAACTGTCGTCATCTTCATGTATTTATATTTGACCAAACTTGCCATTTTATATAAGTAATGTAAAATTGGAAACAACATCGGACATTATTAATTCTAGAATAAGGTTTCAGGTCTTGCTCATCGTTCATCTTTGGTAGATGATTAGACAAAGACATGCTACACAACATATGACATTCCCATTAAAAACTACCGTCATCTTCATGTACTCATATTTGACCAAACTTGCCATTTTATATAAATAATGTAAAATTGGAAACAACACTGGACATTATTAATTCTAGAATAAGGTTCCAGGTCTTGCTCATCATTCACCTTTGGCAGATGATTAGACAAAGACATGCTACACAACATATGACATTCCCATTAAAAACTGTCGTCATATTCATGTATTCATATTTGACCAAACTTGCCATTTTATATAAGTAATGTAAAATTGGAAACAACATCGGACATTATTAATTCTAGAATAAGGTTTCAGGTCTTGCTCATCGTTCATCTTTGGCAGATGATTAGACAAAGACATGCTACACAAGATGTGACATTCCCATTAAAAACTGTCGTCATCTTCATGTATTCATATTTGACCAAACTTGCCATTTTATATAAGTAATGTAAAATTGGAAACAACATCGGACATTATTAATTCTAGAATAAGGTTTCAGGTCTTGCTCATCATTGATCTTTGGCAGATGATTAGACAAAGACGTGCTACACAACATATGGCATTGCCATTAAAAACTGTCGTCATCTTCATGTATTTATATTTGACCAAACTTGCCATTTTATATAAGTAATGTAAAATTGGAAACAACATCGGACATTATTAATTCTAGAATAAGGTTTCAGGTCTTGCTCATCGTTCATCTTTGGTAGATGATTAGACAAAGACATGCTACACAACATATGACATTCCCATTAAAAACTGTCGTCATCTTCATGTATTCATATTTGACCAAACTTGCCATTTTATATAAGTAATGTAAAATTGGAAACAACATCGGACATTATTAATTCTAGAATAAGGTTTCAGGTCTTGCTCATCATTGATCTTTGGCAGATGATTAGACAAAGACGTGCTACACAACATATGGCATTGCCATTAAAAACTGTCGTCATCTTCATGTATTTATATTTGACCAAACTTGCCATTTTATATAAGTAATGTAAAATTGGAAACAACATCGGACATTATTAATTCTAGAATAAGGTTTCAGGTCTTGCTCATCGTTCATCTTTGGTAGATGATAAGACAAAGACATGCTACACAACATATGACATTCCCATTAAAAACTGTCGTCATCTTCATGTATTCATATTTGACCAAACTTGCCATTTTATATAAGTAATGTAAAATTGGAAACAACATCGGACATTATTAATTCTAGAATAAGGTTTCAGGTCTTGCTCATCATTGATCTTTGGCAGATGATTAGACAAAGACGTGCTACACAACATATGGCATTGCCATTAAAAACTGTCGTCATCTTCATGTATTTATATTTGACCAAACTTGCCATTTTATATAAGTAATGTAAAATTGGAAACAACATCGGACATTATTAATTCTAGAATAAGGTTTCAGGTCTTGCTCATCGTTCATCTTTGGTAGATGATTAGACAAAGACATGCTACACAACATATGACATTCCCATTAAAAACTACCGTCATCTTCATGTACTCATATTTGACCAAACTTGCCATTTTATATAAATAATGTAAAATTGGAAACAACACCGGACATTATTAATTCTAGAATAAGGTTCCAGGTCTTGCTCATCATTCATCTTTGGCAGATGATTAGACAAAGACATGCTACACAACATATGTCATTCCCATTAAAAATTGTCGTCATCTTCATGTATTCATATTTGACCAAACTTGCCATTTTATATAAGTAATGTAAAATTGGAAACAACATCGGACATTATTAATTCTAGAATAAGGTTTCAGGTCTTGCTCATCATTGATCTTTTGCAGATGATTAGACAAAGACGTGCTACACAACATATGGCATTGCCATTAAAAACTGTCGTCATCTTCATGTATTTATATTTGACCAAACTTGCCATTTTATATAAGTAATGTAAAATTGGAAACAACATCGGACATTATTAATTCTAGAATAAGGTTTCAGGTCTTGCTCATCGTTCATCTTTGGTAGATGATTAGACAAAGACATGCTACACAACATATGACATTCCCATTAAAAACTACCGTCATCTTCATGTACTCATATTTGACCAAACTTGCCATTTTATATAAATAATGTAAAATTGGAAACAACACCGGACATTATTAATTCTAGAATAAGGTTCCAGGTCTTGCTCATCATTCATCTTTGGCAGATGATTAGACAAAGACATGCTACACAACATATGACATTCCCATTAAAAACTACCGTCATCTTCATGTACTCATATTTGACCAAACTTGCCATTTTATATAAGTAATGTAAAATTGGAAACAACATCGGACATTATTAATTCTAGAATAAGGTTTCAGGTCTTGCTCATCGTTCATCTTTGGTAGATGATTAGACAAAGACATGCTACACAACATATGACATTCCCATTAAAAACTGTCGTCATCTTCATGTATTCATATTTGACCAAACTTGCCATTTTATATAAGTAATGTAAAATTGGAAACAACATCGGACATTATTAATTCTAGAATAAGGTTTCAGGTCTTGCTCATCATTGATCTTTGGCAGATGATTAGACAAAGACGTGCTACACAACATATGGCATTGCCATTAAAAACTGTCGTCATCTTCATGTATTTATATTTGACCAAACTTGCCATTTTATATAAGTAATGTAAAATTGGAAACAACATCGGACATTATTAATTCTAGAATAAGGTTTCAGGTCTTGCTCATCGTTCATCTTTGGTAGATGATTAGACAAAGACATGCTACACAACATATGACATTCCCATTAAAAACTACCGTCATCTTCATGTACTCATATTTGACCAAACTTGCCATTTTATATAAATAATGTAAAATTGGAAACAACACTGGACATTATTAATTCTAGAATAAGGTTCCAGGTCTTGCTCATCATTCACCTTTGGCAGATGATTAGACAAAGACATGCTACACAACATATGACATTCCCATTAAAAACTGTCGTCATCTTCATGTATTCATATTTGACCAAACTTGCCATTTTATATAAGTAATGTAAAATTGGAAACAACATCGGACATTATTAATTCTAGAATAAGGTTTCAGGTCTTGCTCATCGTTCATCTTTGGCAGATGATTAGACAAAGACATGCTACACAAGATGTGACATTCCCATTAAAAACTGTAGTCATCTTCATGTATTCATATTTGACCAAACTTGCCATTTTATATAAGTAATGTAAAATTGGAAACAACATCGGACATTATTAATTCTAGAATAAGGTTTCAGGTCTTGCTCATCATTGATCTTTGGCAGATGATTAGACAAAGACGTGCTACACAACATATGGCATTGCCATTAAAAACTGTCGTCATCTTCATGTATTTATATTTGACCAAACTTGCCATTTTATATAAGTAATGTAAAATTGGAAACAACATCGGACATTATTAATTCTAGAATAAGGTTTCAGGTCTTGCTCATCGTTCATCTTTGGTAGATGATTAGACAAAGACATGCTACACAACATATGACATTCCCATTAAAAACTGTCGTCATCTTCATGTATTCATATTTGACCAAACTTGCCATTTTATATAAGTAATGTAAAATTGGAAACAACATCGGACATTATTAATTCTAGAATAAGGTTTCAGGTCTTGCTCATCATTGATCTTTGGCAGATGATTAGACAAAGACGTGCTACACAACATATGGCATTGCCATTAAAAACTGTCGTCATCTTCATGTATTTATATTTGACCAAACTTGCCATTTTATATAAGTAATGTAAAATTGGAAACAACATCGGACATTATTAATTCTAGAATAAGGTTTCAGGTCTTGCTCATCGTTCATCTTTGGTAGATGATAAGACAAAGACATGCTACACAACATATGACATTCCCATTAAAAACTGTCGTCATCTTCATGTATTCATATTTGACCAAACTTGCCATTTTATATAAGTAATGTAAAATTGGAAACAACATCGGACATTATTAATTCTAGAATAAGGTTTCAGGTCTTGCTCATCATTGATCTTTGGCAGATGATTAGACAAAGACGTGCTACACAACATATGGCATTGCCATTAAAAACTGTCGTCATCTTCATGTATTTATATTTGACCAAACTTGCCATTTTATATAAGTAATGTAAAATTGGAAACAACATCGGACATTATTAATTCTAGAATAAGGTTTCAGGTCTTGCTCATCGTTCATCTTTGGTAGATGATTAGACAAAGACATGCTACACAACATATGACATTCCCATTAAAAACTACCGTCATCTTCATGTACTCATATTTGACCAAACTTGCCATTTTATATAAATAATGTAAAATTGGAAACAACACCGGACATTATTAATTCTAGAATAAGGTTCCAGGTCTTGCTCATCATTCATCTTTGGCAGATGATTAGACAAAGACATGCTACACAACATATGACATTCCCATTAAAAACTGTCGTCATCTTCATGTATTCATATTTGACCAAACTTGCCATTTTATATAAGTAATGTAAAATTGGAAACAACATCGGACATTATTAATTCTAGAATAAGGTTTCAGGTCTTGCTCATCGTTCATCTTTGGCAGATGATTAGACAAAGACATGCTACACAAGATATGACATTCCCATTAAAAACTGTAGTCATCTTCATGTATTCATATTTGACCAAACTTGCCATTTTATATAAGTAATGTAAAATTGGAAACAACATCGGACATTATTAATTCTAGAATAAGGTTCCAGGTCTTGCTCATCATTGATCTTTGGCAGATGATTAGACAAAGACGTGCTACACAACATATGACATTCCCATTAAAAACTGTCGTCATCTTCATGTATTCATATTTGACCAAACTTGCCATTTTATATAAGTAATGTAAAATTGGAAACAACATCGGACATTATTAATTCTAGAATAAGGTTTCAGGTCTTGCTCATCGTTCATCTTTGGTAGATGATTAGACAAAGACATGCTACACAACATATGACATTCCCATTAAAAACTACTGTCATCTTCATGTACTCATATTTGACCAAACTTGCCATTTTATATAAATAATGTAAAATTGGAAACAACACTGGACATTATTAATTCTAGAATAAGGTTCCAGGTCTTGCTCATCATTCACCTTTGGCAGATGATTAGACAAAGACATGCTACACAACATATGACATTCCCATTAAAAACTGTCGTCATCTTCATGTATTCATATTTGACCAAACTTACCATTTTATATAAGTAATGTAAAATTGGAAACAACATCGGACATTATTAATTCTAGAATAAGGTTCCAGGTCTTGCTCATCATTGATCTTTGGCAGATGATTAGACAAAGACGTGCTACACAACATATGACATTGCCATTAAAAACTGTCGTCATCTTCATGTTTTCATATTTGACCAAACTTGCCATTTTATATAAGTAATGTGAAATTGGAACAACATCGAACATTATTAATTCTAGAATAAGGTTTCAGGTCTTGCTCATCGTTCATCTTTGGTAGATGATTAGACAAAGACATGCTACACAACATATGACATTCCCATTAAAAACTACCGTCATCTTCATGTACTCATATTTGACCAAACTTGCCATTTTATATAAATAATGTAAAATTGGAAACAACACCGGACATTATTAATTCTAGAATAAGGTTCCAGGTCTTGCTCATCATTCATCTTTTGCAGATGATTAGACAAAGACATGCTACACAACATATGACATTCCCATTAAAAACTGTCGTCATCTTCATGTATTCATATTTGACCAAACTTGCCATTTTATATAAGTAATGTAAAATTGGAAACAACATCGGACATTATTAATTCTAGAATAAGGTTTCAGGTCTTGCTCATCGTTCATCTTTGGCAGCTGATTAGACAAAGACATGCTACACAAGATATGACATTCCCATTAAAAACTGTCGTCATCTTCATGTATTCATATTTGACCAAACTTGCCATTTTATATAAGTAATGTAAAATTGGAAACAACATCGGACATTATTAATTCTAGAATAAGGTTTCAGGTCTTGCTCATCGTTCATCTTTGGCAGATGATTAGACAAAGACATGCTACACAACATATGACATTCCCATTAAAAACTGTCGTCATCTTCATGTATTCATATTTGACCAAACTTGCCATTTTATATAAGTAATGTAAAATTGGAAACAACATCGGACATTATTAATTCTAGAATAAGGTTTCAGGTCTTGCTCATCGTTCATCTTTGGCAGATGATTAGACAAAGACATGCTACACAAGATATGACATTCCCATTAAAAACTGTAGTCATCTTCATGTATTCATATTTGACCAAACTTGCCATTTTATATAAATAATGTAAAATTGGAAACAACATCGGACATTATTAATTCTAGAATAAGGTTCCAGGTCTTGTTCATCAGTGATCTTTGGCAGATGATTAGACAAAGACGTGCTACACAACATATGACATTCCCATTAAAAACTGTCGTCATCTTCATGTATTCATATTTGACCAAACTTGCCATTTTATATAAATAATGTAAAATTGGAAACAACATCGGACATTATTAATTCTAGAATAAGGTTCCAGGTCTTGCTCATCATTGATCTTTGGCAGATGATTAGACAAAGACGTGCTACACATTATATGACATTGCCATTAAAAACTGTCGTCATCTTCATGTTTTCATATTTGACCAAACTTGCCATTTTATATAAGTAATGTGAAATTGGAACAACATCGAACATTATTAATTCTAGAATAAGGTTTCAGGTCTTGCTCATCGTTCATCTTTGGTAGATGATTAGACAAAGACATGCTACACAACATATGACATTCCCATTAAAAACTACCGTCATCTTCATGTACTCATATTTGACCAATCTTGCCATTTTATATAAATAATGTAAAATTGGAAACAACACCGGACATTATTAATTCTAGAATAAGGTTCCAGGTCTTGCTCATCATTCATCTTCGGCAGATGATTAGACAAAGACATGCTACACAACATATGACATTCCCATTAAAAACTGTCGTCATCTTCATGTATTCATATTTGACCAAACTTGCCATTTTATATAAGTAATGTAAAATTGGAAACAACATCGGACATTATTAATTCTAGAATAAGGTTTCAGGTCTTGCTCATCGTTCATCTTTGGCAGATGATTAGAAAAAGACATGCTACACAAGATGTGACATTCCCATTAAAAACTGTCGTCATCTTCATGTATTCATATTTGACCAAACTTGCCATTTTATATAAGTAATGTAAAATTGGAAACAACATCGGACATTATTAATTCTAGAATAAGGTTTCAGGTCTTGCTCATCGTTCATCTTTGGTAGATGATAAGACAAAGACATGCTACACAACATATGACATTCCCATTAAAAACTGTCGTCATCTTCATGTATTCATATTTGACCAAACTTGCCATTTTATATAAGTAATGTAAAATTGGAAACAACATCGGACATTATTAATTCTAGAATAAGGTTTCAGGTCTTGCTCATCATTGATCTTTGGCAGATGATTAGACAAAGACGTGCTACACAACATATGGCATTGCCATTAAAAACTGTCGTCATCTTCATGTATTTATATTTGACCAAACTTGCCATTTTATATAAGTAATGTAAAATTGGAAACAACATCGGACATTATTAATTCTAGAATAAGGTTTCAGGTCTTGCTCATCGTTCATCTTTGGTAGATGATTAGACAAAGACATGCTACACAACATATGACATTCCCATTAAAAACTACCGTCATCTTCATGTACTCATATTTGACCAAACTTGCCATTTTATATAAATAATGTAAAATTGGAAACAACACTGGACATTATTAATTCTAGAATAAGGTTCCAGGTCTTGCTCATCATTCACCTTTGGCAGATGATTAGACAAAGACATGCTACACAACATATGACATTCCCATTAAAAACTGTCGTCATCTTCATGTATTCATATTTGACCAAACTTGCCATTTTATATAAGTAATGTAAAATTGGAAACAACATCGGACATTATTAATTCTAGAATAAGGTTTCAGGTCTTGCTCATCGTTCATCTTTGGCAGATGATTAGACAAAGACATGCTACACAAGATGTGACATTCCCATTAAAAACTGTCGTCATCTTCATGTATTCATATTTGACCAAACTTGCCATTTTATATAAGTAATGTAAAATTGGAAACAACATCGGACATTATTAATTCTAGAATAAGGTTTCAGGTCTTGCTCATCATTGATCTTTGGCAGATGATTAGACAAAGACGTGCTACACAACATATGGCATTGCCATTAAAAACTGTCGTCATCTTCATGTATTTATATTTGACCAAACTTGCCATTTTATATAAGTAATGTAAAATTGGAAACAACATCGGACATTATTAATTCTAGAATAAGGTTTCAGGTCTTGCTCATCGTTCATCTTTGGTAGATGATTAGACAAAGACATGCTACACAACATATGACATTCCCATTAAAAACTGTCGTCATCTTCATGTATTCATATTTGACCAAACTTGCCATTTTATATAAGTAATGTAAAATTGGAAACAACATCGGACATTATTAATTCTAGAATAAGGTTTCAGGTCTTGCTCATCATTGATCTTTGGCAGATGATTAGACAAAGACGTGCTACACAACATATGGCATTGCCATTAAAAACTGTCGTCATCTTCATGTATTTATATTTGACCAAACTTGCCATTTTATATAAGTAATGTAAAATTGGAAACAACATCGGACATTATTAATTCTAGAATAAGGTTTCAGGTCTTGCTCATCGTTCATCTTTGGTAGATGATAAGACAAAGACATGCTACACAACATATGACATTCCCATTAAAAACTGTCGTCATCTTCATGTATTCATATTTGACCAAACTTGCCATTTTATATAAGTAATGTAAAATTGGAAACAACATCGGACATTATTAATTCTAGAATAAGGTTTCAGGTCTTGCTCATCATTGATCTTTGGCAGATGATTAGACAAAGACGTGCTACACAACATATGGCATTGCCATTAAAAACTGTCGTCATCTTCATGTATTTATATTTGACCAAACTTGCCATTTTATATAAGTAATGTAAAATTGGAAACAACATCGGACATTATTAATTCTAGAATAAGGTTTCAGGTCTTGCTCATCGTTCATCTTTGGTAGATGATTAGACAAAGACATGCTACACAACATATGACATTCCCATTAAAAACTACCGTCATCTTCATGTACTCATATTTGACCAAACTTGCCATTTTATATAAATAATGTAAAATTGGAAACAACACCGGACATTATTAATTCTAGAATAAGGTTCCAGGTCTTGCTCATCATTCATCTTTGGCAGATGATTAGACAAAGACATGCTACACAACATATGACATTCCCATTAAAAATTGTCGTCATCTTCATGTATTCATATTTGACCAAACTTGCCATTTTATATAAGTAATGTAAAATTGGAAACAACATCGGACATTATTAATTCTAGAATAAGGTTTCAGGTCTTGCTCATCATTGATCTTTGGCAGATGATTAGACAAAGACGTGCTACACAACATATGGCATTGCCATTAAAAACTGTCGTCATCTTCATGTATTTATATTTGACCAAACTTGCCATTTTATATAAGTAATGTAAAATTGGAAACAACATCGGACATTATTAATTCTAGAATAAGGTTTCAGGTCTTGCTCATCGTTCATCTTTGGTAGATGATTAGACAAAGACATGCTACACAACATATGACATTCCCATTAAAAACTACCGTCATCTTCATGTACTCATATTTGACCAAACTTGCCATTTTATATAAATAATGTAAAATTGGAAACAACACCGGACATTATTAATTCTAGAATACGGTTCCAGGTCTTGCTCATCAATGATCTTTGGCAGATGATTAGACAAAGACGTGCTACACAAGATATGACATTCCCATTAAAAACTACCGTCATCTTCATGTACTCATATTTGACCAAACTTGCCATTTTATATAAGTAATGTAAAATTGGAAACAACATCGGACATTATTAATTCTAGAATAAGGTTTCAGGTCTTGCTCATCGTTCATCTTTGGTAGATGATTAGACAAAGACATGCTACACAACATATGACATTCCCATTAAAAACTACCGTCATCTTCATGTATTCATATTTGACCAAACTTGCCATTTTATATAAGTAATGTAAAATTGGAAACAACATCGGACATTATTAATTCTAGAATAAGGTTTCAGGTCTTGCTCATCATTGATCTTTGGCAGATGATTAGACAAAGACGTGCTACACAACATATGGCATTGCCATTAAAAACTGTCGTCATCTTCATGTATTTATATTTGACCAAACTTGCCATTTTATATAAGTAATGTAAAATTGGAAACAACATCGGACATTATTAATTCTAGAATAAGGTTTCAGGTCTTGCTCATCGTTCATCTTTGGTAGATGATTAGACAAAGACATGCTACACAACATATGACATTCCCATTAAAAACTACCGTCATCTTCATGTACTCATATTTGACCAAACTTGCCATTTTATATAAATAATGTAAAATTGGAAACAACACTGGACATTATTAATTCTAGAATAAGGTTCCAGGTCTTGCTCATCATTCACCTTTGGCAGATGATTAGACAAAGACATGCTACACAACATATGACATTCCCATTAAAAACTGTCGTCATCTTCATGTATTCATATTTGACCAAACTTGCCATTTTATATAAGTAATGTAAAATTGGAAACAACATCGGACATTATTAATTCTAGAATAAGGTTTCAGGTCTTGCTCATCGTTCATCTTTGGCAGATGATTAGACAAAGACATGCTACACAAGATGTGACATTCCCATTAAAAACTGTCGTCATCTTCATGTATTCATATTTGACCAAACTTGCCATTTTATATAAGTAATGTAAAATTGGAAACAACATCGGACATTATTAATTCTAGAATAAGGTTTCAGGTCTTGCTCATCATTGATCTTTGGCAGATGATTAGACAAAGACGTGCTACACAACATATGGCATTGCCATTAAAAACTGTCGTCATCTTCATGTATTTATATTTGACCAAACTTGCCATTTTATATAAGTAATGTAAAATTGGAAACAACATCGGACATTATTAATTCTAGAATAAGGTTTCAGGTCTTGCTCATCGTTCATCTTTGGTAGATGATTAGACAAAGACATGCTACACAACATAAGACATTCCCATTAAAAACTGTCGTCATCTTCATGTATTCATATTTGACCAAACTTGCCATTTTATATAAGTAATGTAAAATTGGAAACAACATCGGACATTATTAATTCTAGAATAAGGTTTCAGGTCTTGCTCATCATTGATCTTTGGCAGATGATTAGACAAAGACGTGCTACACAACATATGGCATTGCCATAAAAACTGTCGTCATCTTCATGTATTTATATTTGACCAAACTTGCCATTTTATATAAGTAATGTAAAATTGGAAACAACATCGGACATTATTAATTCTAGAATAAGGTTTCAGGTCTTGCTCATCGTTCATCTTTGGTAGATGATAAGACAAAGACATGCTACACAACATATGACATTCCCATTAAAAACTGTCGTCATCTTCATGTATTCATATTTGACCAAACTTGCCATTTTATATAAGTAATGTAAAATTGGAAACAACATCGGACATTATTAATTCTAGAATAAGGTTTCAGGTCTTGCTCATCATTGATCTTTGGCAGATGATTAGACAAAGACGTGCTACACAACATATGGCATTGCCATTAAAAACGGTTGTCATCTTCATGTATTTATATTTGACCAAACTTGCCATTTTATATAAGTAATGTAAAATTGGAAACAACATCGGACATTATTAATTCTAGAATAAGGTTTCAGGTCTTGCTCATCGTTCATCTTTGGTAGATGATTAGACAAAGACATGCTACACAACATATGACATTCCCATTAAAAACTACCGTCATCTTCATGTACTCATATTTGACCAAACTTGCCATTTTATATAAATAATGTAAAATTGTAAACAACACCGGACATTATTAATTCTAGAATAAGGTTCCAGGTCTTGCTCATCATTCATCTTTGGCAGATGATTAGACAAAGACATGCTACACAACATATGACATTCCCATTAAAAACTGTCGTCATCTTCATGTATTCATATTTGACCAAACTTGCCATTTTATATAAGTAATGTAAAATTGGAAACAACATCGGACATTATTAATTCTAGAATAAGGTTTCAGGTCTTGCTCATCGTTCATCTTTGGCAGATGATTAGACAAAGACATGCTACACAAGATATGACATTCCCATTAAAAACTGTAGTCATCTTCATGTATTCATATTTGACCAAACTTGCCATTTTATATAAGTAATGTAAAATTGGAAACAACATCGGACATTATTAATTCTAGAATAAGGTTCCAGGTCTTGCTCATCATTGATCTTTGGCAGATGATTAGACAAAGACGTGCTACACAACATATGACATTCCCATTAAAAACTGTCGTCATCTTCATGTATTCATATTTGACCAAACTTGCCATTTTATATAAGTAATGTAAAATTGGAAACAACATCGGACATTATTAATTCTAGAATAAGGTTTCAGGTCTTGCTCATCGTTCATCTTTGGTAGATGATTAGACAAAGACATGCTACACAACATATGACATTCCCATTAAAAACTACTGTCATCTTCATGTACTCATATTTGACCAAACTTGCCATTTTATATAAATAATGTAAAATTGGAAACAACACTGGACATTATTAATTCTAGAATAAGGTTCCAGGTCTTGCTCATCATTCACCTTTGGCAGATGATTAGACAAAGACATGCTACACAACATATGACATTCCCATTAAAAACTGTCGTCATCTTCATGTATTCATATTTGACCAAACTTACCATTTTATATAAGTAATGTAAAATTGGAAACAACATCGGACATTATTAATTCTAGAATAAGGTTCCAGGTCTTGCTCATCATTGATCTTTGGCAGATGATTAGACAAAGACGTGCTACACAACATATGACATTGCCATTAAAAACTGTCGTCATCTTCATGTTTTCATATTTGACCAAACTTGCCATTTTATATAAGTAATGTGAAATTGGAACAACATCGAACATTATTAATTCTAGAATAAGGTTTCAGGTCTTGCTCATCGTTCATCTTTGGTAGATGATTAGACAAAGACATGCTACACAACATATGACATTCCCATTAAAAACTACCGTCATCTTCATGTATTCATATTTGACCAAACTTGCCATTTTATATAAGTAATGTAAAATTGGAAACAACACCGGACATTATTAATTCTAGAATAAGGTTCCAGGTCTTGCTCATCATTCATCTTTGGCAGATGATTAGACAAAGACATGCTACACAACATATGACATTCCCATTAAAAACTACCGTCATCTTCATGTATTCATATTTGACCAAACTTGCCATTTTATATAAGTAATGTAAAATTGGAAACAACATCGGACATTATTAATTCTAGAATAAGGTTTCAGGTCTTGCTCATCATTGATCTTTGGCAGATGATTAGACAAAGACGTGCTACACAACATATGGCATTGCCATTAAAAACTGTCGTCATCTTCATGTATTTATATTTGACCAAACTTGCCATTTTATATAAGTAATGTAAAATTGGAAACAACATCGGACATTATTAATTCTAGAATAAGGTTTCAGGTCTTGCTCATCGTTCATCTTTGGTAGATGATTAGACAAAGACATGCTACACAACATATGACATTCCCATTAAAAACTGTCGTCATCTTCATGTATTCATATTTGACCAAACTTGCCATTTTATATAAGTAATGTAAAATTGGAAACAACATCGGACATTATTAATTCTAGAATAAGGTTTCAGGTCTTGCTCATCATTGATCTTTGGCAGATGATTAGACAAAGACGTGCTACACAACATATGGCATTGCCATAAAAACTGTCGTCATCTTCATGTATTTATATTTGACCAAACTTGCCATTTTATATAAGTAATGTAAAATTGGAAACAACATCGGACATTATTAATTCTAGAATAAGGTTTCAGGTCTTGCTCATCGTTCATCTTTGGTAGATGATAAGACAAAGACATGCTACACAACATATGACATTCCCATTAAAAACTGTCGTCATCTTCATGTATTCATATTTGACCAAACTTGCCATTTTATATAAGTAATGTAAAATTGGAAACAACATCGGACATTATTAATTCTAGAATAAGGTTTCAGGTCTTGCTCATCATTGATCTTTGGCAGATGATTAGACAAAGACGTGCTACACAACATATGGCATTGCCATTAAAAACGGTTGTCATCTTCATGTATTTATATTTGACCAAACTTGCCATTTTATATAAGTAATGTAAAATTGGAAACAACATCGGACATTATTAATTCTAGAATAAGGTTTCAGGTCTTGCTCATCGTTCATCTTTGGTAGATGATTAGACAAAGACATGCTACACAACATATGACATTCCCATTAAAAACTACCGTCATCTTCATGTACTCATATTTGACCAAACTTGCCATTTTATATAAATAATGTAAAATTGTAAACAACATCGGACATTATTAATTCTAGAATAAGGTTTCAGGTCTTGCTCATCGTTCATCTTTGGCAGATGATTAGACAAAGACATGCTACACAAGATATGACATTCCCATTAAAAACTGTAGTCATCTTCATGTATTCATATTTGACCAAACTTGCCATTTTATATAAGTAATGTAAAATTGGAAACAACATCGGACATTATTAATTCTAGAATAAGGTTCCAGGTCTTGCTCATCATTGATCTTTGGCAGATGATTAGACAAAGACGTGCTACACAACATATGACATTCCCATTAAAAACTGTCGTCATCTTCATGTATTCATATTTGACCAAACTTGCCATTTTATATAAGTAATGTAAAATTGGAAACAACATCGGACATTATTAATTCTAGAATAAGGTTTCAGGTCTTGCTCATCGTTCATCTTTGGTAGATGATTAGACAAAGACATGCTACACAACATATGACATTCCCATTAAAAACTACTGTCATCTTCATGTACTCATATTTGACCAAACTTGCCATTTTATATAAATAATGTAAAATTGGAAACAACACTGGACATTATTAATTCTAGAATAAGGTTCCAGGTCTTGCTCATCATTCACCTTTGGCAGATGATTAGACAAAGACATGCTACACAACATATGACATTCCCATTAAAAACTGTCGTCATCTTCATGTATTCATATTTGACCAAACTTACCATTTTATATAAGTAATGTAAAATTGGAAACAACATCGGACATTATTAATTCTAGAATAAGGTTCCAGGTCTTGCTCATCATTGATCTTTGGCAGATGATTAGACAAAGACGTGCTACACAACATATGACATTGCCATTAAAAACTGTCGTCATCTTCATGTTTTCATATTTGACCAAACTTGCCATTTTATATAAGTAATGTGAAATTGGAACAACATCGAACATTATTAATTCTAGAATAAGGTTTCAGGTCTTGCTCATCGTTCATCTTTGGTAGATGATTAGACAAAGACATGCTACACAACATATGACATTCCCATTAAAAACTACCGTCATCTTCATGTACTCATATTTGACCAAACTTGCCATTTTATATAAATAATGTAAAATTGGAAACAACACCGGACATTATTAATTCTAGAATAAGGTTCCAGGTCTTGCTCATCATTCATCTTTTGCAGATGATTAGACAAAGACATGCTACACAACATATGACATTCCCATTAAAAACTGTCGTCATCTTCATGTATTCATATTTGACCAAACTTGCCATTTTATATAAGTAATGTAAAATTGGAAACAACATCGGACATTATTAATTCTAGAATAAGGTTTCAGGTCTTGCTCATCGTTCATCTTTGGCAGCTGATTAGACAAAGACATGCTACACAAGATATGACATTCCCATTAAAAACTGTCGTCATCTTCATGTATTCATATTTGACCAAACTTGCCATTTTATATAAGTAATGTAAAATTGGAAACAACATCGGACATTATTAATTCTAGAATAAGGTTTCAGGTCTTGCTCATCGTTCATCTTTGGCAGATGATTACACAAAGACATGCTACACAACATATGACATTCCCATTAAAAACTGTCGTCATCTTCATGTATTCATATTTGACCAAACTTGCCATTTTATATAAGTAATGTAAAATTGGAAACAACATCGGACATTATTAATTCTAGAATAAGGTTTCAGGTCTTGCTCATCGTTCATCTTTGGCAGATGATTAGACAAAGACATGCTACACAAGATATGACATTCCCATTAAAAACTGTAGTCATCTTCATGTATTCATATTTGACCAAACTTGCCATTTTATATAAATAATGTAAAATTGGAAACAACATCGGACATTATTAATTCTAGAATAAGGTTCCAGGTCTTGCTCATCAGTGATCTTTGGCAGATGATTAGACAAAGACGTGCTACACAACATATGACATTCCCATTAAAAACTGTCGTCATCTTCATGTATTCATATTTGACCAAACTTGCCATTTTATATAAATAATGTAAAATTGGAAACAACATCGGACATTATTAATTCTAGAATAAGGTTCCAGGTCTTGCTCATCATTGATCTTTGGCAGATGATTAGACAAAGACGTGCTACACAACATATGACATTGCCATTAAAAACTGTCGTCATCTTCATGTTTTCATATTTGACCAAACTTGCCATTTTATATAAGTAATGTGAAATTGGAACAACATCGAACATTATTAATTCTAGAATAAGGTTTCAGGTCTTGCTCATCGTTCATCTTTGGTAGATGATTAGACAAAGACATGCTACACAACATATGACATTCCCATTAAAAACTACCGTCATCTTCATGTACTCATATTTGACCAATCTTGCCATTTTATATAAATAATGTAAAATTGGAAACAACACCGGACATTATTAATTCTAGAATAAGGTTCCAGGTCTTGCTCATCATTCATCTTCGGCAGATGATTAGACAAAGACATGCTACACAACATATGACATTCCCATTAAAAACTGTCGTCATCTTCATGTATTCATATTTGACCAAACTTGCCATTTTATATAAGTAATGTAAAATTGGAAACAACATCGGACATTATTAATTCTAGAATAAGGTTTCAGGTCTTGCTCATCGTTCATCTTTGGCAGATGATTAGAAAAAGACATGCTACACAAGATGTGACATTCCCATTAAAAACTGTCGTCATCTTCATGTATTCATATTTGACCAAACTTGCCATTTTATATAAGTAATGTAAAATTGGAAACAACATCGGACATTATTAATTCTAGAATAAGGTTTCAGGTCTTGCTCATCGTTCATCTTTGGTAGATGATAAGACAAAGACATGCTACACAACATATGACATTCCCATTAAAAACTGTCGTCATCTTCATGTATTCATATTTGACCAAACTTGCCATTTTATATAAGTAATGTAAAATTGGAAACAACATCGGACATTATTAATTCTAGAATAAGGTTTCAGGTCTTGCTCATCGTTCATCTTTGGCAGATGATTAGAAAAAGACATGCTACACAAGATGTGACATTCCCATTAAAAACTGTCGTCATCTTCATGTATTCATATTTGACCAAACTTGCCATTTTATATAAGTAATGTAAAATTGGAAACAACATCGGACATTATTAATTCTAGAATAAGGTTTCAGGTCTTGCTCATCGTTCATCTTTGGTAGATGATAAGACAAAGACATGCTACACAACATATGACATTCCCATTAAAAACTGTCGTCATCTTCATGTATTCATATTTGACCAAACTTGCCATTTTATATAAGTAATGTAAAATTGGAAACAACATCGGACATTATTAATTCTAGAATAAGGTTTCAGGTCTTGCTCATCATTGATCTTTGGCAGATGATTAGACAAAGACGTGCTACACAACATATGGCATTGCCATTAAAAACTGTCGTCATCTTCATGTATTTATATTTCACCAAACTTGCCATTTTATATAAGTAATGTAAAATTGGAAACAACACCGAACATTATTAATTCTAGAATAAGGTTTCAGGTCTTGCTCATCGTTCATCTTTGGTAGATGATTAGACAAAGACATGCTACACAACATATGACATTCCCATTAAAAACTACCGTCATCTTCATGTACTCATATTTGACCAAACTTGCCATTTTATATAAATAATGTAAAATTGGAAACAACACCGGACATTATTAATTCTAGAATAAGGTTCCAGGTCTTGCTCATCATTCATCTTTGGCAGATGATTAGACAAAGACATGCTACACAACATATGACATTCCCATTAAAAACTGTCGTCATCTTCATGTATTCATATTTGACCAAACTTGCCATTTTATATAAGTAATGTAAAATTGGAAACATCGGACATTATTAATTCTAGAATAAGGTTTCAGGTCTTGCTCATCGTTCATCTTTGGCAGATGATTAGACAAAGACATGCTACACAAGATATGACATTCCCATTAAAAACTGTAGTCATCTTCATGTATTCATATTTGACCAAACTTGCCATTTTATATAAATAATGTAAAATTGGAAACAACATCGGACATTATTAATTCTAGAATAAGGTTCCAGGTCTTGCTCATCATTGATCTTTGGCAGATGATTAGACAAAGACGTGCTACACAACATATGACATTCCCATTAAAAACTGTCGTCATCTTCATGTATTCATATTTGACCAAACTTGCCATTTTATATAAGTAATGTAAAATTGGAAACAACATCGGACATTATTAATTCTAGAATAAGGTTTCAGGTCTTGCTCATCGTTCATCTTTGGTAGATGATTAGACAAAGACATGCTACACAACATATGACATTCCCATTAAAAACTACTGTCATCTTCATGTACTCATATTTGACCAAACTTGCCATTTTATATAAGTAATGTAAAATTGGAAACAACACTGGACATTATTAATTCTAGAATAAGGTTCCAGGTCTTGCTCATCATTCACCTTTGGCAGATGATTAGACAAAGACATGCTACACAACATATGACATTCCCATTAAAAACTGTCGTCATATTCATGTATTCATATTTGACCAAACTTACCATTTTATATAAGTAATGTAAAATTGGAAACAACATCGGACATTATTAATTCTAGAATAAGGTTCCAGGTCTTGCTCATCATTGATCTTTGGCAGATGATTAGACAAAGACGTGCTACACAACATATGACATTGCCATTAAAAACTGTCGTCATCTTCATGTTTTCATATTTGACCAAACTTGCCATTTTATATAAGTAATGTGAAATTGGAACAACATCGAACATTATTAATTCTAGAATAAGGTTGCAGGTCTTGCTCATCGTTCATCTTTGGTAGATGATTAGACAAAGACATGCTACACAACATATGACATTCCCATTAAAAACTACCGTCATCTTCATGTACTCATATTTGACCAAACTTGCCATTTTATATAAATAATGTAAAATTGGAAACAACACCGGACATTATTAATTCTAGAATAAGGTTCCAGGTCTTGCTCATCATTCATCTTTGGCAGATGATTAGACAAAGACATGCTACACAACATATGACATTCCCATTAAAAACTGTCGTCATCTTCATGTATTCATATTTGACCAAACTTGCCATTTTATATAAGTAATGTAAAATTGGAAACAACATCGGACATTATTAATTCTAGAATAAGGTTTCAGGTCTTGCTCATTGTTCATCTTTGGCAGATGATTAGACAAAGACATGCTACACAAGATATGACATTCCCATTAAAAACTGTCGTCATCTTCATGTATTCATATTTGACCAAACTTGCCATTTTATATAAGTAATGTAAAATTGGAAACAACATCGGACATTATTAATTCTAGAATAAGGTTTCAGGTCTTGCTCATCGTTCATCTTTGGTAGATGATAAGACAAAGACATGCTACACAACATATGACATTCCCATTAAAAACTACTGTCATCTTCATGTACTCATATTTGACCAAACTTGCCATTTTATATAAATAATGTAAAATTGGAAACAACACTGGACATTATTAATTCTAGAATAAGGTTCCAGGTCTTGCTCATCATTCACCTTTGGCAGATGATTAGACAAAGACATGCTACACAACATATGACATTCCCATTAAAAACTGTCGTCATCTTCATGTATTCATATTTGACCAAACTTACCATTTTATATAAGTAATGTAAAATTGGAAACAACATCGGACATTATTAATTCTAGAATAAGGTTCCAGGTCTTGCTCATCATTGATCTTTGGCAGATGATTAGACAAAGACGTGCTACACAACATATGACATTGCCATTAAAAACTGTCGTCATCTTCATGTTTTCATATTTGACCAAACTTACCATTTTATATAAGTAATGTAAAATTGGAAACAACATCGAACATTATTAATTCTAGAATAAGGTTTCAGGTCTTGCTCATCGTTCATCTTTGGTAGATGATTAGACAAAGACATGCTACACAACATATGACATTCCCATTAAAAACTACCGTCACCTTCATGTACTCATATTTGACCAAACTTGCCATTTTATATAAATAATGTAAAATTGGAAACAACACCGGACATTATTAATTCTAGAATAAGGTTCCAGTTCTTGCTCATCATTCATCTTTGGCAGATGATTAGACAAAGACATGCTACACAACATATGACATTCCCATTAAAAACTGTCGTCATCTTCATGTATTCATATTTGACCAAACTTGCCATTTTATATAAGTAATGTAAAATTGGAAACAACACCGAACATTATTAATTCTAGAATAAGGTTTCAGGTCTTGCTCATCGTTCATCTTTGGTAGATGATTAGACAAAGACATGCTACACAACATATGACATTCCCATTAAAAACTACTGTCATCTTCATGTACTCATATTTGACCAAACTTGCCATTTTATATAAATAATGTAAAATTGGAAACAACACTGGACATTATTAATTCTAGAATAAGGTTCCAGGTCTTGCTCATCATTCATCTTTGGCAGATGATTAGACAAAGACATGCTACACAACATATGACATTCCCATTAAAAACTGTCGTCATCTTCATGTATTCATATTTGACCAAACTTACCATTTTATATAAGTAATGTAAAAGTGGAAACAACATCGGACATTATTAATTCTAGAATAAGGTTCCAGGTCTTGCTCATCATTGATCTTTGGCAGATGATTAGACAAAGACGTGCTACACGACATATGACATTGCCATTAAAAACTCTCGTCTTCTTCATGTTTTCATATTTGACCAAACTTGCCATTTTATATAAGTAATGTAAAATTGGAAACAACATCGAACATTATTAATTCTAGAATAAGGTTTCAGGTCTTGCTCATCGTTCATCTTTGGTAGATGATTAGACAAAGACATGCTACACAACATATGACATTCCCATTAAAAACTACCGTCATCTTCATGTACTCATATTTGACCAAACTTGCCATTTTATATAAATAATGTAAAATTGGAAACAACACCGGACATTATTAATTCTAGAATAAGGTTTCAGGTCTTGCTCATCATTCATCTTTGGCAGATGATTAGACAAAGACATGCTACACAACATATGACATTCCCATTAAAAACTGTCGTCATCTTCATGTATTCATATTTGACCAAACTTGCCATTTTATATACGTAATGTAAAATTGGAAACAACATCGGACATTATTAATTCTAGAATAAGGTTTCAGGTCTTGCTCATCGTTCATCTTTGGCAGATGATTAGACAAAGACATACTACACAAGATATGACATTCCCATTAAAAACTGTCGTCATCTTCATGTATTCATATTTGACCAAACTTGCCATTTTATATAAATAATGTAAAATTGGAAACAACATCGGACATTATTAATTCTAGAATAAGGTTCCAGGTCTTGCTCATCATTGATCTTTGGCAGATGATTAGACAAAGACGTGCTACACAACATATGACATTCCCATTAAAAACTGTCGTCATCTTCATGTATTCATATTTGACCAAACTTGCCATTTTATATAAGTAATGTAAAATTGGAAACAACATCGGACATTATTAATTCTAGAATAAGGTTTCAGGTCTTGCTCATTGTTCATCTTTGGCAGATGATTAGACAAAGACATACTACACAAGATATGACATTCCCATTAAAAACTGTCGTCATCTTCATGTATTCATATTTGACCAAACTTGCCATTTTATATAAATAATGTAAAATTGGAAACAACATCGGACATTATTAATTCTAGAATAAGGTTCCAGGTCTTGCTCATCATTGATCTTTGGCAGATGATTAGACAAAGACGTGCTACACAACATATGACATTGCCATTAAAAACTGTCGTCATCTTCATGTATTCATATTTGACCAAACTTGCCATTTTATATAAGTAATGTAAAATTGGAAACAACACCGAACATTATTAATTCTAGAATAAGGTTTCAGGTCTTGCTCATCGTTCATATTTGGCAGATGATTAGACAAAGACATGCTACACAACATATGACATTCCCATTAAAAACTGTCGTCATCTTCATGTTTTCATATTTGACCAAACTTGCCATTTTATATAAATAATGTAAAATTGGAAACAACATCGGACATTATTAATTCTAGAATAAGGTTCCAGGTCTTGCTCATCATTGATCTTTGGCAGATGATTAGACAAAGACGTGCTACACAACATATGACATTCCCATTAAAAACTGTCGTCATCTTCATGTATTCATATTTGACCAAACTTGCCATTTTATATAAGTAATGTAAAATTGGAAACAACACCGCACATTATTAATTCTAGAAAAAGGTTCCAGATCTTGTTCATCATTCATCTTTGGCAGCTGATTATACAAAGACATGCTGCACAACATATGACATTCCCATTAAAAACTGCCGTCTTCTTCATGTATTCATGTTTGACCAAGCTTGCCATTTTATATAAATAATCTAAAATTGGTAACAATACGGTACTTGTTAGTTCGATAAAATGGATCCACGGCAAGCACATCGTTCAATGTTTCAGATGATTGGACAAAGACATGCTGTCATTCATAATAAATACTACTGGCATCTTCATGTACCTTTAGGTCAAGCCTGCTGTTTTATTTAAATAACGTAAATCCGGAAACCATACCAGACAGTGTTACTTGTAGGATATAGATCCAGCACGTGCTCATCGTTTATCTTTGGCAAATGGTAAGAGAAAAACCTGCTACTTAATATATGACATACGCCATCAAAACTGATGTCTTGATGTATTTATTTTTACGCCAAAATGTTCTCGTTTCAATACGAAATATGCGATACACTAAGAATGTAGACAGTGTTATGTTGATGACCTTAGCGATTAGAGTAGAAGATTATACCAGTTAATAGTTTAAATATGCTGTATGAAGAAAATAATATAGAAGATGTGAAAGCGGTGACATATTTATTGACTATTTCGCCTGTTATAATAGCACCCAAAATTTCCCAAAATCTAATACCACCCTTTATAATAAAAGATTTTTATGTAACAGTAATTACTTAATTAGTCTATAAAATGACCATTTCATTGGAAGTTATTAAAAAATGTAAATGAGTGTAACAAAAGGATGTTAGGTGTTATAAAATAGACTCATGGAGTATTTTTATTTCTTTATTTCCACTAGTTAATTTCAAACAACTATTTTAAAGCTGAAGTTTATTATCGATTTTGTGATTCACCAAATCCTTTCCATAGGCTATTTTCCTGGCGCTGCTGTTGCTAAAAAACAATTTACGAGTATTAATATTCACATTTTGGTTTCTAAATAACTTTCAGGAAGGTTTTAATCTTTGAAAGTTCGAAACGTTACACAATGAATCTCAGAAATGTAACACGGACACTTTCTATATAATAATTATAATTGTTACTACCCTGTACGTATAAGGGGAGTTCCTGTTAAGTAGACAAATTTCGAGGAACGAATGTTTTGTTATTACTAGACATTACTTATTAGACATTAGCTATTACTTAGACATGTTAAATGACCTGTTTCACAGTCACGTGTCACAGTCGACTTATTGGCATTTTACTGTATTTCCAAAATTAGCATATGGTGTTACTAAGTCAAATGTGCCACATAAGGCATAAAACTATTAAAAATTAGCTTGGGCAACTAACAGGCTATAAAGCTTGCATATTTATTTCTGAAAGTAAAATCGGAGTTTAATTCACACCAACGTTCGCATAAGTGGTAGAGGTGATGTTTCATGGTTACGTTCAAAGTGAGATTTAAGTGTAGGTACCTAGGCTTAGTTAAGAAATGGATATGTGGTAGTTATGTCATTCCGTTATAAGCCACATTAATGAATATATGAGAGTTCACCAACAAGGGTAAATGATGTAGATTCTTCTCCATCGACTCGTTCCTCGTTGTCTTTTAATTGCGTAAAGTATTTTTCTTTCGTACGACATAAGGTCTTGCATGTCAATAATTAACAACTTTGGGGGGTATTATAAAACATTCTGGGTATTAACTGTATGAACTGGGTATGAAGAATACTTCAGCTTTAGCTTCCCATCCATTGTCATGCATTTTTCTACTTAAAATTATTCCAAGATTTTCAACTCATGTTATCAGATTAGAGGAACATTTGAGAATTGTAAAATGTTAGGTACATTTTTACGTTACGTGTACCGGTGTAAACATTAACCGATTGATTTTTAATCGGACAATTTTCAGAAGACACAGATAAGATAGTGCGCTGGAAGAGGCCACCCTCATGGCATCATGGTCTCATTGTTTAAGAATCTTGAAGTTGAGAATCTTGAAAAGATCCAAGTGGTGAACCAAGGATGAGATTCAACCTCAATCTTCACATACTTTTGAGGCACACATCAGGATACCAAAGAGCGCATTTATTGCACTCTTGGAAGTCTTACTGCAAAATCAAAACTAATCAATATGTCACCAAGGATAACGTATAACACAAACAATGATAGCAGCAGCAACTCTAAATCTATTTTGGCAACCACCTGTGTAAAGCAATCTTACAGAAAATATCATGTAAAATGCTTATCAATCAATCGCCACCACCACGCCCATATCTTTCTCGTCATTATCGCAATTTTCCTTCAACACGAATTCCAACCATCGTTTCGTGTAAGAGAATCTCCTGAAGAAGAGAACTTTAAAATCTCCTGAGAACTTCAAAATTCTACATACATTAGCAAAAATTCACTGAATCAGTGAAGGTTTAAAGTTTTCATGAAATCTCTAGTCAGACCTTGAGGACGGAAAAAGTATAAAATAAATTTCGAGCACATACACCATATTGGAATACGACAGCAAAAAGTACCCTATACTATAGTAGAATCTTACAGAATAAACTTAGACAGAAGTGTCTTTACAAAGAAAAACAGATGAGATACATTTTCTACTAGCGTAAAACGTAACCTTTGGTTCAAAAGCGTATCGTCTAATCGCCACCATCACGAATATATCCACCTCGCTATTTGTTAACGTACTATAAAATTAGTAAGTAATGCTTCAGCAGAAACCAGAAACCTTTACCTTGAAACAAAACAAAATAAACTTTGGCGTTACTAACGATTGTTATTTATTAAGAGTGTTTAAGTGTTACTAATAAAATTGAAAGACAAAACTACTGGAATGCAAGCGGTTTCTAACTAAAGTAAAATGTGAAAGTCTAGAAGTGATGTAAGGTTTGTCCCATAAGTCTTCATACCAAAAATTAAAAAGTTCTTGCGTAGGTAAGAATTGAAATTAAAGCATGTCATTAGGTATATATGAATTGTTTTACTATTGTAGGTCATTAATAACATGTCATTAAGCTGAACAAAGAACGATATGCATCAGAAACATTACTCTGGACTAAGAGAGTACATATTTCGTTTTAAACTTAGGACCGGTGTAAGTGAAGTTCCAGACTCGTCACTATCAGATGACAAAGTAAATTATGTCAGCATCGACACAATGACGTGCGAATTTCAGAATCCAACTGAAGCAACAAAGCCAACTTGCAATAGAAACGTTACTTCTAGGTAAAGACGAGGATGAAAACGAGAATTCGAACGAAGTATTAGACTGATGAGACAAGTAAACTTAGCCAAGATCGTCAACACCTAGGGGCGATTCGAACATAAAATTGATTAAACATACGAAATGATACATGACAGGAAAACTAGGATTTTCACGAAATCTGTACTAGAAGGATAATATCTTAAACGTGATTTAATTATGGGGTATAATATATGTAACCTTGGGACTCTTTAAACCTGTAGACTCACATTTGAAATACAAAAGTCAGTCAGGAAGTCAAGCGGTCCATAAAATGATACAAAAGTTATTTCAATTAGCAGATGGAAGAAAACATCTTAGATTAATATTGTAACAAGAGAGAAAAGGAACGAACCTCTTTTCGAGCGACAGGTGGTGTGTTCTGCCGCCTTCGAGAGAATGACGCATCGTACAAGCATGTAAATCAGACGCGGTTTATTCTGGTGTATTCTAGAAATACATGGTATGTTCGGGCGATTTCTGGAACGTTTATAGGATGGTATAAAGTCGACGTCGCGGAGAAAAGGATCAGTCAACAGCAAGTCATTAACTGTGTATTACAAAATAAATAGTGAATATAAATGTTGTATTAGAAATTCATAGTCTGTAAATAATAGTTTTTAATGGTTTATAATCATAGCGTTAATTTATAGTGTATTCATTAGTGTATAGAAATAAATATTTGTTTGTGAATAGACGATTTAAACAGCACTTGTATTATTATTTTTAGAAAGAACGTTACAGTGTTGTCAGGTGTGGTGTTCTAAAATAAATAAAATCGCGTAATAATTAAATAAGGTGCTGTGAGAATAAATTTTTAGTGTTAAAATTAATTTCAACAAACGATTAAAATGGTGATGAAACTATTGAAAGATCTCTTAGTAATAGATTTAAAACGGGAATTGGACGAGAGGGACTTGGATAGTAATGGAAAGAAAGAAGTTTTGATAAATCGGTTAAGAGAATGGCTTTTAGAACAGAAGGAAGATCCTGAAAATTACCGCTTCGAAATACCTGGACCTGCAATTGATACTAGTTTGTTGTTAAGTAAAATGGAAGAAAGTTCTAGAAAAGCCGAAGAAAATTCTAGAAAGTCCGAAGAGAATTCTAGAATTTTAAAAGAAGAATTACTGCAAAAGTCCGAAGAGAATTTTAGAAAGTCTGAAGAGAATTCTAGAATTTTAAAAGAAGAATTACTTGAAAATACTAAAGCGCTGGAAGAAAAAGTATTGGAAAAACACGAAGAGAATTCTAGAAAGTCCGAAGAAAATGTTAGAATGCTTAAAGAAGAATTACTAGAAAAGGCCGAAGAAACTGTTAGAATGCTAAAGGAAGAAATACTGGAGAATTCCAGAAAATCTGAAGAAAGTTCTAGAAGGCTTAAAGAAGAATTACTAGAAAAGTCCGAAGAAAGTTCTAGAAGGCTTAAAGGAGAATTGTTGGAAAATGTCAAAGCGTTGGAAGATAAAGTTTTCGAAGAATTTTTGGAGAATGCCAGCGCGTTAGGACTATTGGAAGGTAGATTGGCGGAACAAGATAGGGTAATAAAGATGGTAGAAGAGAAAATAGCCCAAATGCAATTACCACCAACAACTAAGAAAGACGATATGGTCGAAATGCTGGAAGATAGAATGAGGCAACTACGGTTTCCCTCAACTTCTGAGAGGCCGTTTAATGAAGTAAAGAAACAATTTAAAGAAGAAAAGGATCCTGCCGTAGGGATAAAAGTAAAACCACCCACGTTCGATGGAAAGATACCTTGGTCCACCTACTACAAACAATTTGAGGCGGCCGCTGGGGCCAACGGATGGACACGCAAGGAAAAGGCCGTTTCTCTAACTGTGGCTTTGCGTGGAGACGCGTTGAACGTCCTGCAAACAATCCCAGCAGGACAGGAAAATGATTACCAATTGTTAGTGTCTAGATTGGAAATGAGATATGGAGACGCGCATCTTCAACAAGTGTATCACGCGCAAGTGAAGAATCGTATCCAGAAGAATGGAGAAAGCCTGCAGGAGTTTGAAGCCGATGTTGCGAGGCTTGTCCGATTGGCGTACCCTACGGCACCCGATTCATTTCTGGGACAACTGGCTGTGCAGACCTTCATTGATGGGTTAAGAGACGGAGAAACACAACAATCATTGAGGCTGGCACGACCAAGAACAACTGATGATGCGCTTGCCCACGCCTTAGAATTTGAAGCTGCAAAACAAGCGTCCCGAGGTCACGGACGTGTTCGGACCGTTTTGGAAGAAGATGAAGGTTCTAAAGATCGCCTAGAAGAATTATTAATGAGAGTTCTTCAGAAGGAAGAGAACCGTAAAAAGAATCCTCAAGAAGTTCGAGGACCCCGTTGCTGGAACTGCGGTGAACAAGGGCACATACGACGCCGCTGCCCTAAACCCAAACAAGTTCAGCCGTCGGAAAACTAAAGGGGGTCGACGAGAGGGGGCGAACGTTGACCTTGAGTGGAGATGCCCCGGAGATCACCATCCATGCCGTAACATCGAAGAACAGTACCAGCAGTTTGTTCGTAGATGGGAAGATTGCTAACCGAACTGTTCCACTACTTATTGATACGGGGGCGACAAAATCCATCGTACGCCCTGATGTTCTACGATCAAGTATTAAGTTGTTACCCACAACTACTCAACTCCGTACAGCAACAGGTGAAGTGATACCAACACGCGGAGTGGTGAAGATGAAGATTGGTATTGGAAGTGAAGAACGTGATCATGAGGTGCTGGTAGCCGACATCATTGACGAATTCATCTTGGGAATGGACCTCCTGAGAAAATTTGGTTTTACGTTGGATTTGAAAGAGGGTGTTTTGAAGGTCGGTAACGAAGAACTTCCGTTGCATCCACGAGAAGATCCGGTTGTAAGGGTTTTGCTGACTGAAGATGTGATATTGCCGGGTCAGAGCGAGATGGTTGTCGAGGCAGGTTTGGATGGAGATCTTCGGGTTGGATGTGTGCGAATGATGGAGCCTGTTTGTGATAAGAAGAGCCATAGTGGCATACTGGTGGGAAAAGCGCTGATCAAGGTTGGAAAGACAGTACCGGTGAGGCTTATGAATGTTAATGTGGATCCGGTGACATTGAAGAAGAGTACCCTTGTGGGACAGTGTGTGCCAGTATTCCGAGTAGCCAGGTGTATGGCTGATGTTCCAAAACCAGCGCCCAAAGACCATGGTGGAAAATTAGTGGGCATGGTTACTAGTTCGTGCGAAGACCTTAACAGAACAGAAGTGAAAGAGGTACAGGGTTTGGTTCATCGATACCAAGATATCTTCGCTCTTGACGATAGCCAGAAGGGACGAACAGATATAATAAAACATAAAATCAATACATGTTACTCTATGCCTGTCCGTCAGCAGCCGAGGCGTCTACCTCTAGCAAGGCGAGCAGAAGCCGAGAAGATTATTATCGATATGGAAGAACAAGGGGTCATCGAGCCATCCAGCAGTCCATGGGCATCACCGGTGGTCCTGGTCAGAAAGAAGGACGGGTCAACGAGATTTTGTGTGGACTATCGGCAGCTTAATGACGTGACCAAGAAAGACAGCTATCCCTTACCACGCATCGACGACACGTTAGATACCCTGTCTGGTTCACGATGGTTTTCGACTTTGGACTTGAAGAGTGGTTATTGGCAAGTTGAAATGGAACCTGAAGACCGGGAGAAGACCGCGTTCACTATTGGTTCCGGACTATGGCAGTTTACGGTTATGCCTTTTGGTCTATGTAACGCTCCGGCCACCTTTGAGCGTCTAATGGAGACCATCCTGAGAGGGCTGTCGTGGAAGACCTGCCTGGTATATCTAGATGATGTGATTGTAGTCGGAAAATCATTCAACGAACATTTGAAAAACCTAGAGGAAGTGTTCCGAAGACTACGTGGAGCCAATCTGAAACTGAGTCCGAAAAAGTGCCACATATTCAGAAGGGAAGTGAAATATCTCGGGCACGTCGTATCACAAAATGGAGTGGCAGCCGACCCCGATAAGATTCGTGCAGTTCAAGAGTGGCCAACACCGAAAGATAAACACCAAGTTCGTAGTTTTCTTGGGTTATGTACCTACTATAGGCGTTTCGTTCCAGGGTTTGCCAATATAGCGAAACCTCTGACAAGGTTAACTGAAGATGGGCGCGAGTATGTTTGGAGCGGAGAGTGTGAAACAGCTTTCCAACAGCTGAAGCGTGCCCTGACAACAGCACCAATATTGAGCTATCCACGGACAGAAGGGCAATTCATACTTGACACAGATGCAAGTAATCTGGCCATTGGGGGGGTACTTTCTCAGATACAGGATGGACAAGAAAAGGTCATCGGCTATTTTAGTAAGGTTTTGTCGAAAGCCGAAAGGAATTATTGTGTGACCAGAAAAGAACTATTGGCCGTCGTGAAGTCCGTCGAGCACTTCTACAAATACTTGTACGGACGGAAGTTTTTATTGAGGACGGACCATGCAGCGTTGAAATGGCTTCTACAATTCCGTAATCCTGAAGGCCAGGTCGCAAGGTGGATCGAACGATTACAAGGATACGACTTTGACACCGAACATCGAGCGGGCACTAGTCATCGAAATGCCGATGCTCTTTCAAGAAGACCCTGTCCAACGGATTGCCGTCATTGCTCTCGTTTGGAAGAGAGGGTTTGCCAAGTATTAAGGACTACCATCGTCAACGACAATTGGTTGCCGCAAGAATTGCAACGACAGCAGGAGGCTGATCCCGAACTAAAAATGGTACTGGAATGGAAGCGCGTGGGAGAAAGGCCTGCCTGGGAGGCCGTCAGCCCTTTCAACAGAACGCTCAAAGCATATTGGGCCCAATGGGAGTCCTTGAAGGTGGAAGACGATCTCCTGAAGCGAGTACTGGAGAGTGAAGATGGCACCACCATTAGGTCTCAGTTCGTGGTTCCAAGAAGCCGAGTGGCTACAGTATTGCGACATCTCCATGACGGTGCCTCAGGAGGACACTTCGGTGTGAAAAAGACTTTGGAGAAAGTTAGGGAGCGTTTTTATTGGGTCAACTGTAAAGAAGACGTGAAGGAGTGGTGCCGGAAATGTGAACTATGTGCCACTGGTAACGGACCCTTGGGGAAACGAAGAGCACCTATGAGGCAGTACAATGTGGGTAGTCCTCTGGAAAGAATAGCCATAGATATTGCCGGACCATTTCCCGAAACCGACGATGGGAATAAATACATATTAGTGGCAATGGACTATTTTACCAAATGGCCAGAAGCATATGCCCTACCAAACCAGGAAGCTGCGACTGTTGCTGACGTACTAGTCAAAGAGTTTTTCAGTCGCTTCGGAGTGCCCATGGAGCTGCATTCGGATCAAGGCCGCAATTTCGAGTCTGTACTCTTTGGAGAAGTCTGTCGATTGTTGGGCATTCGCAAGACTCGGACCACACCGTTACATCCGCAGTCCGATGGAATGGTAGAACGCATGAATCGGACAATGGGCAAATATTTGGCCAAGGTCGTCTCCGATCATCAACGAGACTGGGACCAATACCTGCATCTGTTCCTGATGGCTTATCGTGCATCGGTCCACGAAACAACCGGTCAGTCACCAGCGTCTATAATGTTTGGACGCGAGTTACGGTTACCGTGTGATCTGGAATTTGGGTCTCCACCTATAGAGCAGGAGGTAGCCGGGAATGATTATGTCATCAACTTAAAGAAGAAGTTGGAGGATATTCACGACCGAACCCGAAATAATAGTCGAATCGCGAGTGACCGGATGAAGGCTACGTACGATGTGAGAGCTCAAGAAGGAGGGTTTCAACCTGGAGAGCTTGTCTGGTTATACAACCCGCAAAGGCGTCGTGGCTATTCTCCAAAGTTACAGCGAAATTGGGAGGGTCCATACCAGGTGAAGAAACGAATAAATGACTTGATTTATCGCATCCAGAAGTTGCCAAGGGGGAAACCAAAGGTGGTACACTCCAATCGTCTGGCGCACTATGAGGGAAATAATGACGCAGTCCCGGATCGGAAAGATGAGGCTGAGGTGACTATCAATACCGTAAGGCCTGAAGATGATCAACCAACCTTTAGAGAATTTATGGCTGCGTTCTCTGGAACTAGAAAAGCGCGATTCGGAGTCACGACTGAGATGCAACAAGATCTCTTCCGGGTCCCTGGTAATTATTCCATTGCCCACTGTGTCTCCGAGGATCTCCGTATGTCCAGGGGGATCGCAGTAGTGTTTAGAAATAAATTTGGACGGCTGAATGAACTTCGAGAACAAAATCCCTCTGTTGGTAAATCCTTACGCTTGCCTGATCATGACCGATCCATTTACTACTTGGTAACCAAGCAGTTTTACTACCAGAAACCGAGTTACGCCGACTTGTGGAGGGCACTATGGAATTTGAGGATCGAGTTGCTTACCAGGGGAATTAACAAATTGGCAGTTCCCAAACTCGGCTGTGGGCGGGACCAGCTGGATTGGAGAATCGTTAGAAACATGCTGGAAGTTGTCTTTAGAGGTACGGACGTCAAGATCTTCGTCTGTAGTTTTGACCCACAGCCCGCATTAAGGCCAACGAAGAGTGTAGACTGTTATTTCTACCGTAATGGAACGTGTAGTCGAGGTGAAGACTGTCGATATCGTCATGACCCGTTCTACAGGAACCAGAGCATAAAACCTGTTCTGGGACAGAACAGACTTGAAGAGGGGGGCAGTGTAACAAGAGAGAAAAGGAACAAACCTCTTTTCGAGCGACAGGTGGTGTGTTCTGCCGCCTTCGAGAGAATGACGCATCGTACAAGCATGTAAATCAGACGCGGTTTATTCTGGTGTATTCTAGAAATACATGGTATGTTCGGGCGATTTCTGGAACGTTTATAGGATGGTATAAAGTCGACGTCGCGGAGAAAAGGATCAGTCAACAGCAAGTCATTAACTGTGTATTACAAAATAAATAGTGAATATAAATGTTGTATTAGAAATTCATAGTCTGTAAATAATAGTTTTTAATGGTTTATAATCATAGCGTTAATTTATAGTGTATTCATTAGTGTATAGAAATAAATATTTGTTTGTGAATAGACGATTTAAACAGCACTTGTATTATTATTTTTAGAAAGAACGTTACAATATGAATGATCTAGTTACCATTGATAATATGCAACTATTTGTCTCTGAAGAAAAAAATTTATCAGAAAAAAAAATTGCACATATACTAAGAAAAACCAACAATTATAAAATAACATTTAAAACCAACACTAACACTTTTTCATTTTTTTTTAATGCTAAAGACAGAACACATGATATCATGAAATCGGGCATTTACCGTTTAAATTGTTCTTTTTGTAGTTCGATATATATTGGACAAACACTTCGAAATTTTTACATAAGATATAAAGAACACGTACGTCATTACAAAAATAAACATCCTGAAAAATCTAATTACGCCAAACACCTTTTAGAACAAAATCACACAATGACTCCTCAAAATAATATTAAATTCCTACATTTTTGTAATAACAAACGCAAATTAGACATTTTAGAAGCCTTTGAGATATACAAACACAAACTCAGGGTACCTTTAATGAATGAACAACTTGAGCTCAGTAATTCTCCGTTACTGGAAGTATTAGATATTTAACTCTGATTATTTTATCTAGTTACCTATTTTTACCTAAAACCGTGTAAAGTTCCTCATATGTCAATATTTGATCTCCAATGATCCGCGTTAAATGAGTCTTGACAGATTTAATGCCCGCCTCACACAAGCCACCAAAGTGAGCTGCCGAGGGGGGATTAAAGTGCCATTCTAATCTTTTACTTTCAACAGCTTTAGACATTAATTTTGAAATTTATTTAGACGCACCTATAAAATTGCTGGCACAGTCACTGTACATCTTACTGCAGCGTTGTCTTCGGGCTATAAAGCGCCGTAGAGCTGCCAAAAAGGCTTCAGTTGAAAGATCAGAAGCGAGCTCTAAATGCAGAGCTTTGGTGACGTAGCATACAAATAGGCAGAGATACGCTTTCTGAGTTTTGGCTCCTCTCGTCTTACCTAGAGTAATAAAATATGGCCCTCCAAAGTCAACACCTGTACAAGTAAAAGGTTTAACTTGAGATATTCTTAAAGCAGGTAAGTCCCTCATAAGAGGCTGACGCGGAACAGGATTAAGACGCCAACATTTATGGCAATTCGAAATAACTTTTCTGATCACTCGTTTAGCGGAAAATATCCAAAATTGTTGCACCAACAAGAAATGGAGGGTTTGTAAACCCGGATGTAAAAATTGAGTATGCACGATTTCTATTATTAAAAATGTTAGACGATGATTTCCAGGTAAAAGTGCGGGATATTTTTTATTATAAGATAAAGTAGAATGTGTCAAACGACCGCCTACTCTTAAAATGTTACTCGAATCATGAAAAGGATTTAGTTTTCGAAAAGTTTTGGGAAGAAGATTACCATTCTTTAAGCTATGTATCTCTTTAGAAAGAAGTAAGTGTTGAACACGCTTAACTAGCACCAATAAAGCGTCTTTAAGATTAAGAAGAGTTAAAATACCTGATTGTTTATTGTGAGGGTAGCGAGTGTTATGAATGAACCGAAGAAAATACGCAACGATTCGTTGTATTTTGGGAAGAGAGGAATATCTTTCAATTAGATATTCTAAATCTGTCAAAGTAATAAAAGATGACAGAACAACTTTTCTTTCTTCTTCGAGAGATTTACTTGAAAGAAAAAAAGGAACATTAACTTGAGGCCAAGAATTGGATGAAGTAGAAAGCCATGGCGTTCCCGCCCACCATAAAGGATGCTTGCATAACTCAAGCGGTAATAGACCGCGAGAGGCGCAGTCTGCAGGATTGTCTGTCGATGGAACATGACGCCACATGTGAGAAGGAATGTTGTCTTGGATATGGCTCACGCGATTACTAATAAATGTCTTCCATTTATGAGGAGATGATTTTATCCAAGAGAGCGCAACTAGAGAGCCAGTCCAAGCAATAATGCGTATAAAAGAAAGTTTGTTGTTGTAGGTCGTAATTATAAGCGTAAGCAAACTTGAAAGAAGCACAGCACCACATAATTCTAAACGTGGTATGGAGAATTTTTAAATTAGAAATTTGTGGGAGTTCCAATTTGTATGAAGCCCAACGCTTAATGACTTCTGGAGGAGGAGACTCGTCCCACTGTAGCCCCAAACTCCACAAGTACTGAATCAGATGTTTTGCAAATAGAGTTAGAGGAGTTAGAAATCCTAACGGGTCAAAAATACGTGCTACTTCGGATAAGACTGAACGTTTCGTACATAGTGTATTTAACGGATTAACTTCAAAAGAGAAAAAATCTGAAGTAGACTGCCAATGTAAACCTAGAACTTTAATTGTAATGGGACTTTCTGAATCAAACTGTAGATTACTTTGTTGAATATATTCATCGGGTAACTCAGAAAGGATTAAAGGATTATTACTAGCCCATTTTCTGAGCTCAAAACCGCCGGCATGCAGAAGGTTAATAAGCTCGGTTTGAAGCGTGCGCGCATCGTTAAGAGAGAAACGACCGGTGACAATGTCATCGACGTAAATATCATTTTGGAGAACTCTAGCAGCTAGGGGAAATTTAGAACCGTCATCTTGAGCTAGTTGGATGAGGGTACGAATTGCTAAGAAAGGGGATGGAGCCAAACCGTACGCTACGCTGTTCAAGCGAAAATCTTGTATATGCTCAGTCGGAGAAAATCTCCATACGATTCGTTGATAATCTCTATGTTTAGGAATAACCAAGATCTGTCTGTACATTTGACGGATGTCAGCAGTAAAAACAAAGGGATGAAGTCGAAAATTCAAGAGTACTGTGACAATATCTTGTTGAAGCTTAGGACCTTTAAAAAGAGTATCGTTTAGGGACACATTATTAAGAGATTTTGTGGAGGCGTCAAACACTACTCGTAACTTAGTGGTAGTGCTGTCGGGTTTCAAAACACAATGATGTGGGATGTAATAGGCATTGTCATTGCTGGAAGGGCATGGGACCTTTTCCATATGACCTAGAGTGAGATAGTCTTTCATGAATTTTGAATACTCATTATAAAAAGAGAGGTTACCGACTAAGCGACGTTTAAGCGAATAAAAGCGACGAAGAGCAGTATCACTAGTGCCAAAAAATGAAGGTTCAGAGACTTTGAAAGGAAGCGAAACTACAAAACGTCCTTCAGTCGTTCTGGAGTGAGTTTTAGCAAAAATATCCTCACAAATGCGATCATCGGGAGAGAGTGAATTTATTGAAGGAACTTCTTCAAGTTGCCAAAACTGCTTTAAAATGGTATCTAATGAAGTATTATCTATAAAACTTGAGAAACATTGAATAGAGGGTTCAATGGGATTCGGAATTTTTCCCATTAAAATCCATCCAAATATGGTTTGAATAGCTACAGGTTCATTTATATTTCGGCTAATACGACCAGATTTGAGGATATGAGGGAAAGTGTCGGCTCCTAATAATAAATCGATATTACCAGGAATGTTAAAATTAGTATCGGCTAGTTCCAGGTTAGAGATATGAGTGAAACCGGTTTTATTAATAGGGAAGTTGGGTAGATTCTTACAAATGTGGGGAAGTACTACAGCATCGATAGTAAATGAGGGATGTGAAGTATCTTGAGGGCGAAGGGTACAGGTGACGCCTAAAGACGCATCCGATGTCATTTTGTCTAACCCTCGTATACATAAAGATAATTTTTCTTTGCGAAGACCTAAGCGATTGGCACATTTATTCGATATAAAATTGGCCTGGCTGGCACTATCTAAGAGGATACGTAATTTTTGGTAATTACCTCGAGAATCGAGAGCTTCTACCACAGCGGTAGAAAGAAGAACAATGCTTGCGCCTTTTGAGGGAATTACGTTGGTAAGAGAATTAATTTGCTGAGCAGCAGTCTCAGAGCTTTCGATTTGATTTAGAGAATGATAAGGAGTGCCAGTAGAGATGGGTGCAATATTGCGGGGAAAATGTAAAAGTGTATGATGCTTATTTTCATAGCGTTTTACTAAAGCATTGTAGGCAATCATGTAATTATCACCAGTCATTGGTGTACACTGAACCAATGAAAGAGGTGCTGCATGTAACGAAGACATCAAAAAATTAAATTTTTCTATATCAGAGAGTTCCTTGTTTTCATGGACTAATGAGTTAAACCTATCAATAAAAGTTTTCCAAGTTTTGACATCGCCCGAAAATGTGGGTAATTCAATTCTCGGTAATTTAACGCGGTTAGTTTTAGATGATGATTCTTCAAGCATGTCGTTCTTTGGTTCAGGAGTAAATAGAGTTTCGAAAATATCTACAACCTTATAGTAATCAGCATAAAAACTTTTAGAAATTATTCCTTGCTCATCCTGATTCAAACTATCAGTTGTGGCAAGAAGAGCAATTAAAGATGTATGTTGTTGTTTGAATTCATCAAAAAATACTTACAAGTGCGTATAACGAACCTTAAACATTCCGTATCTTAACATCGTCAACAGATAGCTTAGCAAACATATTTAGTTCTTGCATTTGTTGTATGACAATCTGTCGAAAGGTCGTGATTTGTTTAATTTTGTTTGCATTAGCCATTTTATCTATCCAGTATTAAAATAAGCAAACAATAAGAAAAGTTAAAACCTAAATCCAATGTTTAGGTAAAAATGTCAAATTGACAGGTCGCGCTCAACAATTGTCAAAAAGAGAACAAAAATGATCAGCTTGTTTTTATTGGCCTTGGTACAAAACTGATTATTTTATAAACTTAATAATAGCTATTTATGTAACACGTACATAATGTAGGACTTTATAGACAAGCCCAGATTATGGCCGAGCGAGCGAAGCGAGAAAGGCCTATAAAAAGGACGAGTATATAAGGTCCGATTATGTAAGAGTTGCATACAAAGCTTTATGTTCGATTCCTAAAATTGGCTAATTATCAAAAAAAATCAGTTTATAAATTTGACATCTATTTTTGACAGAAGAAAATTTGACATGTAATATACAGTTGTCATACTTTATTTTACTACTATATACTTTATTTTACTACTATATACTTTATTTTACTACTACCACTTTATTTTACGAGTACAATAATAAGCCAGTTCACTGCCGCAAAACAATACAATAAACAGTAGTTTATAATGCAATCGGACATAAAGCATTTTATTAATAAAGCGTACAATTGAGAATGTTTACTTTTCACAAACAGCATATCAAAGATCCGGCCAAGAAGGTCCAAATGTTCTTTTGAACTTGGGTTTCAGTGGACTGTATTGAAAATTTGTAATAGATGAATTTTCTGTTTGTGAAATTTTATTAAGCTATGAGTAGATTGCGCGGTCTATAAAATTATAAATAGGGAAGAAGGGGATAAATCCTTACCTTTATCTTTTGTGGCGTTAGTCTTCTTATCCTGAGCTCAGGACGTCTAATTGGGAGGCCGCTGTGATCACTCTTTCACTGTCAGTACAGCTTCAGGTCTCAAAATGTTAAATAGTTCCAGAGTAACACTTCAATATAGTAAAGATACGATATAAATCGTTTGCGTACCACTATGCAGACGAGCTTGGTTAAGGAAGTTATCCCCAAGTTATATATTGTAATAATTACACAAAACGTCAAAAAGCGGGCAAAAACGATATGACATTGGAGCATATGCTTTTACTCCAGTTTTCTTGAGTAAATGCTCAGTGTTTTATGAATAACAATTTGAAGCAGAAGGCAATGCTTCTTGCTTCCTTCTAAAGTGAGTACCTGCTCATTGTTGAATATCCATATGCTCAGTCTTGAGAAATCTCTATGAATAATCACTATGATCTGCTCACTTTGTTGAGCATTTGCTCACAATTGAATGCATCTAGTAAACAGTAGAACCAGATTTGTACTGCGCTGTCAAACATGGCTCAATTTATAATATTAAGAAATGAAAAAATTTACAAACCAAGACGAAGAGCTCTTAGTCGAGACTATAAAACACTCTATCGTTTTCAAGAAGAAAATTTACAGTGGTTAGCAAACCATTTTTTGGGTCATCATGAAGAAACAAGAGGAGGAGCCCTTTCACCCGAGCTTAAAATGAAAACATTCTTGAGGTATTTGGCCGACCCTGGATTTAAATCTGGAATTGGTGAAGAGCTAGGGATTCATCAGTCTACAGTTTCAAAGACAATTACAGAAGTAATGTATGCTGTTAATAACCGTGCTGATTTTTGGATTCGTTTTCCTGGCAATGACAGTGAAATACAAGAAGCAAAAGCTGAATGGCAGAATTTTTATGACTTTTCAACAGCCATTGGTGCACTCGATTGCACACAAATTGCTATAGAAAAACCAGCACATCACGGAGACGAGTATATTTGCCGCAAAGGGTTTGCTTCAATAAATGTTCAGGCAACTTGTAACGCAAAAGAAATGTTCACAAGCGTTTGTGCAAGTTGGCCCGGGTCAGTGCACGACAGCAGAATATGGAAGAATTCTAATGTCAGAGAGAATATTGTGCGTTTACAAAATAGTGCTGCTGTGCTTCTGGCAGATTCAGGGTATGGTTTAGAACCATGGCTTATGACACCTTTTAGAATTTGTCATACTCATGAAGAAAATGCTTTTAATAGACTTCTTAAGAAGGAACGTGTTATTATTGAAAGATGTTTTGGGCAACTTAAGAGGAGGTTTCCAATCATCAAATATGTATGCAGACTACGAATGGAAAAATTACCTTCTATCATCATAAGCTGCTTTGTTCTTCATAATATTGCAAAGTATTTGCGAGATGAAGATTTTCCTGATGAAGAAAAAGACGAAGAAAATGAAGCTATAGGTCAGAAAGTAGAAAATCAAGGGCAGCTCTTAGAAAGAGGACGTATTAGAAGGCATGAACTGGCTAATATAATTTATAGGCATCAATTACAATAATATTTATTCATAATTCTAATTACAATACAAAATTAAGCGAAACAATTAATATTAGTGTATGTATTTTAGTATTTCATATAAGAAGAATCATTCATTTTCAATGAGAGACATAACAGAATCCAAATCCACGTTTTTAATTTGAATTTCGTAAAACCGTCTTTGGGTTCTTAGCGTTTTCAATTGCTCCAGCATTACAAGTCTTTGCAGTTCAGCATTTGAAAGCGAAGAAGTTTCCTGTGTTTCATTTTCATTTAAAACATTATTTGTTCGTTTTCTCTTAATTACTGGTGAAATAGGTTTGGACAATGCTGATGAAGTGGAAGCAGTGCCCAAAAGATTCTGGGCGCTCGAAGGTTCACCTGAACCAACTGCTTCCATTCTGGGATTCTGCTCGCCATTCATAACTTTTAAGAGAAGACGTTCATATTCTTTCATAATAATTTTTTTGTTTCCCGTTTTCTTCATATCTGTTTTTTTCTTAAGTCTAGTCTTCATGTTGTTTATCATTTTCATGATTTTTTTGTTCGTTGATGGTTTTCCAGTGTGATTTTCATATATTTTAATCAGCTCCTCCAGGGCCCTATTCTTTTTAAGAACTACCTGAGGTAGTTGACTTTTGGAAATAATCTCAGGATATTTCTGGATATGTTTTACCAACACTATTTGAATCGAACTGTTATTTTCTTGCTCTTCACTTCCGCTTTCACTTTCAGACATGATGAAAATAAGACACAAACACACAATTTATCAAAAAGAACCGGTAGTTTAGAAATGTCACTTCTGACGCCACGGCTGCCACGGCACACTATAAATATGATATATCATAGAGCATTTGCTCATATGACAAAAAGCACAGGGATTGAGTAAAAGTATTTGTTTATTCATTTCAAGTTGAGCAAATACTTTTGTTCAATCCTGCTATCGAAACGTGTCGTTTCTTACTAGGATACAAAACGAGAAAGTACTTGTTTTGCTCACTCATGTTGTTTGCTATGACAACGTGAGGTAAAAGTGTGAGGTAAAATCATTTGCCCACTCATTTACTCCACTCTAATAAATCGTCAATCTGTTTTATTAAACTTACTTGCTAGTATAAAAATTTACAGTGCAATTATTAAAAGTATAAGAACTGGATTGATTTTTCGATAACTCTTCGGGTACCTCATCTTCCAGACGAATTTTCTTGCTTGTCCCTTCACTGACAATTTTTCTTGCTATTTCAATTTTGTTGGTGACAGATTCTTCTACGTAGGACTCGGCAATAGAAGAAGAACGCCAGCCTCCATGTCTTTTAAGCGTAAGAATGTCGGCAGAGGCATTAGCCAATAATGTTGCTGATGTTCGTCGAAAACAATGTCCTGTATATAAATGGGCGTCCTTCAACTTCAAATAACTTGCCACCAATTTAGGTATCTTTGACAGAGTATTTATACCTACGGGTTGCTGTGTACATTTTCCCGAACGATAACACAAGAAAAATCTGCCCTCGCCGAGAGATTTAGGACGAAGCGCTGCATATTTTCGGTATACCGCTAAACCGTTAAAACCACTTTCTTCAGCATCAGTAATAACAAAAGAACGAGGTTTGTAGTTTTTTGTTTTTAGTATATTGACGATCAATATAGATCCTTTGTCTTCAATATCAGCGGTTTTCAAATTTACTAATTCGTCACACCTACAAGCACCCATAACACCCATCACAACCACCATCTTCATAAATAGATAAATATCATCAGAAGCTTCGTTTATAAATTTTGACACTTCTTTCTGCTCAAATGTTTTCGCCTTCTTGGGTTGATATCCCTTAGACTTACTTTTCAAAATCCCGAACAAAGTCTTAAATCTGAAAATTCGTTACATAATTAATTATACCACATAATTGCACAAATAAAGATAACTTACTTGCTAATATCTACTTTTTCATAAACGAATAAAGTCGACTTTAACATTGAATACGTAGACCACAAAGAAGGGGGCGCCAATTTTCCCATTAATCCATTAAAATAAGCCAGTATTACTTCCTCGCTTATAACATCAACGTTTTTCGTTCTCATCCAGCCACGAAATTTTTCCAACACGTTCAAATATCTTTCCTTAGATTTTGCAGGCAGTAAATTAAAGGTAGCAGCGTCGGCCTCTTCTAATATATCATCCGGAACAATGAAATCATTTTGTTTCTCCATCTCACTTAATTTTATGCACGTTTTTGGGAAAAAAACGTCAAATTGTAATTTCTCCCAAGTTTATTTACTCTTGCAATTGTTTATTTTTTTCGAGTTCATGACATAGAAAGTGCCCGCTATGTTTTATGATATAAATAGCACAAATTATAAAATTTCAATTTGTTTTAAAATTTGCTGGCAGGATTGAACAAAACGCTATACAGCACTCGTGAGAAACTAATTCACCCACTTGTGTGTCATTCCACACTCGGCTTCGCCTCGTGTGTAAATCCGACACACGCGTGGGTGAATCTTTTAGTTTCTCCACTAGTACTGTAATATACTATTACTCAGACTACAATTTGCTTTTGCTCCTTTCTCGTGCTTCCAAGCAAATGCTCCGTTTTTATTCATACGGCCCATTATGTTATGCATTAATTTGTTTTTAATATGCCTTTTTGATAAATAAATTAAAATATTAAACAGAAAAATAATAAAGATCCTCAATAACGCAAACACAAAACTATATGGACGGAACATTCCCGCCCACCTTAAAAGGCCAAGACCTTTTAAACAAGCTGCTCATTTGGCAACGGACAAATTTTAACTACAGTGCGCTTAAATAATCCCTGTTTAGTGTGCACTGTGACAACATGAGTTATACCGTCAGCACCAGGATGTATTTGCTCAACACGCCCCAGAAGCCATTTAAGTGGGGGAGTAACTTCATTTTAAATAAGTACCATAGCACCCGGTACAATGGGAGTGGACGGAGTGGTCCACTTAGCCCGCTGGTGTAATGTGCGCAAATACTCATTAAGCCAGCGAGTCCAAAAATCCTGGTAGAGGTGCTGCAACAACTGCCACCTGGTTAAGCGGTCAAGAGGAACCTCACTAAGGTTTGGATGGCCCAAAGCGGTTAAGGGCTCCAACGTAAGAAAATGCCCAGGAGTTAAGACATGTAAATCATTATAGGATCAGTACTACTAGACAAAGTGGGCGAGAATTGAGTATCGCTTCTCTCTGGACGAAAACCGTGTAAAGTTCCTCATATGTCAATATTTCATCTCCAATGATCCGTGTTAAATGAGTCTTGACAGATTTAATGCCCGCCTCCCACAAGCCACCAAAGTGAGCTACCGAAGGGGGATTAAAGTGCCATTCTAGTCTTTCACTGTCAACAGCTTTTAAAATTTTAAATTGTTTAATTAACAAGGATCTTAAATCCTCATACATTAATATAAAACTTATCTTGATATTATACTATTAAAACAAAACCCGCGCGCGGCAGTCTTGCGACGCACAGCTGAAGCATAGCGTAGCCCATACCAAGTAAGTTTAAAATAATTGTGTTGGAAAGAAATTGAATGGAATAGAATGGCAGTTGGAGGTCTTTGCAATAGAATACAGGTCGAGAAGTGATTGGTTTTGGTGGTGTTTCTTTCTGAGTTATCAGCTCTATAAGTAGAATTTATTCAAGCGAGAGTCTCAAAAAGTCGTACAAATCTCTTGTATGATTCTATAATTATAGTAGCGTTTTATTTAAACCTATTGTTATGTCGGCCTCCCCTTCTCCACTAGTCGAGTTCTTCTCTGGCCCATTCTTGAAAATTAAGGGAATTATTCAATAACTGTGCCAAATTTTGGATATATTTTTAAAGGGGCCAGGGGGGAGGGGGAAAACACTTTTTTTAGCTTAAATGCACATTTTAGTTCAAATGCATTTTTTAGTTCAAATGAACTTTTTAGTTCAAATGTACTTTTTTAGTTCAAATGCACTTTTTTTAGTTGAAATGTAGCATTTAGGTCAGGTTAGGTTAGGTTAGGTCAGGTTAGGTTAGTTCAAACGTGCTTTTTTAGTTCAAATGCAATTTTTAGTTCAAATGCACTTTTTAGTTCAGATGAACTTTTTTAGTTCAAATGCACTTTTTTAGTTCAAATGCCCTTTTTTTATTTGAAATGTAGTATTTAGGTCAGGTTAGGTTAGGTTAGGTTAGTTCAAAAGTGCTTTTTTAGTTCAAATGAACTTTTTAGTTCAAATGCAATTTTTAGTTCAAATGAACTTTTTAGGTCAAATTAACTTTTTAGTTCAATGAACTTTTTTAGTTCAAATGCACTTTTTTTAGTTGAAATGTAGTATTTAGGTCAGGTGAGGTTAGGTTAGGTCAGGTTAGTTCAAATGCAATTTTTAGTGCAAATGAACTTTTTAGTTCAAATTCAATTTTTGGTTTAAATGACCTTTTTAGTTCAAATGCAATTTTTAGTTCAAATGAACTTTTTAGGTCAAATTAATTTTTTAGTTCAATGAACTTTTTTAGTTCAAATGCACTTTTTTTAGTTGAAATGTAGTATTTAGGTCAGGTGAGGTTAGGTTAGGTCAGGTTAGGTTAGTTCAAACGTGCTTTTTTAGTTCAAATGCAATTTTTAGTTCAAATATACTTTCTTAGTGTAAATGTAGTATTTAGGTTAGATTAGACTAGGTCAGGTTAGGTTAGATTAACTGGGGTTAGGTTAGGTCAGGTGAGGTTAGGTTAGTTCAAATGCACTTTTCAGTTCAAATGAACTTTTTATTAATTCAAACGTAGCATTTAGGTTAGGTTGGATTAGGTTAGGTTAGGTTAGGTTAGATTAAGTTAGGTTAGATTAGGACGGGTGAAGTTAGGTTAGGTCAGGTGAGGTTAGGTTAGGTCAGGTGAGGTTAGATTAAGTTGGGTTAGGTTAGGTTTAGGTTAAGTGAGGTTAGGTTAGTTCAAAAATTCAAACGGGTTTTTTTAGTTCAAATGCACTTTTTTGTTCAAATGTACTCAAATATACTTTTTTTAGTTTATATTTTTAGTATTTAGGTTAGGTTAGACTAGGTCAGGTTAGGTTAGGTTAGGTTAGATTATGTTGGATTAGGTTAGGTTAGATTAAGTTGGGTTAGGTTAGGTCAGGTGAGGTTAGGTTAGGCCAGGTGAGGTTAGGTTAGCTCAGAATGGCTTAGGATAGGTTAGGTTAGGTCAGTTTAAAAGTTCAGATGTACTTTAGTTCAAATTCCGTAGTAGCTGGATAAAGCTGAAAATTTTGCAACAATAGAAATAAATCAGAAGAAAGGCGTAATTAAGGAAGTCACAAATGATATTACAATAATAATCTTTATTTAGCATAAAATTTGCTATAACCTTTACATATAGGTAATATAGGTGCTACAGTGATCCCTTTCATTCATCTTTCTCACAATGATTACCAACAGCACAATAACAACAGATAAATGTGAAAAAGATATAAAATAAATAATATAAATGACTGTATATATATGTATATATTCTATGGCTAGATGCTAGATATAAAGAATTCTTTCACTTTTCTTTTAAACATTTAATCCTTTTATATGTTCAGGCAATTGATTGTAAAGAATAATCCCATTATAAAAAAGTGAATTTTCTGCTTTTGATGAATTTCTTCGGCTTAAATAAAAATTACCGTTAAACCTCGTATTGTGATTGTGAATATCACTTACTAATATTAAATTATCTGTCAAATATCGCGGTAATAATCCTAATTTCATTTTGTGCGCAAAAGCAACAACCTGAATTTTAATCAAAGTTTCAACGTTAACCCACCCCGAAGTACTTACCATTAATTACAATTACAACTAAGTATTGTAAACGAGCAGGAATAAGATATCTTTTTTTCACACCTTTGTTGATATTTAAATACACACGTGTCTAATAAAGAAGCTTGCAGAGTGGGTGGGTCACCGAGGGTTGGGTGGGGGGAGGGGAAAGGAGGGGCGATGGAGAGAGACTCACATACTGCATATCCCCCTCCCTTTAACTTTTTTTTTTTTTTTGTCCAGAGGTCAAAGGTTTTTCGCGAATATCTCGGCCCCCGCCGCTCCGACCCCGACGCGGTTTTCGCCTTTGTTCGGGACCTCGGCGCGGCGCGTCCGACCGTCGCGGTCCCGACCCCGTCCGACCCCCCGCTCCCGAGATAATCGACCTTTGTCGAAGTTCAAGGTCAAATTTACTTACACAATATCTTACACGTTTTGTATCACCCTGTAGAAGCCGGAGGTGCTACGAAGAGGACAAAAACACTTTTGGACACTCCTTGCTGCCCTCTTTCGCGTAGAATCAAATTTCTTGCTGTAGCTCTTACGATTTCTAAAATAAGGTACACTGCCATCTTACCTCAGCTACTTTGCAGTTACATGTAAAATGCTTGTTGCAGAGGTACATTTGAAAAATCGCAGCGTCTTTGGTTATTATATCGTACGAACTAGACTTGGCACTGTTATAGAGGAAAGTCAGAGCTATCATTCGCGGTTAACGAGAACATAAAAGTGCGATTAGGTTACGCTACAGTGGCGTACAAAGAGGACCAAAAATGGGACACGTTTTGAATTACCCTGTATAAATGGGTGGTGCAAGGACGGAAACAAAAACACTTTTGGACTCTCCTCGACGCCCTCTATCACATGGAATCTTCCGATCCGAGCTGGCTGTCGCTCATCTCCCCCTCCAGTTTTCCTAACCTAACATTTTTTGAGGCCACCCCATTTCAACGGGTCAACTGTATAATGTAGCCGGCGTGCCAAGGAGTCCCCCGGTATGCTAAACTTCATTTAGTATTAATAAATAAACGAGCTAGAAGGGTTCAAAGCCAAAATGAAGGGGGCCGATCCGTTCCACCTCAATACCGGGCGTTTCTGAAAATCGGGTTTTTCTCTACGGCATCGGCCTTATCGAGGCCGGCGTGGTTCACGGTTGACGGTTTCGAACGAGCGGATTTCATAATTAGGCCCTTTTAACACTCGTTTCGGTTTTTGCACGTTTCGACCCTGAAGATGGTCTCTTTCGGGTAAAATGCATATAGGCTTTCTTATAGAGGATACACGGGGCTATCTTCTGGTATAACTTGTTTCGTTACAGGTCCGCAATTACAGACGCCTCGATCTTTCAAAGTTCGAAAAAGTCGGTTTTTTGGCCACAACTGTACCTAAAAACGGTCGACTATCGACCGTGCCCGATATGTTATGCAGGGTCCCAGATGCTATCTACCAGTAAAAATCCCATGTCGATGCGACGTTTGGCTCCCGAGAAAAAGGCGATAACGCGTTTTTAGGGGTGGGGGAAAGGAAACAAAAGCGAATCGGACCAAACATAGTGTGATCGGTAGAGGGGCTAAGTATATACTACATGCTATAATTTCAGGACGCTCCGACGTTTTAGACAATTCTGGCGACAGTCTGATTTTCTACAGATCATGACGGACCTGTAGAAAACCAGAATGTCCTGGGACAATGGTCTTTTTGTCCTTTATCAAAACTTGACACATATCTGGTCACGGAAGGGTTCATCCCACACCGCATGCCGCAAACTACGTCTCCGTAGACCCTATAGTTTCCGAGCTATGCCCATTTGAATTTTAAATAACCCAGAAAATTGCCCCCCCTCTAGCTACGCCACTGTAATTCGGAAAATGATAATTTTTGCGTTTTCGTAGAGAGGCCCGCCCTGGATAAACGCCTCCCGATTTTCGCGGCGATACCTCGCAAAAACCCCCGGCCTCCACCCCCCCATCCGACGCCTATGGAGCGAAACCGAATTTTTAAGTGCTCAAAACGATCAGCGAACACCGCCAAACATCTCTGTACCGTCGTTTACCCACTTTTACGACGCACATGCCCACAACTAATTTTTCCCGATATTTCCCCCCCCTTTTATGTTAGGGGGGCGGTTGGGGTACCGGAAAGCGTGGGACCTCGACAAGAGTAATCCACCCAAAAACGACGAGAATCCGCGACAAGATCGCCGAGATACGAGCAAAAAAAGTTTTTCAAGATTAAGAAAATCGCAACTTTGACCCGCTGGTTCTCCGAACCTATCTAACACTAAATGAAACGGCGTATACCACGATGCTTACAGTCGCGGGCACTACTAACTGACAAATGCTTGTCCAAATGGGAGTCCGGGTTTCGTTTCGAAATTATTTTAATATTAGGGGTTTTTGTATGGTTCGGGTCTGATTGGGATGATCGTCAAAATCGTCAAAAAAACCATTTTGTTTCCCTCCCGTCCAGCCTTTTTGCAAAGTTGGGTTTTTTTTTACGGAATCGGCTTCCCCGCAGTAGATTTGGTAACATCGTGCCGATTTTGCTCCTGCTAATTCAATTTTACCAGAATTATGCAGTTGTTTGGGTTTTTTCGATTTTTGACCCTGAAGATGACTTTCAACGGGGAAGACGCACCTGAGTTTTTTTATAGAGGACGCATGAGGCTATCGTCTCGTATAACTTTCCCGGATGCGGGCCCGTAAACAAAGACGCTGGGATCCTCCAAAGTTCGAGAAAGTCGGTTTTCTGGCCATAATTGTACTTAGAAACGGTCAACGATCGCCGAGACGCCAATATGTCATGGCCTAGCGTAAACCCCGTCCACCGGTGAAATCCCCACATCGATCCGACGATTCGTTCCCGAGAAAAAGCCGAAAACGTATTTTCAGTGGTGGGGGGAGCCAAACAAAAGCGAATCGGAACAAACCGGGTCCGTTAGTCGGATGGGATGATTTTACACCACCCACCGTAATTTCAAGTCGCTCCGACGTTCCGGACGATTTTAGGGCATTTCGGAACACCGCGGCAACTCGCAAAAATGAAATTACCCAGGACGATCGTCTTTTGTCATTTATCGACAATTGTTGCCCGTACGGTCGCTTATGGGTTCATGCCTCGTCGAATGCCGCAAACCGCGTCTCCCTACGTCGCATAGTCTCCGAGCTATTGCATTTTGAATTTTGAAAAGGTCAAAAATTGACCCCCCTCCAGCTACGCCACTGTAAATCAGAAAGGGTTAATTTTTGGGCACCCGTAAACAGGGCCGGCCAGGCTAAGCAGTGTGCGATCTTCACGGCGATATCTCGAAAAAACCTCCGGCCTCCCCCCCACTACCCGACGCCTATGGAACGAACCAAAATTCTGTGTTGCTCAAAACGACCGGGGTGAACCACCAAACACGCCCAATGCGTCATTTCCCCATGTTTCTGCGCACAAGGCCGCAATTAATTTCTCGCAATACCTCCCCCCCTTTCGTCGGAGGGGGGTGGTGGGGGTATCGGAAGGTGCAGCACCTCGGCATGGACCATCCACCCCAGTACCATCAAATTTGGTGCGACTATGTTGCGAGATTTAACCAAAACAAGATTGCCAGAACTCAGAAAATCCCGAACTTTGACCCCCCCTCCCCCCTTCCTATCTAACACTAAATGAAACGGCGCATGGTTCCGGACTCGCCTTGGCCAGCCCTGCGGGCTGGCCAAGGCTCGTCCGGATGGGAGTTGGGGTCTCGTTTTTTCACATTTTAAACTTCCTTTGTATGATAGTTATATCCTTACTGTTCAGGACGACAAGGTCTCGCTGGTTATACCTTGAAAGATATTGATTTTGTAAGAAATATTTCTTTATTGATTTATCATTTGTTTTTTTTTAGTTAATAAATAATAGTATACGTTTTTGGAGACTCTCATTTGAGAGGTGTGCGAATCCCGTTTTAACGCTCTGTTACATGAACCAACTGGAGAACGAGTCAACCGTGGTTAGTGCCGAATTGATGGAACAGGGTAACGGTCAAGGGATTGAAATATCCGTTAATCATAAACGCGGGGTCGTTATAGTAGTGGGATGGTCGTTACACTTTGTTGTGGGTCTTACAGCGGTCTAGTCTATATATACAGGGAAATTTAACATGTCCACTAATAACATGATCCACGTTCATCAGATTCATGTATTGCACTCATCTGGTTTATGCTGATTTCAACCATATACAGGGTGTCCTGTTTAACAGTCTACACTCAATCATTCGAACTGGCTTCTGGCTAAAGCAATGAAATTAAAAGAACTTTGCATAATTCGACCTCTAGTTTATGAAATCAGTGTTAGAGCCCATCTTGGTACTTTTGCTGGTACGGGATATGACGTCATCGGGATTTTTTTAAATGGTACCATTAGGTTTTAAATATGAAACTCGATAGCAAATGTGATTCTGAATACAGAAGTATTAAAGTAATACAGGTCTTAAATGCATAATAACGGAACTAGAACCAATTAACGGGTTCTGTCCTGTTTAACAGTCTACACTCAATCATTCGGACTGGCTAATTACAAACAACTATAAACTATTAACCAACTTTGACTAATTTGATTTCACAAATACCCTCGGCATCTCAGTTGCTGTGAAATTTAAAACGTATGTGTGTTTTATTATTCTACGACAAAATTGTTTTGACCGTCATAGCTATTTATGTAACAAGTACATAATGTAGGACTTTATAGACAAGCCCAGTTTATGGTCGAGCGAGCGAAGCGAGCAAGGCCTATCTATAAGGTCTAATCTATAAGGTCCGATTATGTAAGAGTTGCATACAAAGCTTTATTTTCGATTCCTAAAATTGGTTAATTATAACGAAAAATCAGTTCATAAATCTATTCTTGACAGAAGAAAATTCCACATGTAATATACAGTTGCCGTACTTTATTTTACTACTGTATAGTTTATTTTACTACTACGACTTTATTTTACGAGTACAATAATAAACCAGTTTACTGCTGCAAAACAATACAATAAACAGTACTTTATAATGCAATCGGACACAAAATAAATTATAATAATTGTCAATGTCAGTATAGCGTGCTAGCATACTATATAAAGTATCTATGTTCTATTTTTTCACAGCAACCGAGATGTCGACACTTTATAATCACTCACTATTTCTGACTGTATTTATATTACACTATTTTATATATAAGGACACATTTATTTTATACTACCACACGATGCGGGTATCTAATTTACTCGTTGTTGACTATTGACTGATCCCCTCCTCTTGTGATTTATATATCCCATATAAGATTGTCGGAACGCGCTAGAATAGTCTGGTGTGTTGTGCTTCGTTTAGCTGTCGATGCGTCATACATTCCGCCGCCAATCTCGAATGTTCACCGGCAGCGTATAGGGGTTTTTCCCGTTCATTACTCTGCCCCCTCTTCAAGTCTGTTCCAGAACAGGTTTTATTCTCTGGTTTCTGTAGAAAGGGTCGTGGCGATATCAACAGTCTTCACCTCGACTACACGTTCCATTACGGTAGAAGTAACAGTCTACACTCTTCGTTGGCCTTGACGCGGGCTGTGGGTCAAAGCTGCAGAACAAGATCAACAAAATCACAACCGTACCTCTAAAGATAACTTCTAACATTTTTTGAATGATTCTCCAATCCAACTGGTCCCGTCTGCAGCCGAGTTTGGGAACTGCCAATTTGTTAATGCCCCTGGTAAGCAACTCGGTCTTCAAATCCCATAACGTCTTCCACAGGTCCGCGTAACTGGGTTTCTGTAGTAAGCCTGTTTCGTTACTAGCAGTAAATAGAGCATCACCACGATTCGGCAAGTGTAAGACTTTGCCAACAGAACGATTCTGTTCTCGAAGTTCATCCAGCCGTTCAAGTTTGTTTCTAAATACTACTGCGATCCCTCTTGCCATGCGGAGGTCCTCGGAGACACAGTGGGCAATGAAATAATCAATAGGGACCCGGAACAGATCTTGAATGTGAAGAGATCTCTTCCTTCTTGGGCTCTCACATCCTACAAAGTCTTCATTCGGTCACTCGATTCGCGATTCGGCTAATCTTTCTGGTTCGGTCGTGAATATCTTCCAACTTCTTTAAGTTGACAAGATAATCATTCCCGGCTACCTTTTGCTCCGCATGTGGACATCCAAATTCCAGATCACACGGTAACCGTAGCTCGCGTCCAAACATTACAGACATTGGTGACTGTTCGGTTGTTGCGTGAACCGATGCACGATAAGCAATCAGAAACAGATGCAGATATTGATACCAGTCTCATTGATGATAGAAGACGACCTTGGCCAAATATTTTCCCATTGTCCGATTTATGTGTTCTACCATTCCATCGGACTGCGAATGTAACGGTGTGGCCAGGGTCTTGCGAATGCCCAACAATCGACAGACTTCTCCAAAGAGTATAGACTCAAAATTGATCCGAGTGTAGCTCCAGTACGTCAGCAACAGTCGCGGTTTCCTGGTTTGGTAGGGCATATACTTCTGGCCATTTGGTAAAATAGTCCATTGCCACCAAGATGTACTTATTCCCATCGTCGGTCTCGGTAAATGGTCCAGCAATGTCTATAACTATTCTTTCCAGAGGACTACCAGTGGAGTCCGTTACCAGTGGAACATTCGCATTTCCGGCGCCACTCTTTCACGTCTTCTGTAGAATTGATCCAATAAAAACGATCCCTAACTTTCTCCAGAGTCTTCTTCACGCCGAAGTGTCCTTCTTAGGTACCGTCATGAAAATCGTGTAATACTGTTGCCACTCGGCTTCTTGGAACCACGAATTAAACCCAACCTAACTAACCTAACCCTGAACCTTAGAACCTAATGGTGGTATGATCTTCACTCTCCAGCACTCGCTTCAGGAGGCCGATTTTCACCTTTAAGAACCGCTGAAAATACAGCTCTGTAACAGCTTTCACAGCTGTCCAGTGGCGTAGCCAGAGTTGGCCCTTGGGGAGGGATATACAATAATAAAAGGAAATCTGCGGGCTTGGATCTCAACGTATACCTATTAGTAACTGTATATTTAGGTTTTTTATAGATTGTATGAAAAAAAGTGCAAATATGAATGAAAATATTTCATCTACTTTTTTTAGTTTTTTACCCTTGGGGGGGGGGATATATCCCCCATATCGCTACCACCACTGCAGCTGTCTTAGATTTAAAAACCACCATTCTGACATTTTGATTATTGGCATAGTAAATTAGTCGTCTAGTGTTACTTATCAGCGTTTTAAGCGTTTTATATGTATAACACGATGATATATTCCAAATGATTTTATTGCTTCAGTGCTTTTTTAAATCTAAGACTATGAAAGTTGCTGCAGTGCTATATTTCCAGCGATATGATGGATGCACCCGTTACAAAATTACAAAAGTAAGGTTAGTATATTTTTCTGTATATCCACAATGAACGTTTCACAGCCAACTTCGACGCCAAATTAAAAAAGATCATTATAAATCTTGGAATATAAAACTGTAGGAAGGAGCGTAACTACCCGGCGCAATGAGTTTTAAAAGCTACGGATATGACGTCGCACTGGCCATCATTAGACACCACCTAAATTTGCTTTTCTCTCAAACTCCGATTATATTATTTATATTAAATATAAAATTTATATTCTACGTTTAAGTTCAAAATACTATGTTTTAAAATTAAGGTTATTTAGTTTATGTGTGCATTTCGAGACAGTGACAACCGCCAATGGAAATATCTAATTACAAAACCGGAAACACCTATTCCGCCATATTGAGACCCCATCCCGGTCGTATGTGGTTAATGTTTGTAGTAGATGAATATGTTCCTTCCTACAGTTTTATATTCTACTAAGTCATAGATACATTTTTATTTATTTTTAATAGTGCCGTTAGCGCAGAAAATACCATACGATACTCATCTTTAAGTGCTTACAACAGATATCGAAAACTTTTTCCAACTTTTTCTCTATCTGTTATAAAGCGTTATAACGAGACCGGTAAGTACCGGTCTCGTATGGTAATATACTATTTAGTAAGTTAGTCAGTCTTTATGTATAACTACATGACTTTTGTCTATTATTTTTATTTTAAGTGTCACCTATCGAAACTTCTTTGAAATCAGGTTAGTTCAATGTTGCAACATTTGTATGCATTCTAAAATCAGCTCCTACATGACTACTTTTATTTACTACTGCACCTTAAATTTTCTTAAATATTGTACTAGCCAGGTACTAGTTTATTACTGTTCTTGTGGTTTCCAATAAGCACCTACAAATCTACTTTTGCTAAAGCTGGACGCACACTTGTCCAGCAAAACTACTTTAAGCAGAAACGTTTTTGCTTAAATATGCCTAAACATGTTTTTCAATGACTATTTCCCTCGAAAAATTTAAGCCAACCAAAAAGCTGTAATGTTTTACGTTAACCTAGCAACGATCAAATTTCAGCGATAATACTGCACTATTGCAAATTATCGATAATTTGCACTAGTGCAAATTTTCGTGTAGTCTTAATTAAAACATCATTTGATTTTAGTTTTATATTTTAAGAAAAAGAACAATTATTGAAAATGCAATTGGAATATACAAATTTACGGGGGGCTGATGATGGGGTTTCTATGCTGCTTTCACCACTTCGTATTGTTACTTCTCTACTATCATTTCGCATTTTTTGTACAATTGTTTCGTGGTGTTCACTATTTACTTGGAGGTAACTCTTTATCGAAGCCTGATTTGAGTGTCCAGTAACCTTCATAATTTGATTTTCTGAAACCCCAACCTTAGCAAGCTGAGTAACTGCCGCAGCACGGTTCGAGTGATTTGTCACTTTTATTCTTTTTGTGTCAATTCCTATAGCTTCTGCTGCCTCTCTTGTCCACTTTGAAATTTCATTTCTTCCTACTGGACAATTTTTAAAAAAACCTTTTGATGTTCCTTTCATCCATGATGAGTTTACAGTTAAGAAAAGACGATCTACCGTAATATGTTTTTCTCTTTTTTCTTTCAACATTTTGAAAAGCCTGCAAAATTATAATGATAGATTTTTTGATGTCATGCTTTATATTAAATACCTTATTGGGCATTTATCAGGCTCGGTGGTGTTTTGGACTAACCATCTTTTTTCTGTCAACCGGTGACTTCCTCCTTGCGCTGTCTTAGAAAAAATAGGATTATAAGCTATACGTCCTGTTGGATTGCCGTATTTGTCAAATTCTTCTTCAAAGTAACTTAAAAGACAATTACATGCCTCTCCTCCTCTCCACGCCAGTTCAAATGAAGCAATATGAAAGAACTTGCGTTGAAGTCCGTCCGGAGTCGACTCGTCCCAAATAGCACACATTTTATCAATTTCTTGTTGTGATAAGCTAGATGCACTTATTTTTATTTTTCAGGACACTTTTGCAACTGTTTTCTTTTTGCATCTCTGGCTGTTCTGGCACATTCGAACGTTACATCCTTAAAAGGATCGAAAATAATGTTAAACTCTTCATAATATCTTTGTTGCAAAATTTTCGCTATTGTATTCCACAGTGTTTTTACAACACTTTCTTTATATTCTTCACCATCACTACGTCTCATGTTGAAAGCAAAATCTTTTAGAATTACGGCCAGCTGAGACAGAAGTTTCCTTCGTCAATGTGTATTTTCTCTCATCGCAAAATTGTTGAAACTGTCTCCACGCAGAATCTCTTGACTTTTTCGTATTCAGTGGAGTTAGTTTATCCACTGCGGCATCTATTACTTTCGTGGAATTCTGCCCAAAACGTAAACTCATTTTGAATGTTTTGAAATTATTTTTTCACGAACAAAATTGTTGTCAATAAGTAACCGTAGATACCAATTCAAGACCAACATGATCGTCACCGACGGTGCAATAATTCAAAGAAAAAACCTTTTTTTAACACAGAAGTAAGTTTCTTTGTACCATTTAAATTTTTCTCGGGAAATAGTCTGCCAAAATGTCCTCTCGTGCATTTCAAATTGTCTCTTAATTAAATTATTAAATTAAATTATCGACAATTTGACATGCACTCGGGATATTACTAGTGAAAATCGTACGACACTAATTAACGACCAATAGAAAAATTTATTTCAATATCGTTTCCAAGGCAACACCAAAATTTCTTGATAATTTTGTTAAGTAGGGTAACCTAACTGTGATTAGAGCGATAATTATTTGATATTCGCCCAGGGGCGGCACATTTAAATTTTGTCATAGCGGATGTCAAAATAAGGCGTTAGAAAGTAGTTTTATTTTATAAATAACACAAATTAATTGAAATTGAAAACACAGTTATTATACACATTATTTGCTGTACAACTGGAATCAGGTGCTGGCCACAGAAGAAAAGTTGTCACCACATACCGATCCTTTTTCATTCCTCATGCTCTCAATAATTTTTTTGTGATGGTATGCATCCATTTGCAGGTAAGGTCTAATAGAATGAGTATTACTATGCCCCGTAATTTTGATTAGTTGTTCCTCTCCGATTCCCTGCTTTGCTAAATTAGAGACCGTACTTGCTCTAACAGAATGATTGGTGATCTTAATCTTTTTCGTATCAATTCCAATCTTCTGAGCGGATTCAGACATCCAGGATGAAATATTATTTCGTCCTATAGTCATATTTTTATACCACCCGTTAGAATTGATACGTTGCCAATTTGGATTTGGTGCCAAAAATAATTTGTCTATTGTAATAAATCTAGTTCTCTTCTCTAGAAGCTTTCTCAATAACCTAAAAATTGAATTTTAATGATGGGCATCCTCATACCAAAAGATTCTTACCGTACTGGACAAATATCAGGATTGTTTGTGTTAACAGTTAACCATTTGCTGTCAGCTATTTTCTGGGCTCCTCCTTGTCTTGTTTTACTAAATATGGGGTTGTATTCGACACGTCCGGTACTCACACCTTCGCTATTTTTATCTTCTGAAAAGTGATGTACACAGCATGAGCTAGCCTCTCCACCGCGCCATGCTAGTTCATACCCAGCAATAATAAAAAATTTTCGCTGCAAACCAATCGGAGCATTTTCGTCACATAATTTCAACATTTTAGTTAATTGCTGATTACTTAAGGCCAACGAACTCGACTTTCTTTTAGCAGGATCCGCTTGTAACTTCCGTCGTTTTGCGTCACGGGCACCCCTAGCGCAAGCAAATTCTACGTCAACAAAAGGATTAAATTTTATCTTGAAATTTTTAAAATACATTTCTTGCAATTGTTTCGCTGTAGAGTTCCACATCAATTTTATCACGGCTTCTTTGTAATCTGTTCCATCCATACGTTTCATATTAAAACCCCAGTCTTTTAATATTTCCGCTAATTTCTCTTTCGATGTTGGTTCGTTCAACTCATATTTTTTTCCTGGCAAAAGCTTAAAAACTGGCTTCATACAGATTCTTTGCTTCTTTTTGTATTTTCGTGCACTGTAGTTTGTATCACTTTATCAATATTTTCTGAAGATTCCGTACCAAAACGCGACATTTTTCTCAAATTTTGCGGAAATAAATTTTTTTTTGACAGATCTACCAACCAGTTGCTATTGGATCTATTTCTATGATAACTCGATACTTACGTTAAAATTATTTTATGAGGCATTCTAGTACCTAATGATGGTGTCGGACGATTTTCTTACCAACGTATAATCGCTCTCGTGTTCCACTCGAGCGATTAATAACGTTGTTCTGTGCACTCTAAAAAAATTATCGGTAATAATTGATGCTCTAATGAGATTATAAGTGACTATTCAACTCACATGTCATTTATTAAAAATTGACCAATTAAAATGCAGCATTTGATATTTTTAATCCAATGAAAATGAATTGTATCGACAAGTCTCACTAGTGAAAATTGTCGACAATTTCCACTAGTGATAACAATCGACAATTTTAATAAAACACAAATATTTAACAACATTTATTTTTGAGTATTGAACGTACAATTATTAAATGTAACATTGCTACATTTATGAAAAACAATTTGATTTTTTAAAGCGTGTTCGTTGAATAGTCTCTCGAATACCATAAGTAGTCAAAGTTAAGTAGACTATTTTTGTGGTGCTTAACACTCATGTCTATCATGCTTGCGAATACCACTCGTGCTGCGCACTCGTGGTATTTAAATGCAATCATGATAGACATTCGTGAAACCACCACAAAAATAGTCGACATAACTTTGACTACTAATGGTATTATAAGTGATTATTATAGGAATATCGCACACTTATCTAACCTGACAAAAACGTTGAACCGCACTTTTAAACAACCTTGAGCATGATCAAACAAAAAGCAAAAACGCTGTACAGCACGTTTAAGCTGATTTGAGCAAAACTGTGAATGCTCATAGTACGATTTCGTTGCGGGCATGTGCTTTCAATGCACGTGTTCATGCCGACGTAGTTTGCAGTATGTGAAGTTATTTTTATTAAAAATAACTTCATAAATAACTTTTTATAAGTAATCAGTGCAGTTTGATTGTGTTACAATAACATTTTTGTGAATGCATTATTTTTATTATCCAACACCGTGAGTTATTAAGCCCATAACTATAGTGATTTTAGCAATTTACCTATAAGTGACCTATAAGTGACCTATAAGTCACTAGTGAGTTATAAACCATAAGTCACTCTTGCCATGGTGATCGCGTCACAGCCTTCCCATAAATTGAACTAATTTTTTCTCAAATAATTTGTCAAATAAAAATGTCACAACTGTCATCAGAAAAAGAATGCGTTTTAACGAAATTCTGACGGTGTTGAATAAAATTATGTATGGAACTAGTGTGTTATCGGTCCTAAGTCACTCTAAAAAACAAATCCACTCGCACAAAGTGCTCGTGGCTTACCCGTTTTTTCTCGTGACTTATTTCCCTTATAACACACATGTACCATAAATAACTATTATTATATGAAAATAAACGCAAAGAAATTAATTGTTTTGATTGAACAAAGACTTGCAATTTATAATTTATACGCTGAAGATTTATCATAACAAAAATCTGATCAATTATTAAAATTATGCTAAGCGCTTTTTGACAGAACAAAATGTATTTGCTTACATCGAAAACGTTTCTGCTTTAAGCAGAAACTTTTCTGCAGAAAGTAGTTGTGCTTTTTGACACAACAAAATGTTTTTGGTTACTGCTTTTTGCTTGTTTTGGTTTTTGCTTAAAGCAGTTTTGCTATACCTTTGTATGATGTTTACCAACATTAAGATAATAATTATTAATAATTGTTTTTTGATATGTGTTTTTTATTAGACAGTTCTTTAACTAAAAGCTTTTGTACATAAAGTTATATAGGTATGTAACTGTGGGGCTCACAAAAAATATGCAAATTGTTTGTAATCTTTAACTTGTTTTAATGTTTTAATCTTTACATACCATTTTGCTTACTATTCCTATTGTTGTTGCTACTGACAGTACCGTTGGTACTATTTCCATTATTTTGACTACCATTGCTTTTATTGTCGTTGCTGTGGTAGTTACCACTACTGCTATTAATTCTACTGTTATATATGGTATCGTTGCTGCTCTTAGCAGTATTTGGGCTGGTAGTACTGGCATCGTTTTTATTATCTGTACTGTTAACAGTTTTGCTAGCTGCACTGCTAACACTAGCAGTATAATTTACTTCACTAGCAACACTACCATTGTCACTGATTCCAACATTGCTACTATTAGTAATATCCGTTGTGTTTTCGTTTACATTGCTAGAATTGCTTGTATCTTCACTAGTATTACTAGCCTTGTCTGTTCCATTGCCGTTATTTTTTCTAATCGCTACATTGTCGCCATTGCTATCACTTTTAGAGTTAGATGTATTAACCGAATGGCCTTCTTGAACTTTCTGGTTAGAAGCAAGACTACCTTGCGACTTTCCAAAGACGCTGGAATTATCATCTATTACTTCAAAGATTACGATAACTTACCTTTAGTCCAATAGATAATATGCAGACGACAATCACTGCTATGATTTTCATTTTATCCAAATATACTTTATATATTATGTATCTTCATGCAAGCCATGATATTGCAACTGGGTAATATTTTTTATTTAAATCCAACTTTATATCTTTTATGAAAGATTTATGGGTTATAAAAAATATGGAGATGTAACTCTATTTTTTATTAAAATCAAACGGATGTGAAATATTAAAATAATTACCAATTTAGGTTTTATAATAAAAATTATTTATGTAACAGTCTATAAAATGTTCATTTTATTGGAAGTTATTAAAAAATGTTAATGAGTGTAACGAAAGGATGTTAGGTGTTATAAAATAGACTCATGGTGTAGACTCAATTTTTATTTGTTTATTTCCACTAGTTAATTTCAAATAATTATTTTAAAGCTGAAACTCATTACCGATCTTGTGATTTATCAGATTCTTTTCCATAGGCTATTTTCCTGGCGCTGGTGTTGTTGCATTAACTAAAAAACAATTTAAGAGCATTAATATTCAGATTTTGGTTTCTAAATAGCTGTTTCAGTAAGGTTTTAATCTTTGAAAGTTCGAAAAGTTACACAATGAATTTCGAAAATGTGATGATGGACACTTTCTATATAATAATAATTGCTACAACCCATAGCCTGGAAACCAGGCCTCAGAAGTTATAAGCTTGTGCGGGAGGGAGGGGGCGATTATTATTATTACGTAGGCCCTAAGTGCCGCTGCAGCCGACTTACAGATAGAACAGCGCAAATCCCACATTTGTGTCACAGCTAAGGAAAACTGCAGAAAACCATAGCCAGATCTGCCGGCACCGGGAATCGACCTCGGACCGCTTGGGTGAAAGTCCATCACTCTAGACATTACACTACCAAGGCTGTTATATATAATAATTATAATTGCTACTACCCTATACGTATAAGGGGACTTCCTGTTAAGTAGGCATTTTGAGGTGCGAATGTTTTGTTATTACTAGACATTGCTTATTAGACATAGACATTAATCATGTTAAATGACCTGTTTTTCTTAACTGCCACAGTCGACTTATTGGCATTTTACTGTATTTCCAAAATTAACTTATGTTATTACTAAGTCAAATGTACCACATAAGGCATAAAACTATTAAAAATGGAATGAATTTTGTAAAATTTCAATATATAAAATCCTAAGACTATGTAGTTGCAAGTGCATTATGTAATTAATAAGTGTTAAGCTTGGGTAACTAACAAGCTACAAAGCTTGTGTATTTACTTCTGAAAGTCAAATCGAAGTTTAATTCACACCAACATTCGCTTAGACTTAGTTAAGAAATGGATATGTGGTAATCTTGGCATTCCGTCATAAGCTACATTAATGATTATACTGAGAATTCACCAACAAGTGTAAATTATGTAGATCTTTCTCCATCGACTCGTTGCTCGTTGTCTTTTAATTGCGTAAAGTATTTTTCTTACGAGTGACATAAGGTTTTGAATGTCAATAAATCACAACTTTGCGAATATTAGAAAACATTCTGGGGGATCTGGGTTCGAGTCCTAGGGATGATACATGGAAAATTTTAAAATATCTAAAGCTTCCAGGTCGACTCAGCCTGTGGAAATGAGTACATGGGAAATCATTTCCTATGGTGATAATAGGCGGTCGGTGCGTAAAGCTACCCGCTTTACCACCTTTGGGTATCGTACGACTCGACTAATAACAGCCTACCCTGCTATATTCCATGGGCCATCATGGCCTGTTAAAGGGGACTATTATTATAAAATATTCTGGCTATTAACTGGGTATGAAGAATACTTCAACTTAAGCTTCCCATCCATTACTAGGCATTTTTCTATTTAAAATTATTCAAAAATCTTCAATTCAGGTTGTCAGATTAGAGATTGTAAAATTATAGGTACAATTTTACGTCGCCTGTAGCCATTTTCTTACGAACCCCAATGGCACAAGGTCAATAAAAAATCATTTTATTATTGGCGTGTGCGTAATAAACTAGGGTAATTTATACAGGCATTTCCAAATATAAACACCATGTGTTTCTGTTGCCTCGGTTCTAAAATTACCTCCATAAGGGTGCGAAAGTCTTGCTATTGCTAAGACTTAATACGCTAATATAATCAACCTAACCTAACTGACTAACTGGAAATATAAGAGAAATCTATTAGTGTTATCAATTCTAGTACTTATTTTTTAAAAAGTATTCTAAATTCCGAAAACAATACTCACAAATACGAAAAATTAGAATTCTCAGAAGTGGAACATGACTAAATTCGATAAGAGTTTTACTTATCGATGGGAAAAAAAAGAAAAACTACGAATAGGTTCCGCCAGTTATATCACTTTTCAGAACTGAATCCATATTGAAAATTGTTGCTAATTAACTCCAAATATTTTCATAAATGGTCAAAGATAAGTTCATACGACATTGGCCACCTTGATGAATTCCAAACCAATTCCAAATCATGGTCTCATTGTTTAACGTTGGAAATCTTGAGAATATCCGAGAGGTGATCCAAGGCTGAGATTCAACTTCAATCTTCACATACTTTTGAGGCACACATATGGATATCAGGGAGCGCATTTCTTGCTGCAAAGTCAAAACTAATCAATGTGTCACCAATGATTACGTATGACACAAACAAGGATGGCAGCAGCAACTCTGAATTTATTTTGGAAACCTCCACCTGTATAAAGCAATTTTGTACTGCACAGAAGATATGTAAAATGCTTATCAATCAATCGCCTCCACCACGGCCATATATTTCTCGTCATTATCGCAATCTTCCACACCCACGAATTCGAACCATCATTTCCTGTAAGAGAATCTCCTGGTATCCTCTGAGAAGAACCGCATATACTGAACTTTAAAATTCTATATACATTAGCAAAAATTCACTGAATCAGTGAAAGTTTAATGTTTTCATATAATTTCTAGTCAGTTCTTGAGGACGAAAGAAGTATAAAATAAAACTCGAGCACGTACGCCATATTAGAATAGAAAGCCTAAAGTACCCTATACTATAGCATAATCTTACAAAATAAACTTAGACAGAGTTGTCGTTAAAAAAACAGATGAGATCCTACTAGCGTAAAACGTAACCTTTGGTACAAATGCCTATCGTCCAAACGCCACCACTGCGACTGTATCCACCTCGCTATTTCTTAATGTTACTATAAAACTAATAGGTAATGCGTCAGCAGAAACTTTACCTTGAGTAAAGCAAAATAGATTTTAGCGTTACTAACAATTGATATTGAGGTGTTTAAGTGTTAGTAATAAACTTGAAAGACAAAACTAGTGCAATGGTTCGGTTTCTAACTAAAGTAAAATGTGAGAGTCTAGAAGCGATGTAATTGGAAGTACAACAGTACAATCATAATAAGCCCAATTTCAAATAAGTATCACTGCTGGTGTACACGGAGTAAAACTGGGAATAAAAATCACTACAAAAGATACTACAGTACAAAAAGTCTCTAACAAAGCTGAAAGATGAAATTTTACAGAAACATCACGGCGTACTGAACTTGAAACTCCATCAAAAGACTCCTGCTAGGATTAAATCTAAATTCTAGGAAGAACATTAAGATCGATAAGTATCAGAAACATTACTCTGGACTAAGAAAGTATAGATTTCGTTTTAAACGTAGGACTTGTATAAGTTAAATTCCAGAGTAATCGTCACTATCAGATTACAAAGTAAATTATATCAGTATCGACACTGTAACGTGCTAATTTGAGAATCCAGCTGAAGCAACAGAGCCAACTTGCAATACTGCGACAGAAGCGCTACTCCTAGGCAAAGACAACAATGAAAAAACCACTACCAAACGAAAAATAAAGAACTTCGAACGAAGTAGTAGACTGAGACAAATAACCTTAGCCGAGATCGTCACCACTTTTGTGTTCGAATACAAAATAAATTAAACATACGAAATGATACAGGACAACAAAACTAGGATTTTCACGAAATCTGTACTAGAAGGATAATATCTTAAACGTGATTTAATTATGGGGTATAATATATGTAACCTTGGGACTCTTAAAACCTGGAGACTCTGAACTTTTGAAATACAAAAGTCAGGAAGTCAAGCCGTCCATAAAATGATACACAAGTTATTTCAATGAGTGGATGGATGAAAACTTTCTAGTCTAATATGGATCATCTAGTTACCATGAATAATATGTAGCTAGTCTCTGCTAAGTACTTGTTTTTGAATATTTCTTCCATAATAAAAAATAAAATTGATACACTTAGTTACACTTCTCTTAAAAACAAGTTCTTTAACGTTGCTTTGTTACTGATTCTTAAATTCAAGAATATCTAAAGAACAATTTAAATAAAAATTTATAATTAAATAACTTACTATTACGACAACCAGCTTGTTTTCCAGCATGAACCCTGGAAGGAACTAATTTCGAAAGTCCAAAGCTTCCATGGATGCTTCCTCCTTGACCAGGTGGAGATCCAGCTGGAGGAGGTCCACCTTGAGTTGGAGAATTCTGAGCTTTAACTTGGATCTACATGTTTTAAAACAATATAATGAGCAAACAGTTTTTAAGCATATTATTAGAATTTACCAAAACTCCAAGTATCACCAAAACTAAAGCAAATGCAAAGTATTTCATTTTCACAGATTTCGATCTGTTACTGACAAACTTTTATCCTGGCTAAGCTTTTATAGTATATACGTATTTAATGTGCAAAATCATTTTCCTCTTTTATATATTATCAAATCGTTTGATTTCAATAGGAAGTTATAAATTAAAGCCTTTTTTTCATTTATTTTGTAGTGACCTTTAAAAGGGATAACAATACAAAGTTTTTATATATTTTAATTTATATTTTTTTAATTATGAATGATGTTGAGGACGTCTAACAATTTGTAAGTATTAATATGAATAAAATCATCTAATCGTAAATAAATGTTGATTGTTACCAACTATTTGAAGCGTAAGTAAACAGTTATGGTTTACGTTTTAAGTGAACTGTATTGCGTTTCATAGTATTTTTTTCCATTTTCAGTGATTATTTTATCAAGTAATTTTATTCAATAACCGTACAGAACACGTTTTTGATGTAAATTTACGTTTCAGAAAAAAAATACAATTTTCCAGTTGAAGACATCTAATTAAATATAATATCGAGGTTGGAACAACTGTACAAAGTACAGTTGCGATCATTCGCTAAGGAACGATCGAAAAATCATAACCGCCGATTTTGGCATTCAATATAGGCATTCGATATGGTATTCAAGAACATCTTATTTGTGAATATTTTAATTACCCAGTTCATAAATTAAGCCGAATTACAGCGTACATTGTACAAAAAACTGGAAAATCGGCGGTTATGATTTTTCGATCGTTCCTTAGCGAATGATCGCAACTGTACATCCCTTGAACGGCTCCTGAACTAAGTGAATATGAATAGATAGGTAAATCACTTTTTGCCTTACTACAATTAGTTCTAAAGGGGTGATTGAAAAACTAGCGAATTTCGTGCTTATAGAAGCAAAATGAGATATGTATTAGTAGTATTTAACTACCCTCGATGAATAAATGATAAGAAAAACATAAATGTTCAGTATTCTGTGATTCAGTTTTATTCAGTATAAAGTTCTAAATGATCAGTACCTATTTAATTATTTTTTTGCACAATATAAGTGCATAAGTGATCAGAAGAACATGCACAGCATTTTATCATATTGCACGTACAGTTTGAAGTGAACAGTTAAAAACTACTTTATTTAAATTTGCATAGTAAAAGTAATAAATGATCAGTAGTAACAGTGACTTCGTTTACCAGGTGGATATTTGAGGTTAACTGTTAGATTTGGTCATATCTGTTCGACATGTGTTTAAGACGTTAAGAATTAGTGCAATATTGTAATTAGGGCTTTCCAGAAATCCGGATATCCGAAATCTGGATTCGTGGATAATATGACATTTCAAGTTCGGATACCGGATTTCAAATGGAATCCGGATTCCATTTGAAATCTGGATTTCATATAAAATCCGGATCCAGGTGCAATGCATATCTAATAGTGAACAATGTATTTCAAGTTCAGCTATACATTAAGGTGATGTCGAACCGATAGCCGATGTTGGATAATCAAAAACTATTCTATATATACAGGGTGTCCCGTGACTCGATGGCCATAGCTTAAGAGCGTATTCTTTAGACAATGTTAAGTCGAAAGTGCCTAACACACTTTGGTTTAAAACTTAATCGTTAAGGAGTTATGGGCAATGTAACATTGAACAGGAAATCAATCTGGTAGTCCGTGTACTTGTTGGGTCATATTGTTATAGTGACATTGTTTATTCTTTGACGTTGTAATTTTCAGAGTAATTGAATATCGCGACGTTTTCAAATCAATAATATACCGATATTCACTTTATTTACGGATACGTAATTATACGCAAGTAATTTAACCAATGAAGCGCACGGATTCTGTATAACACACAATGTTTAATTCCCCATTAAAAATAGTTTAAATTTAACCAACTGAGACTATTCAGGACCTAGATCAAATGCAAACACCAACGATCTCGGATACCTGCTGCAAACTAAATAATGCAATATTACTCATCCCTTTATATACGATAAGAAATATCCGAGCTCAGACAGGTCAGATCTCGTATCAACACGCACCATCGTGTCTGTATACACCCAAACTTAAAGGGTAACTCATTATAATTTACAAACAATTAAATATGATGCAGGTAAAAACGCGGGACCATATTTCAATAAATAATAAAGATCTTACCCTTTACAAAAAGTTTCTCCTTTTTAAAATCGATATATTTATTCTTAATATAGGTATACAGCGTTTAAAAGCTATAAATAATAAATAACACGAATTCAACCTTTTAATAACATCCAGTCTGTTTGTATATGTATAGATCGGATAACCAGATAACTGAGATCGTCTTAAAATGTATTACGACATAAATTAAAACAGCCCTTTTGTATATGCCATCATCAAATATTTAAATCCGTCTTGAAATTATAAAATGTATCACGATTTTTAAAAAGGAGAACTATTGCAATGGATCTTACCCACTGCAAGATTGCATGAGTGCATATCTATTAGATCAATCAGTTTAATTCATGCCTCACATGCATATTTATTAGATCAATCAATTTAATTCACACCTCATTGCATATTTATTAGATCAAATAATTTAATTCGAACATTTAATTAGATCAATAAATTTAATTCGCGCCTCATTTGAATATTTATTAGATCAATCAATGTAAGCAGTCCTAATTATTGTTCTGATAACGAGACCTGTGAGAGCGAATTAAATTTATTGATCTAATTAAATGTTCAAATTAAATTATTTGATCTAATAAATATGCAAAGAGGTGTGAATTAAATTGATTGATCTAATAAATATGCATGTGAGGCGTGAATTAAACTGATTGATCTAATAGATATGCACTCATGCAATCTTGCAGTGGGTAAGATCCATTGCAATAGTTCTCCTTTTTAAAAATCGTGATACATTTTATAATTTCAAGACGGATTTAAATATTTGATGATGGCATATACAAAAGGGCTGTTTTAATTTATGTCGTAATACATTTTAAGACGATCTCAGTTATCTGGTTATCCGATCTATACATATACAAACAGACTGGATGTCATTAAAAGGTTGAATTCGTGTTATTTATTATTTATAGCTTTTAAACGCTGTATACCTATATTAAGAATAAATATATCGATTTTAAAAAGGAGAAACTTTTTGTAAAGGGTAAGATCTTTATCATTTATTGAAATATGGTCCCGCGTTCTTACCTGCATCATATTTAATTGTTTGTAAATTATAATGAGTTACCCTTTAAGTTTGGGTGTATACAGACACGATGGTGCGTGTTGATACGAGATCTGACCTGTCTGAGCTCGGATATTTCTTATCGTATATAAAGGGATGAGTAATATTGCATTATTTAGTTTGCAGCAGGTATCCGAGATCGTTGGTGTTTGCATTTGATCTGGGTCCTGAATAGTCTCAGTTGGTTAAATTTAAACTATTTTTAATGGGGAATTAAACATTGTGTGTTATACATAACCCGTGCGCTTCATTGGTTAAATTACTTGCGTATAATTACAGTTACATTTGTGTTAGAAATTACCTTATAGTGGCTTGAATGATATTTTAATCAGTGTCTAAAATATGCAGTTTTCTGAATTAATTTAATAGTGTTTATAAGAATATTCCTACCTGGAGGTAAGTCTATTATTATATATTTTCTGAATAGCGCTTATTTGTTTAGTATTTTCTTAGAGCTAGTGATCATTTTCAGTTTGTCATAATGCAATAATCAGATATATCATTTTTTGATTATAATTATATATAATTCCTTTTTATAAGACAAAGATATTTTTAATTTGATTAAAACTGGGGCTATCTATCATGTTGAATTTTTACAAATTTTTAAGATAGCGCTGGTGTAAACAGGTGTTGCTGCTGAAATGATTTGTTAGCAGTAATAAATAATTTAACGTTGTAAATTATAACCTGCCATCGAATATTTATTTGTGTAGTGTATAAAAGTACATAGCGTGATTGTTTAATTATGATTTCATATATTGCGTTTCTTTTAATGTTGCTTCTAGGAATTACTTTTTATCCTGACAGATTTGTATAAATTAAAATTTTATAATAAATTTTGAAGTTCGACTAGCCTCGTATCGAAGTCTGTAACGATCCAAGGGATCAATAAAAAAACACATAATATAGCAGATTACGATAATAAGTTTATTATACTAAGCACAACCTTAATTAAGGAACAATTGCTTTCTCTCTTTGCAGCTTAACTGCGCTGGATGACTTTTATATATTTTTTTAACAACATTCACATAAACAACCTCATAAATTACACAAATCCACAATAATCACGGCTTCTTCGCCAGGAAGTGGAGCGGAACGAGCCTTTGATCTCTACTCTCTTCCTTTTCTTTCTTCCTTTAGATGACAGCCTAGGTATACCCAGTTGTAAGCCATAGTTTACGACATATTCATTAACATTTGATTATAAATTCATTAACATTTAATTATAAATTCATTACCATTTGATTATAAATTCATTAACATGTAATTATAAATTATTTAACATTTAATTATAAATTCATTCTTTTAGAATGAAGCGCACCGGCCGAATTCCCATAGATCAATCCCCTTGAATCGAACAATCCAATTCACCAAAGCCTATCTTAAGATAATATAACCATATTTTTACTAAGAAATACACAAATATAAATATAGTATGGTTTTAAAATTATTGCCTAAAATTCAACATAGTAGAAAACCTATATAAAAATATACAGTGAAGTTGGAGCCGGAATAACAAAAAAAGAATCAGTAGTTAAAGATCACTAGCATTGTTGAGGGCAAAGATCATAAAAACGAAATCTACTATATTGTATTTGCACCTCGTTTGAAAACATGTAAATATTTGGCAAGAACTATGTCGTTGCAAGTCTTTAAATTTAGCATTTCTTACCATTACCGACCTGATAACAAATTCTTAAAAACCGTTGAGAGGTACTCATTTAGCTCGCCCTGAAACAGTGGCTTTAAACCTAAACTGAGAGTACCACTACAATATTTCTGTTCTTTCTAAATCTTGTAAGTTAATTTAAATTTATTTAAAATTATGATTAACTATCGCGGTATATGATTAACTATCGCAATGCATTATGGGTAATCGAAACAGTATATAAAGAACATCATCCAAGCAGTTCATCATTTCTATTCTTGCGGGTTGTATCAGTCAGACGTATCCTCATCAAGAGCTGAAAAATGATTAGCTGAAAAGTTTAGCAGAAAAGACAGTCTACTAAGACACTAGAAAGGTTATTGCCAGCCAGTTTCTATTTTATGTGATCGGTGTGGTGTATTATACACTAGTCAAGGTCACTTGATTATCGGGGACTGGGCTGCATCAGCTAACAGTCCTAAGAAGACTTGTATTACCTCGACTAGTTTTAAAACTGTAGTGAAAGAACTTTTATCAAAATGTAAAGTTTGTGAAATCGATATACCAACAAGATTTCTACCTCAACACTGCCTGAGTCTACAATACAAGAATAAAGCGTGTATTGTGACTGGTGGAGGGGTTTCATTAATAAAGCAGGCGTTTAAAAATCGCATTGCTACATATCGCATTACTGCAGACGATCGGGTGTATTTGAACGTGAAAGAATTCATGGCGATGTTGAAACAAAAAGCGTTAAATTGTATGAGAGTTGTGTTAGATAAGTATTCGGCTGTTAAAGTTAATATTGAACTTTTCGGACTGTTTGGGTGTTCGGGAGACCACACGACGTTCACCCATAAAACTGGCTGTCTTCTACCCTATCCTTGTTTCCTTGGAAACTGGGTAATGGATGAAGCTGTCAGGTCAAGTGTGTGGTAGAGAAATTCGTGAGAATTCTCGACGGTTACTCATACTGATCAGGGGGAGCCCTGGTATATGATACCGGTGTGGGCGGATTCGAATCTCGCCTTGGATAAGGTCATTTATGGTCACCAATGAAACCCGCTGTTTGACCGAGGTCATTTATGGTCTCCAACGGAACCCGCTGTTTGACCGAGGTCATTTATGGTCATCAAAGGAACCCGCTGTTTGACTGAATCCTATGTGAGGAGAATCGAAGTGAGGTTTATCCCGGGCAGATGGGAAACTGCATGCCGCCAGGTAAATGTGCTTAGGAGCTATCCCGACCACCCTATGATCCGGACTGCAGCCGGGTACAGCGGTTGGGAGAAGCTCTAAAAGTCATTACACTTAAGGAGAGTTGAAGCGAATACATAGCCTCTCACAATCAAGACAACTTCACCTTAACGGGTACACACTGGGAGTCTATAACGTGTAGACTTAAACGAAGCTCTGTCGAGGGCCCACCAAGCCTATAATTTGGTAAATCGGGGTGGCAAAACCATTTAAAAACCAAGTCCTGCCACAATTGAGGTTGGATTCGATCGGGCAGTGGCCCCGACCCCTGTCTCGGGGAGGAGCTTATGAAGGTATGAAAGAGGACTGGAGGGCTCTCTCTATTCAACTGAGTTAAGTTGGGGGAATAGTCCTATTGCTGGACGAGGTACTTACCCCCGTATGAAAGAGGACGGGAGGGTGCCGGCGGGTGAGCACGTGTTAAGTCAATCGCTCCGGTACTAGCCTGGATAGCTAGTAGAGGGTGGATAGGCAACCTCGCTCCGACCAGTGAGCAGACTGGGAGCAATTGCTTCGCAATTGCGCGCTGATTGGGCGTATCCCAATCACTTCCTCCTGGAAGGAACGTGGGGGTATGTTGATACGGATACCCCACGTAAAACAAATTATAATAATCTGTTTGAATTGCCATCAAAGGATTTGGAAGAGGTGAAATCCTTTAATACGAAATTTAAAAATTTTGATGGTTCAACAGATTTAGATCTTGCATACAACCATTTTACGGACGAAGTAGATAATAAAATAAGTGAATTTCAACAAAAAAAGAGCGGTTGGACATTAAAAAACCTGTTGTTTATCGAATTGAATATCAACAAATACAATCCCTTGAAAGCTTCGTCATACATACCACTTCCGGGCCCTATCCAGCAGAAAAAAGCTGTAATAAACATTCAAAATTCTGATCAAAAGTGTTTCATGTGGAGCATTTTAGCTGCTATACACCCAACTGAAGAAAACCCTGAACGTGTTGTAAAATATAAAATATTCGAGAATGAACTAAATTTTAACGGCTTGGAATTTCCTATTAAGTTAAAGGATATTAACAAATTTGAAAAATTAAATAATATATCAGTAAACGTATACGGGCTTAATACAGTTTATGACAATTCTAAAGTAGATTTTGAAGTTGTTGGGCCTTTACATTTTACAGAAAACAGAAGTCAACAGCATGTAAACTTACTGTTAATAGACGACAATGCGGGTAATTCTCATTATTGCTTAATTAAAAGCTTAAGTAGATTAATCAGCTCCCAATTATCAAAAAAGAAACAACAAAAGTTTCTGTGCGATGGTTGTTTAATTAATTTTAATACTGAACACAAATTATTCGAACATCAAAAACATGATTGTAAGCATATTAGTGCTAAATTGACTTCACAAGAACCGCGCATTGATAAGTTTGGGAATACAGTTCCCGGTAACATTTTAAAATTTGAATCAGTTGAACATAAATTAAAACACCCTTTTGTAGTATATGCCGATTTTGAGACTATTCTTGAACCTATCCAATATTGTCAGAACGATAACAATGAATCATTTACAGAAAAGACAAATATACATCAACCCTACTCATTTGGGTATTATATAAAGTGTAGCTATGATGATTCTTTATCAAAATATGTTACTTATCGCGGTCAAGACTGTGCTGACGTTTTCTGTAACAGGTTAGAGGCCGACATCAAACGTATTTACAACGACCACCTGAAACGTATTGTCCCAATGATTGAACTCACTGAAAACGAGAAATTGATTCATACACTCGCTCAATGTTGTCATATATGCGAGAAACCCTTCCGCCAGGAAGATGAAAGGGTACGTGATCATTGCCATTTAACGGGAAAATATCGAGCCCCTGCACATCCTATATGTAATTTGCATTTTAAGAATCCGAGTTTTATACCGGTATTTTTTCACAATTTATCAAATTATGATGCTCACCTCTTCATAAAATCATTAGGTGTCGACGGTTCTAAAATAGATGTTATTGCAGTAAACAAAGAAAAATATATATCTTTTTCAAAACACGTACATGTTGACACGGTAGTTAACACTTTAGGAACGATGGAAAACAAATATTTGAAATTAAGATTTTTAGACTCGTTTCGCTTTATGCCTATGGGGTTAGAGAAATTAACAAAACATTTAACAGATGACGAATGCCAGATTACCAAAAAGTATTTTCCAGAAAACCATAAATTTAGGCTCATGAGAAAAAAGGGTGTTTTCCCTTATTCATTTGTAGATTCATTCGAAAAGCTAAATTATAACAAATTACCGACGCGAGAAGAATTTTTTGATAAATTACGAAATGAAGACGTATCAGTTGAAGATTATAATAGAGCTTCAGTTGTGTGGGATACTTTCCAATGTAAAACTCTTGGTGACTATTCAGACATATACTTGAAAAGTGATGTGCTGCTGCTGGCAGATATATTTGAAGCCTTCAGATATATATGCCAAAAAGTATATCATTTAGACCCGGCCAATTTTTTCACTGCACCAGGTTTATCGTGGTCTGCCATGCTTAAATATACAAAGGTGGAGTTAGAGCTTCTGACCGATATCGATATGGTACATTTTATTAAGAAAGGACTTAGAGGGGGTGTTAGCCAGTGTAGTAAGCGATATGCGCGTGCCAACAATAAATTTATGACAGATTATGATAAATCCAAGCCCACATGTTTTATTAACTATCTTGATGCTACCAATCTCTATGGTGCTGCGATGTCTGAATATTTGCCGCATTCGGGTTTTACATGGTTGACAGATAACGAAGTTGAAAATTTCGATGTGTTAAAAATTCCAAAAAAGTCTGAAACTGGATACATTTTACAAGTAGACCTGCATTACCCCAAAGATCTCCACGATGATCACGATCAGCTACCATTCTGCCCGGAAAATATCCCGCAAAATTCGAAGCAGTCAAAACTAATTCCCAACTTATTTGACAAGAGCATGTATGTAATTCACTACCGAAATTTACAACAGTGTATAGCAGCAGAATTGAAAGTTACAAAGATCCACCGTGTTTTATCTTTTAAACAATCTCCGTGGTTAAAAGGGTATATTGACCTAAACACAAATATGCGAAATGCTGATACGAGTGAGTTCGGGAAAATGTTTTATAAACTATTAAATAATTCAGTTTTCGGAAAAACGATGGAAAATACAGAAAATAGATCAGATATACGACTAATTACACACTGGGAAAATAAAGGTAGAAGACTAGGAGCCGAGAGTATGATTTCAAAACCGCAATTTAAAGAGTGTGCTATCTTTACGGAGGATCTGGTAGCCATTCATATGGAGAAACTACAAGTTCACTACGATAAGCCGATATACTATATTGGTTTCTGCGTGCTAGATCTGGCTAAACAGATTATGTATGACTTTTACTATAATCATATTAAAAAAATATACGGGAGCAAGGTCCAGCTGCTGTACACAGATACCGATTCGTTAATTCTGCTGACGTATACAGACGATTTTTATGAAGACATGAAGAAATATTTGTACAAGTATGACACATCAAACTTTAAGGCTGATAATCAATTTGGAATTCCGAAGAATGAATCCATAATTGGTAGAATGAAGGACGAATATGCGGGTAGAATTCTCTGGGAATTTCTGGGAACAGGGGTAAAAGCATATGCTGTAGATGTAGAGGGCAAGCTTAGCAAAATAGCTAAAGGTATCCAGAAGGCTGTTATCAAGAAAGAATTGGCTTTGGAAGATTATAGAAACGTGGTATTACGCAATATAGATATTTATAAACATGTTCAATCTTTCCGTTCATACAACCACCAAATTTATACAGAATTAAAAAATAAAGTAGCGTTATCATGGAAAGATGATAAACGATACATTATTGCTAGCGGGAACGGTGATACCTTAGCTTGGGGAAATTACAGGATTTCTAACTATTGATTAGAATTTCTTTCCCCTAGAACCCGTTTTTGTATTTTTAACTATGATAATTTAGAAACTAGTTAAGTGCTCATGTATAACTTGTATTGTATAAGTCTGTATATAAACCCTTTACCTATGTAATTGTTCTTTGAAAGTAATTAGTCTATAATAAATTGTATATGTAATATGTATAAATACCTTAGCTTGGGGAAATTACAGGATTTCTAACGATAATAATTTAGAAACTAGTTAAGTTTACATGTATAACTTGTATTATATAAGTCTGTATATAAACCCTCTACCTATGTAATTATTTTATTTAATCTATAAATTGCATATGTGATATGTTAATTATATGATATAAATCTGTACACTGTGTAATTATCCAGATCTAAAATTGTATATGCTATGTATTGTGAAAATAGTTGAATAAACCATATTGTGTTGTAATGTACTATGTTGTATCATTTAAGAAGGATGTCTCTCTCCTACACATACATTCCAATTTAATGAGAGTAAAAGAAATATGTTAATAATAAAGAAAAGGAATGAAACGATTCATAAACGTAGAAGCAGGGTGAGTATTAAGGGATATTTACCCCTGACCTGATTTATAGCATTTAATTCAAGCCCTCTTTCATATTTTTCTCTTGTACGCACCTGTATGAGAACGATAGTTGTATATTAGCCCATATGTTAGCGTGTATGCATGGTTGCCTGCTAGAGGTGTGGAGGTGTGGCACCAGAACCCGCCATCTCCCTCTACTGAGAATGTCGACGAAAAAGGCAATTCTCATCTTGAGCTCGACTTAATCTCCATTTAGTCGATCCCATCTCGGTCTCGACAAGATATATCTCGTCTTGTTGCTGAGAATCGCATGAGTCCCATAAAATTGTGCAACATTATGATTATACATTATGACCAGTGATTTACAACAACAAAAATATAATATGCTCATAAATAAAGAAATATTTCTAGTCTGAGACTGACTTTGAAACTGACGATTCAATAATATCAATAACTAAACGCCGCACGCCACCACCAAATCATACTTTTTCGATATTTTAGATATTCTTAGGGCCGGTATTATAAAACTTTTTACTTCCTAGATAAAATTTACTTTGAGAGTAAATTAATTTATTCTGTCAATTTGCATATGAAATTGACAGAACAAATGAATTTACTCACAAAGTAAATTTTATCTAGGAAGTAAAAAGTTTTATAATACCGGCCCTTAGTCGTCCAAGTCGTTTTGATGAAAATTATAACTTCCGTCTCGGATTTTCGACTCGTATCTCGGACCTCGATTCCATATTTGCAGTAGAAATATTCTGTTTAATAAAACCGGTTTAGGCGTTTAGGACGATAAGTTCGAGCTGTATTGAGAGTCTCAGCTCAAAGTTGTCTATGCTAACTTTAGACTCAATTATCTCAGAAAGTACACTCCATTCAGTAGTTGAGTTAACAACTATTTATTGGGCCAATATTCGCTACCTTTTCAAGCAATCCCTTTCCAGAATTCGGATATTTCTCAGGTGAGGTTTTGTTATGTTACTGCGTGATTCAACTTGCTTAGTAATAATAAATAATGTATAAATAAATGTAGGATTGTCTTTCGTGGTGAGGCAAGCATTTTATGTTTGTATTGCTCTACATATTGCGATGGTAAGTTATCAACATAAAGGTTGATCTGATTTATCTGACGTTGATTGTTATAATCAACACGGTTAAAGCCCGAAATATGATTTATGCAGCTTGTTATACCTATATGAACGAGTTCAGAAATATTTGCACATAACAAAATAGATAAAATCACAAGGGACACAGGATGAGTTAAGATTTATTAATTTAGTATCGATACACCATTCGATACAACATTATAAAATATTTATGGATAGTAGGTGTTCACTTGAAGTTAAATCTGAAAAAAATTATAAATTACTATTATAAAGAATAGAAATATATAAAATAGGTGTTGATAATGAAATAAATAGTCTCATAGAGGAGCATAGTCTCCACTTAGCCTGGGAATTGGGTTACCATGAGAAATCTATACCTTTATTACAATAATAAGTAGAGTAGAATTTGATATTATTCCATGGAACCAGATAAATGCAATTCAAATAGTCAAATAATGAGAAAAGATAGTCTATAAAGAAATTGAATTAGAGAATAATTTTTCTATTGGTTTCTAAGTAAACAAAAAATAATAATAAAAAAATTTAAAAATGGCATGTAAAGTTTTTCTATTCCATAAAACATGTATAAATTATATTAAATAAAATTTAAACCAAAAGATAAAAATTAACAGTTTATTTGTGGTCAAGATACTAAATAAAAAAAAATAGAATAAACAGTAAAATATCAAACTTACGAGAGATTATAAGGTGCTGTAGTTTGGTCCGTGAATAGAGAGAAAGTCTGAGCCATATATAATCTGCTATCCTAAAAGTTGAGAAGGAAGGAGAAAATAAAAAAATTCTTAAAAAAAGCTTTGACAGGAAGGTAATAAATTTTGCAGTAGTTTTCATAAAAGTCATTTCAGCTTACACTGAGATCAACATCGAAGGTTTTGTCTCGTGGGGTGATCGTGAAAGCGGAAGAGCTCTGTTCCGGCCACGCACAGCAACTTGCAACTGGAAGAAGAATATTAAGCAGTTAAGTTAGTCCTCAGGTTGGTATAATAAAAGAGTGCTGTTCCTAAAGAAAGACAAGCAAAGCGTTAGTGTTATTTACTGTATTAAAAGGTCTTAAGAGTTTGGCATTAATTTGAAGAGCTATCTATAAGAAAGGAATACTTACCTTAATATAAGAATTTTGACAAACTTCTAAGTGAATGTACATTGTAACATTCCTTAGTTTAAAAAACTCAAAATACCGAACAGGTCCGTACTTACTTTACTTTGGTGCCATAACTTTGCTGAACTCCAAACGATACTTACTGTACTTGTGCTTCGACTAAGATATCTTTTTGACGAGTTGTATCTCAGCGTAGGTACTGGTTTTTTAAGTTCATAAATTGTAAAGAAAAAATAAGGGTTAAAGGAATAATAAAAAATATGGGTCTCACTCATTTGAAGACATTAGAATAACTAGATTATTAGAATCCACAAATGAGAAGAGATTCTAATTAGATTAATTGAACTAAGTAGACTAATCGTAATTAGTCAGGTTGACGTTAAAACAGATTAATATGAATTGCTAACTTCAACAAATGATTGGTCCAATATTAGCACAACCATGTCTAGTTTAACTCTTATTTATTCGATGATAAAACCCTTGTCTTTGAAAAACAATAAAAAAAATTTTATTAATATTCTCTTAGGGATCCCTTATTATAAAAGAATAATTGCTTTGCTTGAATAACACTGGTAAAGATGAGGAAAATATAAACGTTGAATCTGAATTAAAATTTGTCTGAATTATAACTCGCATAACTTGGCCTCAACCTTTCAACAATAAAATTGTTAACCCATATGATTCTATTAGAAACGTCAATTATTTCCAGGTTTTACTGTTGACACAAATTCAATTACCCAGAAAGGTTCCTTAATATTTGCATCCGTTACAAAATTCTGTAATCCCGTACTACGGCACAACAGACTAATACTTAATTTGTTAACACTAAACGCAGAACTTTACAAGAAGCGCTAAACTCTTTTTTTTCTGTAAACTGAACGATAAAGACGGTACGGAGAACTCTTAGTCGGTTCTGTTTGGAGAATTGTCGCAAACCCTGTGTGTATTTGGCTTGATGTACTATATCAAACTGTTTAAAATGCAATTTCGGCCGTCTGGGCAAAAGCCCTAACCTTGGCTCTAGGAGCCGCTGTTAGACTGACTCTGGATACGAAGAATTATCTCAACTTTTCAAACTACAAAGGTAGGGGTTTAATAAACTTCCAATGGAATAACAACTGGCATCATTAACGCCCAATCAAAAAAATACAAAATCCTTATTTTAATTTTACATTTCAAGAAATGTTATCTTATTTTGCCGAAAATGGCAAGCAATAAATTTAAAGCTTAGACATATTAAACTGAGTTTATTTAGTTGCAAGATACTAAAATTCTGGGAATAAAATGCCTAACAAGATGCAAATATCATTTATAACTTAAAACGCAAAGGGAAATGATATTCAAATGCAGCTTGTCCGCAATTTATTTTTTATAGATTTGGTACGTGCTTTTAACTAAAGAAACGTGATAAACTAAATATCTTTTAGTCTTATTACCAAGATAAGGAGCTATAGAATGATTTTTCAACTAAAAACTTGCACCCAAAAGGTTTTTTATGCGTGACAATTGCAACTGCTTATTTAAAAATGCAAAGAGAAAACATTCAATATTCAGACGCGACGGAATATCTTCTTAATATACACGGCCGTAATAGGTTTATTTCTATAATTTGAATCCTCAGATCTTGTGCATGTTACAACATGTCCTTGAAAATAAAAATCAATTAAAAAAATTCCTTCATGCTAAACAGGTAAATCTAATATTTTATTCCTTTTTCTCACGTTGTCCCCCTTTGCAAAAGCAATGAGCTATTGACAGGGTAAGTTCGGCATTCAGATCTATTTAACTTGAAGAGCTGGGTTTCCATAGTATCCATTATTGCAAATAATTGTAACTATGACAATCGAGCTTTTGGAGCAAAAAGAGTTACAATGCCGAACTTACCCATAAAAGCAACTGTCAGGTGTGGCAAGTATTTCTGAACTGTCACAATAAATTCACTTGTCAAGAGCTTAAGGTAGAACGTCACCCAAATCTAAAGTCAAGCTAGCTGCTGTATATGAATAAAATCAACAAATTTTAATTCACATATGAACATTATAGAAAATTAAAAAATTATTTATTTGTTGTTTAGCACACAAAAATTTTCATTTTAAATCAGAAAACAAATTAATAATAACATCGTTGTTCGCTTTACTAACGTAGTATACATTGATGAGTAAGATTTGGCAACGCAATGTACGATCAGTATTTGACGTAAAACCAAAGTGAGGTTAGAGTTTGGTAAAAATTATTGACTGTTGCACGTTAAATAGTTTTATGCGGTGTTATGAATATGATTGTGACCAAAAATTATTTTTTGATGACATCATAAAGGAACAAGTGTATGGTATAGCTTCAATTTGGTCGATTCGCTGCCCTTCTTGCCAAGTTGTCAAATACGTTCACAGATCAGAAACATACTCCCCCAATGATGATTCTACAAAACGTCATGTTTTGAATATAAAACTTGCAGCAGGTAGAAGATTCTTAATACTATTTCCTATTATCATATATATGTTGCGTTTGGTATTTCAACTCTTTTTGCTCTGAAAACTCTATTGCTATAGTTTCAATCATTTGCAACAATGGGTACTATGGAAACCGACCTCTTCGAGTAAATAGATCAGAAATATCAAACGCGGCTATAATACCATAAGTGGTAAAATTTTGTCGGCAAAATTTTCTTATTGTTACGAGCGTTTGTTGCATAGCAATTTCTCGAGTGACATTGTCACTAAAAACCACGAGACGTCAGTCAAGTGGTTTTTGATCAATGTCACGAGATGAATTGGCAACAAACACGAGTAAATCAAAAAGAAAATTTTGCCAAGACAAAATTTTACCACGTATGTTATTCGTTATGACTATTTCGCGAATAAACAACACAAAGAATAAAAATATTTAAGATTTATTTCAATGAAACGTGCAGTTTGTGTATACTATTTTTGTAGGATCGTTACTATAGCAAAAAAATTGTCGGTGAAATAAAGGGTAGGTTGCTTATTTGAACGTTTTCATTGGTAGAACAAGTTCGGAAAATTTTATAAACAAAAAATAGTCGCTGGAATAGAGAGAATTTCGTTCACAGGATAAATTTTTATTGGTTCGTATAACATTGAGTCAAATAGTCATTATAATTTTTTGTGTAACATTAATTAATCAAAAATTGATCTTCAACGATGATCGATGCCGGTATTGGGGCAAGTCAAATCAACGCGATTCTCACATCACTTGACATGTCTGCTGTGAGCAAAACAACGTTGAAGCCAGCAGGGGATATTATAGAGAAGTCAAGTAGCGAGAAAAAGTTGCGAGAAAGCTTTGCTTCAAGAGCGGGAACTAACAATAAAAAGGCCGTTGTAAGTTTGTAACGAGCCGGGGTCCCTACCCACTAGACGATCACGGCCCATCTTACTCTACCCGAGCAAAATTCAAATATTTAACAAACCGGAAATTGACACAGTATTACCAACCTTACAAATGACAAACTTTATAATGATAAATATAACAAAAGAACAAAATGGATATTTAGCAAACTGGATCCTACGTTGTGATTATTTTTTATAACGTGTGACCAAGGTTGATAACGATTGATCTACTTCATACGGACGGAGAAAGAGAAAACACAAGTAAAAAAAAAACACAAATAAAAGAACAATTAAATATGATTGTATTATTTTATTAATTTATTCTTAATCTTGAGCGAGGAGGGACGTATTTAAACTGATACAAATAAATGGCTAGTTCTCTAAAAACCTCCTTGAAATTATATGCTAGCCCAGCTTAAATACGTACACGCTGCAAGTTTTATATGTGATCAAATGATTATTTAGTTTGGTTACAATAAACAATACAGATCAATAAATCAATTTATCAAGTTGATACAGTTGTGTGATTATACTAGGCATTTATAAATAGACAAACGCAAATCTCTCAACATAAAACATCAAAATTGAGTGAAATAGTCAATCAAAAAGATTTACAGATAAACTAGAAAAGGTAAAAGTGCCAGATTAAAATAAATACACAAGAACTACTGAACAAAAAGCATATCATATTTGACATAGCAATAGATACGTTGTGACCATACATTTATATACACATAAAAGACACATACGAAATAAGAAATATCAGTAAATAAAATAATGGTTTGAGGGTTCTCTTACACGGCCTATCATGGGCTTTTTTTTACCACCGTGGAGCCTTCCTCTCTTAAATAATAATAAATCAGTTTAAGGGTTTCTCACACGGCCTATCACGGTTTTCATACCACCGCGGAGATTAATACCTAGGGAAATAACCTCTCAGTCACAAAGTATAACATTTAGTTAGGTTAGAAACATTAACCTAAAAACTCAATAAGTACTGACAATAAGACACATAACAGTAGTAGTCGTATCTACATAAATGCACAAATGACATTCCTAGTTAGCAATACTTAGTTGTAAGGATACTACAAACGTTAATAAAACATTATTTTCTAGTAATATTTACACATCAAAAGGATAAATTTATAAATTGTTAAAAGTATCAAACCAATCTTTTAGATTTAGAGGTTTGGGTTTTAGATTAATTAAATAATATAAAAATTACACCACACAACTAGAATCAACATAAATTAAATTAACAGATATACACTTACATGAATTTTATATTCCTTTTTAAAAACCAAGCCAATATGGCTACTTACTACCTGTTTTCCCAACCCCTCATCCCTGTTTTTAAAAACAAAAACCCAACGTCCCTTAACTACCCCTTAGCAACCCAAACTACCAACATTAAAGAACCTGTAATAACCATCCCTAAACATAAAATCAAGTTACCAACCCCAAAGAAACTGTAATAAACAACCCCAACATTTTATATTGAAGCAAACAGTTGTTATTTTTAAAATAAATTACATATTTTGCCTGAACTTGTATGTAATAACAGAACTAGGTAAATTGATTATTATGAAAATTGTTTTGTGACAAATTGACTTGCTACAGCTACTTTGATAATTTTGGTTGACTGTAGGTCTGACCACTACAAGTTTATCACTGTTTTTCAATATTGCAGTACATAATTTCGATCCTTTTTATACACATATAAATGGTTACTAATGACCTTCATATTTACTCACTTATTAATCAAAAATTAGACTGATTTGTTCACTCAAAGTGTCTCTTTAATATGGAGCACGCACTCAGTAGTCCGCGACCACATCGCCGAACCACGTCTGGGATCACGTACAAGTAATGAGAAAAATCAATGTTAATACAATTTTCATTTTATTTCATTCAGTTTTATTTATTATATTTGATTTCATCTATTTAATTTATTTACGTATATCATTATTTTCAAGTAATATAAAAAAATACCAACATAAATTCATCTAACATATCAAATTTGAATTTCCGCGCGAAGCAACGTTGCCAGATCATATAATAGGGTTTTGCATGTGCAGGGACTTCAGTCATCAGTTTCCGGTTACAGCTGGAATACAAGTTTATAATCGAAATATCTCAATAACTAAGAGGTAAACTGCAGTTTTTTTTAACGTCAATATAAAATACAATTTCTAAACTATTGTTACATAGTTTTTCATATACATGGTGAGTTGTTTAAATATAAAACTTTCAAGTTGTTCTTGGGCATACTGTGTAAACCCATATACATCAATGTATTTGACTGCAACTTTGTTAATCGTTTTCTCGGTATATACGTGGTGAAATGCCGTTTTTCGGGTATCAATCGAAAGAGCAACATTGAATTTACCAAATATACTTAAATTATGTCATTCTTGAGTTGTAAGGTTTGGGTGACTTTCTACCTTAAGGTTAATTAAGCAAACGCATAGGAGCACTTTGAAATATAAACGAAGCGGATGAGTCTTTAACCAGAAGGACTTAGATTCAGATAAGTAAAGGAGTCTTACAGTTAGTAAAATTATATTTTTTTCTGTATACGTCTAGACCCTAAAATATTAATAAATACAGTAATAACCTGAGATACATCGCAATATTAAGATCCGCAAGGTCATTTCAGATAAGGTACATATTTTTTCAAGAATATTATGAGTGCTTTGAGAGCACACTCTAAAATAATAAACAAAAGTGTTAAATCTTTTTATTTAGCATATCTAATAATCCCAAATATTTTAATAGTATCGTATCACATTATCTTTTCTAACAATTCTAATTTGTTATCGTTGCCCATTGCCATTATGTCCCACTCTTTTGGGTACGCTCCTGATACCTGTATTTAATTTCTTTTTTTGCTTGTTTTGATTTTGTTACCTGTAAACTTACGAAAAGTAGTAACACAAGATTCTAAATATATTGAGAACTCGGCGACCTTCATGTGCATTTTAAACGGAGTTAATGAGATTGAAGGTTAAAGTTTTCTTTTCCCAATTACTATGTAGTTTGAAAAGGTCTTTTAAGGAAAAGTCAAACTAGAGATTTACTTCCAATGTGCTTTAATTAGAACTTGGATATCGATCATTCAGTGTGGTGACTTATTTTTTAATTGTATTTCATTGCGAACTATACCGTCCAGTTTATACAGTACTTAACACAGACACTTTAAACAGTGTTGTTGGTAGTGTGTGGAAGTTAGCGCTGTATTGGTAGTATTTTATATAAAATATATTTTAAAAGTTTTATTTTATTAAGATAAATTAAATTCGTCTTGAAATACACTTTTAAATAGATTGAGTAAAAATGCCGGTAAAAACTGCAGAAATTGACGAGGAATATAAGAAGAACAAGGGATTGAAAGAAGAGGATGTACAAATCTTAGTAGAATGGGCATCAAGGCAACCCCATTTACCGCCAATGACTGGTAAGTTTGTATATTTGGTTATAATTATTCTTTATCTTCACATCTAATATTTCCATAGGCCATTGTATTGTTACATAATATATTATATTTTTTCCCATGTATTTTATATCAAAAATATATATTGTTAAAAAAGTATTTTACATCAGTATTACATGTCTCACTGCCTGATGGTACATCTATGGAATATACCTAAAGATTTATTTAGGCTTGTTTCTTTAATAGAGGATATAAAAAATACTTACATGAAAGTCATTTTGTAACTTTCATTCATTCGGATTTTACATAAAGAAATAAACTGTATACATGAAAATTAAACGTTCTTTCAGTCCTTTAGAGTTGCTTAGCTAGTATGTGCAAATTTTACTAAAATTGTAAAAGTGTGTTTGATTAGTAAGTTCTTAAAGGACCAGTAAATAAATTCTTATGATGTTAATAACATTAATATTACCTAATTTTATTTGGTATAAAAGTAAGTTATTCAAAGGGAAAGTATGTTATTGTCAGTCGTCTATATTCCAAATAAAATAATTTTCGACACTATAATAAAATAAAATAATCGTAAATTTAACGTAAATTCCAGCAGCATTCACTTTCATTGAAAAGCTGATTATGTTTAGTAAAATTGTTTTATGTAGGGCACACACGGTCGTCCGCGACCACATCCTTGACCACGTCGGGGACCAGGTCGAGGATGTGGTCCGGATAATGACGAAATATTAACATTTGCTGTAATTTATTACATAAACAACTTGGGCTTCAAGCTAATGTATATAATAAAATTAAAAGTAATATATTTCTTTGAAACGTGTATATCGAAATGAAAGAAATAGTTATTGAGTTCATAATAAAATGTCTACTGAAATCTCTTTCTTTATTTAGAAATTATGCAGTCAATAATGTCTTGTGATAAAAACGTTTCAAAGAAAGACGATACTTATAATTTTATTATACACACCAGTTCGAAGCCCAAGTTATTTATGTAATAAATTACAGCAAATGTAAATATTTCGTCATTATCCGGACCACATCCTCGACGTGGTTGGAGATGTGTGTGGCCTACATTAGCTTAAAATAATTTAATATACCTTATGTAATTATTATGAATTGAATTTCATTAATTTTGATAAATCAGGTTGTTAGAAATTGCTTATTGTATCAATTTAAATATAAACAAATAAATATACAATGATACTGACGTCAACTTGTTCACATTGAATAAATCTGGTTTCTCTTTTATACTATTATTTCTAGTTTATGACTTTATGATAACCTAATTTGGGGCTGCTTCAGGCATATTTTGAATATTTCTGTTGATGTTACTGCAAATTTTTTCTACGACATCAAATTATGTCTATTTGCTCCATGATAGTCTGATATCCATAGTCCAGGCATATCTCATAATAATCACATTTTTATTATATTTTTATTATTAAATTTGAAAATATATAAGTAAATACGCTGCCGCGGTCATCTCACACTAATGTGAGCGTCCGCATTCACGTTCTCAACACGCACAAAATAACAGGTTCTCGCGTTGTCATAATAGGTACATAGTACAGTAAAATTACAAAAATAAAAATAGTAGGAACCTGAAAATGGTCATAGATGTTCGTGAATATATTCTGCTTAAGGCTAGTGTCTTATAGAAAAGAAAGGGCTACAAATACGCGACAATTATAAGATAAAAAAAAGAAATAATAAACTTTAATAGTAAAAGTAATTGAGTGACGGAATTAATCTATTAATAATATTAATATATTCATTCTGTCACTCAGTGTTTATATATAATATTATTTTTTTATTACATTTTTTTGGGACAAAACAATTCAATGCAATGTTGTTGGTCAGATGAATTCAAAATAAATTTAAAAAATCCAAAATTTCTAAAACGCGTTAACGCATACCGTAAAACGAGTATGCACTACGGGTTGGATGACTTTGAAGATGAGGGTGACTGAACAAAATTACACTTGAATTTTGTTTGTTGATAACCCATCAAACTGACCAAACTGTGAAATAACACAATCATTATTTTTTATAATAATTTAATATTCATATTATTATATTAATAAAAAATGAGGCAGTGAAAATATCTGGTAGAATTCCAATAAAATAAAAACTAGTTTTGAAAAAAAAATTACGCAACTGTCAACTTTACTTTCTGTAGATTAGCCCAACTTGCTATAAGTATCTGAAACTGCTCAATAACATTAGAGTAATTATTTATGAGGACCATAGGTAAGATAAATGTTGCATTTGTTAATTACTTTTTGAAATATAAACATTATTTTGTAATATTATACAATTTAAATTCGCGTGGGGTGACTTTGAACAAGAATTTCCAGCAGGAGTATTCAGGAACAGACTTGATTTTTGTCTGAGTGCAATTTTATGTTAAAAAGTTTAGTATTTATTTATATTCAGCCAGGGCCATCTAATCATTAAAATCCATGAATGTGAAATGGATGTAAAGTACCTCCGGTACGAAAAAAATTCAGAATTTATCAGATTATAATAATTATATTTATAATTCAAGATTATCAGTTGCAGATTTCTAATATAAATTATTGCAATAGAACGAGACACGCGCTCGAAGATCGAGCTACTGACAGCCGCGACCAGTGGTGGGGGAGGACCAAGAGGTGCGCGCGGCGGTGTTCGTAAATAGACGCTGACTATTAATTACTTTAATTCACAATCACATTGCAATATGTACATTTCATATGTTGTAAAAACCTTGGAAAGTAAGCTATTGCTATAGCACCACCAAAGTGGTTAACAATTTCCTTTACATGTCTGTAAAACTGACATGTAAAGTTATGGCCAACTTTTTTTCTGAATAATTTAAAACAGGACGTTTTATCCGATTTAAATTTAAGTTTTTATAAATATATTTAACGCTAAAAACATATTTTTTATTTAATATTAGTTTTATTTTTCCGTATTTTATATTTAATAATTACAATGGAATTAATTAATTTCTAATTTTAAACCTTACTTAAAATTTCTTTCGGTTGATAGATGGCTCTGATTGAAATTATGACAGTTTATAAAAAATTTATCTTAAAATTTAAAATTACTTTTTATTTTGATTATCTTAAGTCTAATTATTGTGAATAACATAGTATACATGTTTCGTTGGTAAAGTTTCCACGCCTCGCGATATTGTTTGACCTCGACGTACCGTCTCGGTCAAACAATTATCGCTTGACTTGTAAAGATATCCTTTACCAACTCAACATGTAATATACTATTTCTTGTCTTTTATAGCACCAAAAAATTTGATGTGCTGAAAAGCACATGACAGCATTAAATCTTGACAGAATTAGAATTCGAATTTTTTTCAAGTTTCTTAGTTTTTTCGAAAATTGCTTTAAAATAATTATATTATATTTCGTGGGATAATAATAAGGCAGATCTAACTTTTACGAAATAAAATTGAAAAATGGAAATGGAGTTAAAAAAGAAAAAGCAACGTGGTTTACTAGGAAAACATTCACAGATATTCATAGGAAATCTATCTTGTAAAGAAGATAATGATGTTGTTAGACAATGGTTTAAACATAATTTTAAAGCAATCACAGATGTCGCTAGTGTTTTTCCATTTAAAGAATTCCAAAATGGTTCAGACTTTATGAGGAGATTAATAAAATTTATTGATAATTGGAAAGATGAACTAAAAAGATTAAATGATAAATACTAGAGTACAGTTCTTCACGGTGACCTTTTGTCGGATAATTTCTTCTTCATATATTGAATTAATCTATCTTGATATGTTGCTCCAATCGACATAGGCGTAAATAGGGGCGTCCAGGGTGGGCCCGCCCCCCTATAAAGGCCATGGCTCCCCCAGGAAAAAGCCAATTGTTCGCCTGGATGTTTAAGGCTCCGTTGTCGCTTAGGTGAAGTACCGCTTAAACAGCTCTTAAGAATTTCATTATAATTTTTAAAAATTGCACTTAGTATACATTTGTTATGTAGGAGATCTTTTCTTAAGAGTGTTATCTAGTTTATATTATGCTTTATAGCAAATACAAAATTACAAAAGCTATTTCCTTAAGGAATAAAAAAGTGTAAATTTATAAAAACCAAACTATAGCTAGAGAGCTTTTAAAAATGGTAAGGTGTGCTTCCTAAATTATCGTTCAAGTGTTATTTGAGATAAAAATGCCCGAATATACAACAGTATAAAAGAACTTTATGAACTAAAAAAAGGTCATATCCCGCATTTATTAATACATTTTGGTAAATGACAACTACCATTCTTAGTTACGATACCCATATACGACGTTTGTAAAGTCTAGTATTTGGGTTTAGTTTTAGATCCAAATATGAAATGGAAATCACACATTGAGGACGTTACAAAACGACCGCGAGTTGTGTGATTTCCATTTCATATTTGAATCTAAAACTAAGCCCAAATACTTGACTTTACAAACGTCTATTAGCAAAGCTCTATCACCTTAGATCCATGCTCCCAGTATACATAAAAAAAAAATTTATCTTTTGTTGAAGTGTTATAAGGTATGCAATAACATGGATTCACATTCAACTACCACTTTGATAGTTTATTGAGGGTCCAAAATAACATTTTGAAGTCTATCGTAATTGATGTTAAAAATCCTGAATCATTTAATCTAATTATAAATAACTGCTATAGTACAGTAGATGTACTACCGTTCTTTAAACTTAGAAACTCAATAATTGTTCTAAAATTTTATTTTGATAGAAATTATTTAATTTATTCTCAACATGGTTATCATAATAGACCTCAAACAAGATTGTATTTAACTCCTCGTTTAAGAATCATTACGGTATGGCTCAGTCTAGTTATTACATCCCCCAACGTCTTAAATAAATCTCCGTTTAAAGAACTTACTTCGGTTTCTGAAATTAAAAATTAAATTAAAAATTGGAATCCAACTACATTACTCGTACATGTGTTCTAGATTATGTTTATATAGTACTATACTGTGAGTGGGTTGCATGGAGGTGGATGGGTTTGGACTGGGATCTTAGGTCCTAGATGGCTTTTTGATTACCTGTTGATCGCTGCCGGGAACTGATTCTTGTTAATCTTAATCCACTTGTAGGCGATCTACCGCATGTTAAATGTTCTCCTAGCTTTCCGTTAGAAATTAGTCATAAATCAAACTTTTCCACAAATAAGTCTTCAAGGCTTCGGAGGATGGGCGTATGGAGGTAAGGGAAAGGCTCGAGCAACTGATCAGTGATATTCTCTGACGAGTTGCTCGGAGGGGAGATGGCTCTTATTAAAAAAAACGTTCAGGCTTTTGCTCACGTAACGCGCTGTAGGCGGATCGAGTTAAAAAAGCGGGAAGTTTCAACGAGTTTGATTTGAATATTAATACATTTAACGTATTTTCGTTATTCTTACATATATTTTTGTGATTGTCGATGTAAAGTAACAGATTATTGTTTATATCCCTTTCCATACTTTAACTTTCCTAATCTTTTGACTATTATTTGATAAATTTCCGAAATAAAAAAATTGTTTTTCTTTACTTAATACCATGTGACGGTTAATTTTTGAATAAACTATTTCACTCTTAATTAGTCCTCATTCATTTCTTAAAACGAATATATATTTTCAATATTTTAATAATACTTTTCTTTTTCTTAAAACCAGCAAGAACAACTGATATTTTTAAAGGTATTTAACAGTTTTATATTCCCCTTTTTAATTTCAACTACCTTAAATTATTCCTTGGCATTTAAAAATTAAGAATTACAGTTAAACTTAAAATATTTTGAAAGTTCACGCATGTCTGGCAACACTGTGAGCAGAGAACTGCGATGCGATCAAATAATGTTTCTATTTATTTTTTCAAATTTTAGTTTTAAAAAAATTAACTCGCTTTTGCCGACCGTAGCGCCATATTTAAGTGTTCATAGTTTTTGAAGCTTCCTATTATTAACACTGGCGGCGATAACGGGCCCTTAAAACTCACCGCGCTCTATGCAGCCGTCCATAAACCTGGGGCCTGCCCCCCCCAGAGAAATTTTCTAGTTACGCCCATGCCAATCGAATGCATTATCATCGATCATCAGTTATTAAAATATGGACTACCTGCTTTCAATGTACCTAATTGATTTATTCCAATACAAGAAAGAAGTTCAGGGAAGTAAATTTGCAGTGTCTGGTAGATTATTACTACTATGAATGCTAAGTGAACGTTTGTTACTGTATGATACGAAAAACCCTATAACAAAATGTGGGTATTTGGAAGTGTGTGAAAATTTCAAGATACTTTATAAACTTCAAAGTGTCTGTGATAGATGTGTTATGTTTATTCCAGCTAGTTATGCTCAATTAAGCGTAATGCGAGATGATGATCTTCGTAGATTTTTGTTTGAAAAGAAGCTGGAAACTTTTAATCGCTGTTATGAAAATAATCTGTTCAGAACAATTTTGATAGAAGATAATAATTTTCATATATTATACAACAAGACGATCGAAAATACTCGATTATACGAGACATATTGCCTGAAACACCACGAGACGGAACGTCGAGTGGTGTTTTATTAGGCAATATGTCGAGTTTCGAGTATTTTAGATCGTCGAGTTGTATACTGGTAGACTATTTCATGAATAAAAAATATACTAACAACTTTAACATTTATTTATTATTTATATTCAACGTACAATTATTGTAGACATTGTGAATAGAGCCTGATGAGGTTTGTGGATCATTGCGTTGTTTACTAATAAATTATTTGACTGTTATGGAGTTTTCATGGATATCTTGAAATTTAAGAATTGAATTTTATGCGGGTGAATATACAAAGGTTTGTATTACAGCGATTATACAAAGGTTCGTATAATCGATTCGTCATGGTTACCGCAATATAACCGTTGGAATACGTGGTATCTAGAAAAGTGGGTATTCTTATTGGTTCATAAAGTCATAAATGAAATAGTCATTATTAATATTGTGACCTATATCTAATTGCGTCTAAATTGCGAGGATGAATGTGATATGAATGAGGAATTATGTAATAAACTTCCAGAAAATTTCATTTTATCTGTAAGCGATAATGGCGTCGATGGCGATGATGCCGTCGATGGCGATGATGGCGTCGATGGCGATGACGAAGAAGAGCGTATATCAAATGTTACATCATAGCCAGTAAAAAATGTAGATTATAATAAAAAAAAATAAGAATGTTCAATATGTAAATAAACTGTTAAAAATATATTTTTAGTTTGTAAAAGATAGATCTGCCTTATTATTATCTCATGAAATAAAATGTAATTATTTTAGAGAAATTTTCGAAAAAACTATGAAAGCTGAAATAATTTCGAATTTTAATTGATACAGTTGTGTACTTCTTTTTTCAGCACATCGATTAAAAAACCACAACTTTTTTGGTGCAACAAAATAGCTGTTAACACAAAAATTCACTCCTCACATCTCTATTAACTAGACTATCACGTTAAATGGCTCTCGGCCAAAATTGTTGAAACTTTGATAAATGAGTCCCTAATGTGTATATCAAAAGCGTCAACGGGCTCAAAAAAACTATGGTTTTCGAATTACTTCAAATAGCTGTAATTCGAAAACTATAATCCATTAGACTTTGTGTCCGTTGATATTGATTTATTTTCTATAAGAATTCTGCAGGGTCCTTTCTAAATAACTAGATTTTGGTAGATGCAAAATTATTAAGAAACTGGTTTAATGTTTATAATGTCGGACACATAGCATCCAGTATGCAGAATTTATTCTCCTACCTAAGCTAGGAACATCGCGGTATTCCCATTAACTCTCAGAGTCTTTCGCAGCCGCGAACGTAGTTCCGCATTTGTTTTGTGGAATTTGACCTAGGCGGTCGTCGACATCGTCGGGGAAGTGGTCCATATAATGAGGCAATGTTTCCATTTGCTGTAATTCATTGCATAAACAAGTTGGGCTCGAGATAGTGTGTATAATAAAATTATAAGTATCGTATTATTCTCCTACCTAAGCTAGGAACATCGCGGTATTCCCATTAACTCTCAGAGTCTTTCGCAGCCGCGAACGTAGTTCCGCATTTGTTTTGTGGAATTTGACCTAGGCGGTCGTCGACATCGTCGGGGAAGTGGTCCAGATAATGAGGCAATGTTTCCATTTGCTGTAATTCATTGCATAAACAAGTTGGGCTCGAGATAGTTTGTATAATAAAATTATAAGTATCGTATTTCTTTAAAACGTGTGTATCAAAAAGAAAGAAATAATTATTGAGTTCATAATAAAAGGTCGACTGCAATCTCTTTCTATAATTAGAAGTATTGAGTATTATGCAGCCATAAATGTCTTTCATTGTGATAAAAAGGTTTTAACGAAATACGAAAATGTTTAATTCGAGACGCACGAGATCGGACATCCACTTAGGGCCCCATCTTAAATCCCACGGTGTTAACTTTTGGAACTACATTTATACATTTTAACAGACCCACTGCGGCTGCAGCCGCTACAGTCTAGCCTGTATAGACAACTGATGTATAGACAAACCCTTGCCGCCATAGTTCTCTTTTACGAGTTCTACAAGACCAATTTGCTAATTCTTTTTTTATAAGCTTTGACATTCTATATTCTTTAGTCTTTAAATTTTTAAAACCATAAATTTAAAATACTTCGTTTCAGAGTCCTACTCGGCCGATCTACGCAATACCAAGTTTAAGATTTTACACTGTAGGTTTGCCAGCTCTGCTTACTTTTCCTTATGTATTTACATTTTTAAAAGCGTTACTTGTAATCGATGCATTTCTTTTTGTCAGTGCATGAATAACAACATGCAGTTATTTTTCCTACTACGTGTTTACAAAATCAATTTCGTTGCACTGTTTTGGCAACAACTAATGTGTACGTATTTTAAGAAATAATTTTTCTATTTGCGTGTCCAAATGCATCCATTTGGACACGCATCTTGCTTGTCCAAAAGAATACTGGAAACAGTAACATTTAATTTTTTAAAGTTGATATAACTGTCGAGCAGCTGTTCCTAAAACGTTAAACTTATTTACGTTGTAAATTTGAAAAACAAATGCAGAATTAGAATTTTCAGTGTTGCTAACTCTGAAAAGAAAACTCTCACTAACAAATTTTATTTAAAAACTAACAAAGTTATAACTTTTAAGTGATTACACAATAACGCAAATAGAAAAAATAGTATAAAATATTCGTTTCATAAGACGTTTTAGCGCACTTCCCACTTCCCCGCTGCGCGAGTCATTTTCTAAACGCGGACGCTTGCGCTAAAAACGTATCTTGTGAAACTAATACTTTAATATACTTTTGTGTACTTTATCGTAAATACTATATTTCCAATTAATTTAATCGTATAAATTATATAAATTGCTTAATTCAAATTATCCAAACTATTGCCATAGATGTCTTAAAGAGGCTTTTATGGCCGGAAGCGTTATTTGGCTTCGGTGTTAGCTGAGGGCCAGGAAAAAGGAAAAAGGGGAGTAGGGCTATAAAAGCAAGTTACGTCCGCTATGCATACACTATTTTAGGCACAGATTAAATTTTTATCTCAAATCTATTATTGTGTAAAAAAATATAAATACATGAGTACGTACGTACGATAATAGTAAATATTCCAAAATATGTAGTTTCAGCTTATTTTCATTGCTGATAAGTTTACAAATTGTATTAAGAACAAATCAAGTATTTTCGTCTTATTTTCATTGTTTATAAGTTTACAAATTATATTAAGAACAAATCAAGTATTCGAAAGCAAAGACGTTGAGTGTTCACTTGTCGAATTCACAAATGTTGTGTATTTGCCAAATACACGAGTAGCGAGATCTAGGGTTTAGACATAAGCACTAAAATGTAAAAGAAAATGGGAATATTATTGTAACAGGAAAGTCGATTTGTAAGAGTGTATTTAAAAAAAATACTTAAAAAGTCTTTTGGTCAGATCTTTGTAAAAGCTAAAAGTTAAGCATTGATGTTCCATATTACTTGTGGCCCGATTACTATACTCCATACAGTGTAGTGTGTGTTTATATTTTAAACCATCTTAGATCTACAAGTGGAATAATTCTAGATGTACTTATACCTATCTTTTTCATTTCAGAACTGCAAGTCATATTGTTTTTGCAAAGTTGCTACTACAAAATGGAAATGACCAAAACAACAATTGACACTTTCTACACAGTAAAGACTCATTGTGAAGAATTTTTTACCTTAAGGGATCCCAGTCTACCAGCAGTCAAAGAATTGATTAATATTGGGTGATTAATTTCACGACTGACATTGCGGAAGGATAAAATTATGTAAATTCTAATTTTAGTGTATACCAACCACTACCAAAACCAACCCCAGAGAATTACAAAGTGATATATTGTAAACTAATTGATGCGGATCCTTCCAAATTTGTTTTTAGCGAACAGTTAAAAATCTTTGACATGAGCGCGATGTTATGGCTGACGCAAGAAGGTACACAAGAGGGCATCCATATTATTTTAGATACGAACAATATCACTTTTTCGCATTTATTGAAACTGGGGATTCTGACGATGAAGAAGTTTTTGTATTATTTACAGGTAAGATTTGTCTTTAATTAAAATGTGCTTTAATCTAAATGGGGTAGTTACACGTAATATTTAGTTAAAACAATACTAGTATTGTTGCATTACTAGTGTTTTGCAACTTTATCTAGATAAAGTTGCATAATAGTACCTATATTAAAGAACGAGTTTCATGGGATAAGATTTATGGTACGAGTTCAAGTTTAGAAAACGAGCTGCTCACGGCGAATTTGCTAAACTTCAATACTAACTTATGAAACGAGTTTTTTATGCTACCTTTTACTGCATTTTTAAATGAAATTTTAACGAAAATAGAAACAAGTGAATTTCGTGTGCTGATTAAGTATTATTTTTTGCGTAAAAAAAACCCTTACCGAAACCAAGGAAAGGCTTGATAAATATTATGAGGACTCTGCACCATCAATTTCAATGGTTAAGAAGTTTACTGAGGTCCGTTGTGGTCGTACCAGCACAAGTGACGCCGAACGTTCAGGTCGCTCAAAAGAAGTCGTCACGCCAGAAATCGTCGATAAAATCCATGAAATGATATTGGACGATCGGAGAATGAAAGTGCGTGAGGTGACTGAGGCTGTAGGCATCTCAACTGAGCGGGTACATCACATTTTACATGAATATTTGTACATGAAAAATCTATCCGCGCAATGGGTGCCGCGATTGCTCACACTCAACCATACGCGCGACCGTTTGACCACTTCAAAGGAGTGTTTGGCGATGTTCAGCCGCAATCCGAACGAGTTTTGCGGCGTTTCGTTACCGTAGACGAAACATGGATCCATCACACTACACCGGAGACCAAGAAACAATCAAGACAGTGGGTTTCTCCGGGTGAACGTGCACCAAAGAAGGCCAAGGTGGGTCTGTCGTCCAACAAGGTCATGGCCACAGTTTTTTGGGATGTACGCGGTGTCATTCACATCGATTACCTTGAAAAGGGTAAAACGATCACCGGCGAATATTATTCAGAGCTTTTGGACAGATTCGATATTGATTTGAAGCAGAAACGACCGCATTTGGCGAAGAAAGAAGTGCTGTTCCATCAAGACAATGCATGGGTGCGCACGTGTGTAGTCATCATGGCCAAGATTCATAAATTAGACTAAGAACTGCTATCCCATCCAGCATATTCTCCAGATTTAGCCCCCTGTGACTATTTCCTGTTTCCAAACCTGAAGAAATGGCTGGGCGGTAGGAGATTTGGGTCGAATGAAGAGGTCATCACTGAAACAAACGCCTATTTTGAGGGTCTTGAGAAAACCTATTATTTGGAAGGAATAAAAAAAATTGGAAAAACGCTGGACTAAATGTATCGAGCGAAAAGGAGACTATGTTGAGAAATAAAACGCTTATTTGCCGAAATAAATATCTTTTATTCAAAAAGTCACTGACTTATCAAACCACCCTCGTATTAAAGCACTCAAACGACGCACTGTTTTGGGTACTTTAATAGCTTTATTATACTCGCAAAATAAAAACTGTAGGTTAATGAGAAGTACGATTAAAAGACAGTAAACGAATCAGCGATAGATGAGTTGTATAATAGCACTAATCTTGGGGCGACAAGAGGTTTTTAAATTTGGGGAGTTATACCACCACAACTATGAGTGTGTGTGATTGTGTTGAATGTTAGAGAGGGAACATATGACTTAGACACTCCGTAATGTAGGCGTAAAATTAAGAAAAAAAACTAGTTAAGAAAAATAAGAATAAGAAGAATACCTAATAACATACTATGTAAAATCTAGAAAAAAATAGTAACTATAATTAACTATAAATTATTTTTTAACAAGAAATTATAATTAAATGCAGTGATGTTCATCTTTTCTATTTTAGTGCATTTTTTAAGTATTACGTACTCTAAATTAATGTAAATTTTCTGTTACATAAACTACAATTTCATTGAAAAAATACACTCCCTACTCATTTATTACACGAGCATTTATCATAGCGTGACATATTTTTTTTAAGTTATAATTAATTTTTATACATCCGCATTATAACCTTTGTTCAACATTTCACGTGTGTATTTTTTTATTGTTACTATTTTGAAAGTGACATTATATTATGTAAATGCAAAATTTAAAACTCAATAGATTAATTCTCGTAATTTATAAATTTTACAAAAACTGTATTTTACAAAATCTCTACTTGATAATACAGTACAGTACAGTAAAAGTATATCCAAATTAAGTGAGTAAAGAAAAAATTTCAAAGAAGCGGAAAGTTACAATAAATTCTTAGAAATACATTCAGTTATTACGTGTTGTAATGTTTGTTTATCCACTACTTTATATGTTTCAGACCTCTTAAATTATTTATTATTTCCATGTAGTAACAGGTCTTTTTATAATTTTGTATTGTTTTGGACTCGACTACATTTTTGAAATATGTTAAGAAACCGATGCGATAAGAAGGTGGTTCATTTTGAAAAAGATATTATTTCTAAAAATGTTTCGATTTTTGAGGATTTTACATAAAAACGCAACAGATCTTTTTCATTGCTTACAAAAAACTTCAATCTAGCTTTGTTGCATTCAGGTACGACCAACAGTTTAGAAGTATTTTCTATAAGTATTGTACGGAACGGAATCACTAGATGGTGATGAATACTGTGAGGCTACAAGAACAACTCCTGATTTATATATTATTAGAATTCTCCTAAGTTTACTAGGTTGAGAGACGAAATAGTCAATTTTCTTAATTGGCCTAACTGAAGGATGAAAATTGACATGGATTTTTAAAATACGACTAATATAATAGTATATTGCATAACGAGAGTGGAAAGTGGCATTTTTCGTACGAGTGTGAAATTTGCGAAATCACACGAGTAAGAAACACACTTTCCACCGAGTTATATACATTATTTTTCCTACGACCAGAAAAATACAGTTTTTCAAAGAAAAAATTATTTTAATGCTAATGTTAATAGCCTTACTTTGTGGAACTCCATAATCATGAAATAAATAAAGATTAGTAAAAAGTTTCACAGTATTTATTAAAATATAACCCGACAATATTGTTTCGACAGCTAAGCTGTCATTATCAAAGGTATTATAAATATAAACAAACACGTCGCTCAGGTAGATACAAAAATAGGTAACTAGATAAAAATAATAATAATCAGTATTAAATATCTAACACTTCCAGTAACGGAGAATTACTGAGCTCAAGTTGTTCATTCATTAAAGGTACCCTGAGTTTGTGTTTATACAGGGTGGTCCAGACCACCCGTACACCCCTTTTAAAATGCGGGGGATTAAGAATTTTTAACAAGACGATGGGTGATCTTACTAATGTCGATGTGCTCTTTCGAATGACGCCAAAATTAAACCTCCCTGATTCAACCTTGTAGGGGGTAAGGGGGCAACTTTGAAAATTCAAATGGGAACCCCTACATTTTATTGCATATTTAGATTCTACTCATCAAAATATGAATAATTTATTTGAAACATTTTATATCTTCGCAACAGGTGGCGCTGTAATCGCAAAAACCGATTTTTTGCAATTTCCGCCGTCTCTGGCATATTTACAGGTGCAAATAACAGTTTTTCATATTTTTTACTAAATAGTGATAAAAAAGCTTTGCTAATGTGTACTTTCATGAGAAAAAACTTTACGTTACGGATAATTCTTGTTACAGTTGTAAAATGTACACTCGCGACTACAGAAAAAAATGTCTCAACTTCCGATTCTATTGAGATACCAAGTTGAAATTTTATTACATTGATAATGACATATCATGCAATAATTGTGATTTTTTTGGAAAAAATTAATGGAACATTTTGAGAATCATATTCGCTGTTCTTAATACAAGTGCATGTGTCGTTTCAGAACATTTTATTCGCACGACTATAGATGAAAATTCATAACTTCTGATTCCATAGAGATACCAAATTGAAATTTTAACGCAATTATAAGAACATTGCATACAAAAGTTGTAATTTTTTTGGAAAAAAATTAATGGAACCGATTCTGAGAAAATTTGTTAAAAACTCAGATAATACACTATGTTACAAATGTTGGAAAAACGAACAAATTACCGTAGATAGTCCATATCATTCTTTTTTAAATGCAAAAAACCCGACCTTCCTAACTAATACGAAAGCCGAGTAAATAGCATTCAAATATAGGCATGTACGTTTAAAACAGAAAAAATAAACCTCTATACACCGTTTAGTCTAAGTTTACTTTCACGTCATAGATATAAAAGTAGTGACGTAAGAGTACAACCAACTGTGCAAATAATAACTTTCAAAATTGAATTTTATGAAGAAAGATTATTTGCTTTATCGAAAATAATAAAATTTAATTTTCATATATTTAGTAATACATTTATTTATAGAATAAATACAAATAAGTTTTTAAAGCAAAACGTAATTTGTTAATTTAATGAGAAAATACACATTTATTTCAACAGAAAAACAGGTTGGTACATCTGTGTAAGCGACGCGCTGTATTGTCAAATTTATTTCTTGTGTTTTCTACGTTCGGTTTACAATAGTTTGTTCTCAAGCACTGAGAATATATCTTAAGGCTAGACGCCCGGCAGTGAAATCGTTTTCTCCGTTTCCTAGCCGGATGGCTCATCAAAAATATTCAAAATTTTTATGAAAAGTCTTAAAAAAGTTTTCTTCAAATACGTAAAGCCTTTCTTTTTAAAAATTGTCCCTAGGGCCTTAAATAAAAATAAAAATTGTAAAAATTGATATTTATGAGCCTTTACGCTAAATTCCATGCCGGTCCGCAACAATAAATTGGCTCGTTGTTTTAAAAATTTTTTAAAATAACTTTAGGAAATGGAAAACAAAATCCGAAGTTTTGAAGGAAATCCGCTGAAATCAATTGTGGTATGTGGTACGGTGTCGAGCGGAACTCCACCCATCTAGCATATCAGCGGCGACAGGCCGTTGTGTGAATATTTCTGGGAATGCTCCAACTTGCAGAGACCGACAAAGGGCAACCGGCGCGGCGTTCTGTACTGTTACTAGTCCTGGTGTACTGTCACTATCAGCAGTAGACATTGTGCCCTGTGTGTTCGAATTATAGGAATATTTTGTAGTGCATTTAGTAGATATTAGTTCTGGTGGTATATACCGCCCAGCGAAAGATTGTGAATTTTCAAACTTCCCGCCATACTCAAAGGTTCCGTAGCGTTACAATTATATTGTCGTAAATAAAATGAAAGCTATAAGCATTGCATCGTTATCGTTGTCTTTGCTTTAAATGCCAATTCCAACCGATTTAAAAGAACTGTATATAACGAAGAATATAATTATTATTAATTTTTAACCTCCTCACAATCTATCACTGGACGAAATATATATTTTTGAACTCACTATCTAGAAAGCAGTGTTCGACGCACTGTCTAGTCAACCGGGAACACTTGTTTCCCGGTTAAGTAAACCGGGAAACACTCAGTGGTGCCAACTGCCAACCCTTGCAAAATTTAAATACCTTTTTTACTGCAAAATTTCTGCCGAAAAACAATCTGTCACATTTGTCAATTGCAGTCATGACTTGCTTTGATTTATTTTTTTAAATAAAAGTTGTGAAATCAGATAAAAATTTTATTTGACATTTATAACAATGACTACGTTCGTTTCAAAAAGTATTGTACAATTCTCTTGCGTGAACAATGTTCCCGCGTTCACGCATATGAAGGCCCTCGCTCCCTTCGGTCGCTCGTGCTTCAAAACTGCGTTCACGCGGGAACATTGTGTTCCCGCACTCGTATCGTAAATAACTATTACTTTTACGTACAGACATATAGTTGGAGTGTGTAAAATATAAACAAGTATGTGTGACATACCAACCAAACGGCAAAAAAAGGTGTATAAAAAACGAAGTGTACGTCTGAAAATGAAAAGGTAAGTACCTACATGTGATGAGAAAAGGAACTAGGTACTACCTAGTTGTCCGCTGTAGTTGAAGGGTAGGTACAGGAAAAGAAACAGCTAAGACACATTTTTATACTTTTGAGGTATTAGGTACGAGTTTTCAACATTACAGACCCATCTGTCACATTAAAGTATTTTTTTTCGTTGTATGTAAAAGAAAGTGAGATTCGACCGCTTTTTTTCCATTTGAATACATTGACTAAAAGGAACACATTTCGTACTAAAAGTTGGTGCAATAACCAGAAATGTTAATGTTATGGACGTAACTGTTTCTTTTCCTGTACCCTGCAATTGGAAACTAAAGAGTAGGTACTTACCAACCTATCTATCATTACAAACTGTATTTCGTTAGGATGCGTTCAAAAGTCGCAGAGGTTAAAACTCGAGCCTCATCTGCTGAAGAACCATCCACAGCAGAATGATGTGAAACCCCCAGGTATGTGTTACAGAGTTCCCAAAAAAATGTGTATGTTTCTAGTCCATAATAACGTGCATGGAAAGAAATACGTATAAATTCGATAAATCAGAATCATATTTGTTGTATAAGTACACAGTGTTTCCTGTCAAGGTAATACGTCATCAACGATTGCTTTAAACGCCGTTGTCGTGACTGACAGGTCCATTAACTGTCAAAATGGCAGCAAAAAAAATTGATATCGTACAAAAGAAAAAGGTTATATGTATTTGGAAACACCATTTCTATTTGGTATGTAAATGATACATGCCTATTGGTCAATAATTTCAGGTAGTGAATGGTTTCAATTTTGAGTAACTACGTGAATTTAATTTCGACTTTGTCTGATTGTTTTATCCAAAATGTTTTCCTTTCTATAGGTAATATTCCACTTTTTTGCTGTCGGTATAATAGTTGATAGACATATCAAAAGCACGACCAAAACCTATAGACGCTATTGAAAGCAATCGTTGATAGCATCATTACTATGCCATGAAACACCCTTTATACAAAAATTTGTGTCTTATAATAAGGGCCTAATTTCAAGTTACATTTGCGACGTCGCAACTTGTTATTGTCATAGTAACGACGCAAGAAGCAACTCTAAGACAGAGGGTGCATATTGGTAATTAATGGCTAGGACAAAGATTGCTACACATTTGCGTTGCACCACCTACTTGCGACCATAACATGAAATCGGGCCCTTTTAGATTGTGAAAGTACTGCAAAACAATGTACTATTTTGTTTCGAATTTTTAATGACCGGCAAACTTTGAACTGCACACATTTCTCGGAAGGACGTAGTCCACGTGGAGTTGATAGACGTCTGTCATTGTGTCAGAGTGGAACATGTGGACCAATCCGCAACGATCTTAGGCGATAAATTAGAAGCAAAACGTGTACGCGAAGCGTTCTGTTTTCTATCTTCTTTCTTTGCGTTTACAACTATATCTCGATGGCTAAACGTATGTTATTGTTAAAAACGTAGGAGAAGTAGTGAAACACCCATTCGAAAACGAACGATTATCAAAGCGGGCGTTAACCCTTAAGACTGTTTCCAACATTTCATCTGTGGAAGAAGTTTCCAGTCCAAAGATGAAACGAAATCGAAAACAAACTAGACATTGATCCTCTGTAGAGGCAAATATTAGCAATGAAATTTATGAAATACTATATAAGAACAGTAAGTACCTGACGTTATGTGTGTGGCTGTGCTCTTCAATTGATATACAACATTTGGATACAGGAGAACATGTATAACTTAATATTTTGTCAAAAAAAATTGAAATCCAAGTTCATGTATGAAGGAAGTAGAAGTTATTTATCCATTGTCTTATGACAAATTGGATTCGTATACTATAAGAATAACCATCCAAGATAAGGGATGATGGATGGGGATGAACAAAGTCATATTGTTCATAAAAGAGAATAATGCTTTTAAAAACGTACACTGAAAATATGCAGCAGAGGTGTTGGATCAAACAAGGAGTATCCAATTCCATATGGCAACAGCGCATAGTCTGACGTCATAATTTAGTAATGACGTGAACGTAAACTTACACTAAATAACGTAATAGTGTGTAATGTTCGGTTTTCTAGGTAACTTGATTGTGCGATATGAGCTACTTTCCGATATGGTCGTAGGAAAATATACCACGAGATCATTTAAATTTATAATTAAAGTAGGCGGGAATTTTTTTATACGTTTGGCGATCCTGCCAATTGACTCGCTGTGTAAATTAGAGGTTATGCAATTTTATGTTCTAGATTAAACATTTTGGAGCGTCACTTTGACAATTCAAATCAAACTGTGAAGTGAACAACAGTTAGTGTTGCCAATCTAATTTAAAAATCACAGCCAACTTTAATTATAAATTCAAATGATCTCGTGGTAATTATATAATATAATTATGGCCCTATGGAATGCGGTACTTTATACTCAAGCAACTTTAGTGTGTTCCACTTTCCAAAATAACTTTTCCGGTTATATTAAAATACTCGTTCAAAATCAGCAAAGGAAAATAAATCCCATGCTCTTATAATAAAAAACGAATTGTATTTGATGAAATATTATCCAGCATTTTGCTTGTTCGTAGAACAACTGCTGGAGTTCAAAAATTATTTGTAAATATTGTAAGGATATATTTACACAAAATGATACACTTGCTCGATTTCTTATATATCGAAGCCGAATATACATTAATAGCGAGAGGAAATAATTTCAAAACAGCGCTATCTACTCATTTTCTTAGGAACAAAACTGTGTATGGTGCAGAGCACCATCTTTGCTTTATAATATACAATATTTTCTTTTTTATCAGGCACTAGACAGCCTTATGGAAAAGAATTGTTCGTGGTCACGTGACATAATAGTACCTGATATGTTTCTAGAGGTCGCTACATCTTAACATGTATGCGTAGAGTACAGACATACTTTTATTAATGCATCTTTGTTTAATACGTTTTTCTTGCATTTCGTATCTCTTTTTTGGAGTGGGGTGTATCGGGAGCATTTGTTCATTCGATAGAGTTGATCCTTCAGGCGTGGTTGTTGTTGTTGTTTGTTAACCTGTTTACGTGGTGTTAAACAATAGTGATTTTTGTGCTTAAAATCGCTATATTTGTGATGATTGTTCGATATAAAAAATTGTATATAGAACTTGTAAAAGTGCAAGTTGATAAATATTAACGGTTTATCTGTTTAAACCACGTGTTTCTAATTAAGGTTAGTTGAGGTTGTGTACACTTGAAAAACGAAAAATGATAACAGTTTTATTTTATTTTAGGAATTTTTATTGTCTAAAATGTTTAACATATTATTACAATTATCAATAGGAAGATGCAGTTGAAAGATTTGAGATTGTATGCTCCCATTGATTTATATTTAAAACAACATGGGCCTACATATTACAAACGATAATGTAATGCTTGTGAATACAGTATACTTCTTAATACAAGGCGTTTTATTTCATTTAGTTGTATAAAATCACCAACTCAGAATAAATAATAATATCTGATAGAAAGCATGTATATAAAATTTTAAAAGCGGTATGCAACCCGCCGTACTATGGCGTTAGTACCTGATATGTTCATAGAGGCGCTCGCAGCAGTCAGTCTACAATTTTAGTATCGATTCGTTCCTTCTTGTCTTGGTATATTCTTTGTTTTTTATACTATAGTCTATAGTTTCTAGTTAGTTTAATTATTACAGTCAAATATCAAGAGTATTTCAATAATCTAAATTCGAAATTGTTTAAAAGTTTTCCAAGAGTTTATCGGATGAGCTGCTTCAACGATTCTAGAGTGATATTAGCACTATTAGCAGATTCTAGTGTTTCACAAGACAAGATTTCTTGTCTTGTACGGCTACTTCTTGTCTTGTCTTGCAAAACAAGACAAGAATTCTAATAAACGCTTGTCTTGCTTCATTCTTGCAAACAAAAATCTTGTCTTGCTTGTAAGACTCTTGCATTTTCTTGTCTTGCATGTTTGCGGTTGGAATTTACGCCGGGACTTCCCCGTTTCTTCTTGATTTTCTATAAATTCTTACACTGTTGCGACTCGGAGATTTAGCTGTTAATTAGCTGTGCCGTTCTGTTAATGAATCACAACCTCATTGTCAGTAATTTACTACGCGTAGCATACGTATGGACCAATAAAAAGAAGTCAATATCGATAAAACATTTAACACGGGCAAGGACACATTTAAGGACAGATAAATGGCGCAGCGAACGAAACGGATATTTTGCTTATAAACGGGTAAGCGAAGATACTGACAGTGTAGTGCACTCATACAAAAATCTATCGTGATTTTTTTGAAAATGGTGAAGTCTTTATACGTTAATTTCATGTTTGGCGTTTTCAATGGCTAATAATTATAATAAAGAACCAAACTTAGGCGTTTAATTACGTTTATGTAATATTTTCTTTTATTTATTGTTTCCAGCCTTATTTTGTGGAACTCCATAATCATGAAATAAATAAAGATTATTAAAAGTTTCACAGTTTTATTAAAATACAACCTGACAATATTGTTTTGACAGCTATGCTGTCATTATCAAAGGTAATATAATTATAAACAAACACGTCGCTAAGGTAGATACAAAATAGGTAACTAGATAAAATAATAATAATAATCATAATTAAATATCTAATACTTCCAGTAACGGAGAATTACTGAGCTCAAGTTGTTCATTCATTAAAGGTACCCTGAGTTTGTGTTTGTATATCTCAAAGGCTTCTAAAATGTCTAATTTGCGTTTGTTATTACAAAAATGTAGGAATTTAATATTATTTAAAAGGTGTTTGGCGTAATTCGATTTTTCAGGATGTTTATTTTTGTAATGACGTACGTGTTCTTACAAAAATAAACATCCTGAAAAATCGAATTACGCCAAACACCTTTTAGAACAAAATCACACAATGACTCCTCAAAATATTTAATGCATTCAATATTGTATAGAATTATTTTGTAAATGCGATATGTTTTTCATTTGAAAGTAAGAGTCTTCAGTTGTCATAATTATACAGAACTGAAAGTTGAAGTTTTCCGAGAAACCAGCAAAATTTCCATTTTTCTTGTTTCCGTGGGTAATCTGTATCTTATCCCATACCCTTTGGAAGTGTAAAGAAATGTTCAGCTTTATTTTGTTAAAATTAGTTGTCCGCAATTATTTTATTGGAGGCTAACTTTCTTAATTAATTCCTGGTTTACATTCTATTACCTAACCAGTAGCGTAGCTGGGGGGCGGTCCGTCCCGGGTGACACCATTTTAGGGGTGACACTATTCTAGGGATGACACATTTCACCAACTGAATTATTTTAGTGAATTTGTGATTTAAACACATTTAATAATTTGAACTTTTGCTCTCAAAATTGAAACGGTATATTTTTATCAGTCCTGAACAAATGTAGTTTTGTCTACATATTTACTGAAAAATCTTAAGTCCGGTTCTGCAAATTTGCGTTCTTCTTAAAATATAAAATTGTGTAGCATTTGGTGCAAATAATCCTATAAAAATTATTCTAAAAAGGTTGTGTTTCAAACTTTCTTAGAATTATAAAAAAACTTGGGTAATAAATTATTCCTTCCTGTATTTTATTTATGCACGTGTACAGTTGCGATCATTCGCTAAGGACCCCTGAGAAAATAGTGAACGCCGGTTTTTCAGTTTTTTATACAATGTACGCTGTAATTCGACCTGATTTGTGGACTGGGCAATTACAATGCAACAAAATGAAATGTTCTTGTATACTATTTTAATAAACTTACTCTTACATTGTACAAAAAACTGGAAAATCGGCGAATGTGATTTTCTCATCGTTCCTTAGCGAATGATCGCAACTGTACATTGGTCGAAATGGCTTCTTTGTTAATACTTAAAAAAAGTAATAATATGTTTCGTGGTAGATCTAACTTACATATGCGATTAAAAAACAACTTGATGTGGTTGCTAGTTTTATTAAAATAACATCTGTGTGCACAATTTGTCCGCGAAAATACAAAATGCGTAGTATCTAGCTTTTCAAGGTCAAAGTCTAGTAGCAAAAACTAAGAAAATTTTCTCTATTGACTCCACGTGGACTACACAGCCCTGATTTGTTCAGATCGGGTCAGGCGTTTTGTTGATTGGTATACGCAGATCTGCACCCTTCAGAATCCTGAGTATATAATAAAATAACCTTCAGTTTTAAAAAAGACGACACTTGACTTGAGTTGCGGGTTCAAGACACTTCAGTTTAAGTTTCGATACAGTACAGTTGATAGAAAACGGCCGGGGTCGGATTCCTGTGCCTAGTTATTTGAAAATTTGTAGTTAATACAAAAATACCGTTGTGTAATTAGTTTTCCGGATATTAATTAAGAATTTGCGGTTAATAAAAGTACCGTTATACAGTTAAATATGTTTCCGGATGTTTGTGTTTTTAAAGAACAGGAAACCTAGTTTTTCCTATTAAAAGTGTAATAGCTTTAATGCAGTTTACCGACAAAAATAGTTCTCGTACCGAAATACCGATAAAAAATCAATAACTATAGACTTTATCTTCAGTGATGGAAATCTCGGATTTATAATGAAATCCGAGTTATGTGCCTTATAGATTTAGCTCGGATTTAAATAATAAGTGAGTTGTTTTAAGAAAAATAACAAACATTTGCCGATGGTTCTTAAAATTAATTTAATAAACAAATCTTATGGAAGTTTTATAGTTGCATTCAGTTACCTTATTTTGGGTGAATTCATGAATAATAATTCACCTCATACAGACATTACGAGGGTTAATTCATTGCATCCTTGAATAATGTGGAAGCAAAAATTTACGAACATTCCAGTTTCTCCATTCGTCCAACTGTAATTATTTTGGTATGTGCAAGAGTCATTTTTGTGCAACTTAGCGTTAATTTGGTTTGTGAATTATCGACAACTACAGGTACTGTGAATTATGTATTTTTTTTTTAATGTTAAATATTTATGTGAATTTCTTTGGATCTTTGTAAAATTTCTACAGTCTGTTTTTTTATTTATACGTAATTTCTATACAATTTTTATTCATTTTAATAGTCAAGAGCTTTTAGGTAGGGAATTATTATTTGAATTTTTGAGTTTAAAATTTGTGATCTTTTTACATTTCATTTTTTTCTTTGTGTTTTCTAAAATAAATATGATTTCAAAATTAACTAAAACCAGTAAGACAGAACCATTTAATTATGAAAGTTTTTATTCATATCATCATTAAACTAAATTTTGACTTTGTTGAAATTAATTAATATATTGCACTAAATTTATATCGGTCTGATTTCATTTTCTGATTAGTGATTTCAGACAGATTTATTAGATTTATTTGATCTATTTAATTATCGTTATTAAGCTTCATAATCAGATGGCGCCCTTCTAGTGTATGTTTTTGTGTTTTGATACCTTTATCCATTCCTTTATAAATTAGACAACTGCAGAACCAATACTTACGACCTGAAATTTAAATTTTTAAAAAGAGCGAGATCTCAAGCCGGCAACTTTGAGCATTTTATATACAGTTAGTATTGTACTTTGTGTTCTAAACTAGTTTAATTAATGTGAACTTTTTGTTTGAAGGTTTAAGCTTTGTTTATTTTATTGTACAGAAAAAGTGCATGTTTCAAAATCAGAAAAACATTTCTTTTTGCTTAGTTTATATTTACTATCAGATAGCAATAATATGTAATTTTAGCTTTAAAATGATATTTCTGCTATAGAAAATATATCACTTTTCAGTATTCATGTGTATAATTTGAACAATTTATGAATTTCTAAATTTTCTAATTTCTTTTCAAGATTGTATTATAAATAATTCGCTGAGTAAATAATAATTTTTACAATAGGCTTGGAGAGATAAGATAATGCATGTACTTCAACGAACACTGTCGCAGTCGGTCGAGTGCGGCCGAAGATAGCCCGCCGAGAAGGCATGGTAGGAGCTAGGGTTGGATAGGGGAAACAGCAACAGCGGCTTGATTCTGACATCACTGCTTTGAGATATACAAACACAAACTCAGGGTACCTTTAATGAATGAACAACTTGAGCTCAGTAATTCTCCGTTACTGGAAGTATTAGATATTTAATTATGATTATTATTATTATTTTATCTAGTTACCTATTTTGTATCTACCTTAGCGACGTGTTTGTTTATAATTATATTACCTTTGATAATGACAGCATAGCTGTCGAAACAATATTGTCAGGTTGTATTTTAATAAAATTATGAAACTTTTAATAATCTTTATTTATTTCATTTTCTTTTATTGTTTTAGCTTTTAGGTTATTACGTAATTTCTAGTCATCTACATCTTGATATCTTATTAGTCACCACACTACAAAATATGTGTAATAGTGTAATAGAAAAATATTTTATATTTTTTGTTTTATTTATTATACAATTTATTTAAATAGATAAATAAAATATAATGTGAAAATAATGTAGCGGATAAATTCGATAACTTCGTTAAAATTAATTTTTTAGAAAAGATCTCGAAAGGGTATAGCGATTTTAATTACTTGAAGCTATACTGTACCATTTTCAACTTGTTACGTTATTTGTTTTTAAAGTAATGACGTCATCGATATTTTTTTAAATAACAACCTATATTTTTTATTGTCGATTTCGGTAGTACTTTTTATTCTTTTTTCAACTATATACAATTTTCAATATGTTACATTCGAAAAGAATTGAGAAAAACTGCCCTAAAGTTCGAATATCAAAAATTCTTTAAATTTGAAAATAAATCTAGTCACCGTATAGAACCTTAGTTACGGCTGTCAGAGGTAAACAATAAAATAAATGTTATTGTCTTCTTCTAAAGTAAAATTTACCTTTAGTAAACTATTTTATTAATAAAAAGGCGTAATTGAGCGAGAAACAGCGAATTGAAGTGTTCATGGTGATTGGTTATGGCGACAGAATTCGAACACATCAAGAAGTGTGACAACTTTTTAGAGAAACGTACCCGGATCAATTCATAAGTCAATCAACGGTTAGTAGGATTGAAAAGAAATTTTCAATTTTCTAATTTTTATTAAATGTGGATTAAAACATTTGTTTTTCCAAAGAATAAAATCTTGAAAAAGAAGGAAGGTTTTCTTCATGGAGATTCAGGTACTATACACAAAATCTACGTCGAAGAGGTCCACCAAAGTTTGTAGTTTTAGTGCACGCCAAATATGGCTAGGGTTAATTCCTGATTCTTTGGCAACGCAGTTCGTACTTCTCGAAAGATCGATTTTTGTTGTACATCAAGCACTTCAAATAAACATAATTCGATTTTCTGCTCTAAAATCTTTGCCATTTGACAATCTCCGTTGAAAATGCCCCCCGCGTATAAGCCAATAGCTTGTCTTGCCTGATTATTACAAGTTCCGAATCCCATTAGCACACCATCATTCACGATTTAAATACCTAACTATTTCAAACAAAAAAGTGTCACTTCGAACAATAATAAATAAATTGTATAATAAATAAAACAAAAAATATAAAATATTTTTCTATTACACTATTACACATATTTTGTAGTGTGGTGACTAATAAGATATCAAGATGTAGATGACTAGAAATTACGTAATAACCTAAAAGCTAAAACAATAAAAGAAAATGAAATAAATAAAGATTATTAAAAGTTTCATAGTTTTATTAAAATACAACCTGACAATATTGTTTCGACAGCTATGCTGTCATTATCAAAGGTAATATAATTATAAACAAACACGTCGCTAAGGTAGATACAAAATAGGTAACTAGATAAAATAATAATAATAATCATAATTAAATATCTAATACTTCCAGTAACGGAGAATTACTGAGCTCAAGTTGTTCATTCATTAAAGGTACCCTGAGTTGTTTGTTTTCATTTACCTTTAGACCCATTTCTGTCCCCGCCTTTTCCTTTTTAAAGGCGGCCTTTTCCTGCTTAAACGCATTTATTACCTTGTGCTGGCTCCTACTCACTATAACTAAATCATCTACGTATGTACTTATTTGAACACTTTTTGTTTTTATAGAACCCGTAATATTAAGGTAGGTACTCACAGCAGCGGATCTGCAGGCGGATGTCATACGATTGGTCGGTTTGAGTCAAATCGACCCAAACCGACCTATCGTGTGACATCCGCCTGCGGATCCGCTGCTGTGAGTACTTAGCTTTAGTCTTTCTGATCGTTGCTTCTAGTACCAAATTAAGAACCATCGCTGATAAGCAGTCACCTTGTTTTACCCCTGACTTTATGGCTAACGCTTCTGAATATTTCTGTTGTACTCTTACGACTGCTTTTAAGCCCTCTAGTGTCATTCTAGCTGCAAACTGCATCCCCTTATGTGTAGTTGTACTCCCGTACTTTATTAGTTCACCTATTATACCATCCCGACCTGCTGCTTTATTATTTTTAATGCTTTTTACCACCACTGTAATTTCTTCAAATGTAGGGCATTCTTCATTATCATTCGCTCTCCAAGTCTTCTATTTATGAATTATTCAGCAGCTTGTTGAAGTGATCAGCCCATCTGTCAAGTATTTCTTTTTTCTTAGAAGGCTGATCTTTGTCTTCTCCTTTACACCCCCACGTTGTTGTTCTTTTACTGTCAGTGTAGAACCTCTTTGTAGAAGTTTCTTGTTCTTCTAAATTGATGATGCCCTTCTAGCTTTTGTATTATAGCATCATAATGTTCCCTTTTTTTGTTTAATAATTTCCATAAGTTTCGTTCTGATGTTGTTATATATTTGAGGGTACTAATACCAAAGGCGGCACTCTCCATATGTTGTATTTTGAGATTGCTGTTTTTGAATATACCGCCTCTATAGAGATTGTTGTTTTTTTCTAATATCCAACTTTAAATGGACCTCTACATGGTATATTTCCGATTTTGATAACAACCCACAATGTAGTTCAATACAGCTTGAAAACAGGAACAATTTGAGGTATATATTTCATTTTGCATAAAATTGGAGATTGCCGTTTTTGATATTAGTACCCTCAATTTCGTCTGTTCTCTTCTGTTGGGTTCGTTAACAATTTTGTCTCGAATCATTTTTTTACACAAATAGTTTCCCTACATTAACAAACCATCTTTAATTCTTTTCTGGGGTTCCCCTTCTCCTATTATTTTTACAGCAGCGTCATGTATACTGTTTTCTATTTTATGTCACTCCTCTTGTATATTGTCACTTATTTCCTGATCTTTAAAACACGTTTCCACTGTCTTAACGTAATTCTCTCGACTATGCGGTGCATTTTAGCAACACCAAGAAAATGATCTGAGTCGCAGTTCGGCCCTCTGTATGGTTTATATTAACTATCCTATTGCTGTAGTATTCTATTTCTGGTTTATTATACATCAACCCCTGATGAACAAGAACTCTACTGTATATACACTTATAAAGAAGATAAGATGAACACAATTTAGAACCAATTTTGGAAAGCTTGAACATAGTTTATTTCTTGGAACACCATTGAGATGGGCGAAATAATGGCAAATATAGAGATGTGATCCACATAAAAGTACATAAAACCGTCAAGAAGACTTCGTCTGAAAGATTGAATATGACTGCCCTCCGTTATAGACCTCTAACCTGCAAATTTGTAAAAATATTTTGTTAAGAAGAATTGTATAGTATTCCCCCATCTACATACGAGCCCCGACGCATATGAGTTCGTCTACTTTCATTTTTGTTAAAAGTCACCCCTCAATCTTTACTCCGAAATTCTCTTCTGGGCTAGAAAGTGACTCCTTGTTGCCAGAAGTAAAGTTACTACTTACTATTACTTTTGTGAATCTAGAGACGGTGTGAGGAAACTACCCTATAGAATTTAATGAAACTTGGTGTAGAGTAGATGCAGTAATAATACTTTACACTAGCAACAAGAAACAGCTACTTTGTATAGAGTATAGATAAAAGAAGAATCTCGCGGTAAAAATGGCGGCGCCACCGTTGATTTAAAATACGAAAAATAAATACTTGGCAAAATATATACAGTGTGGGATTAAAGTATGGAATATTAAAAAAAGCGAACTCAACCAGTTTTTCTAAAAACGCTGAAACACGTTGATTTTGTTTTTTAAAAATACACATTACTATGTGCGATTCACTTTCCGACTTTCATTTGTTTCTAACTTATGACGTCATCACCAAAAAAATTTAAATGACAATATCGATTTTTAATAGTGGAATCCGATAGTGATGATCTGATATATTGATATATTGATACCATAATATCAATAACATTAAATGTTCAGATCGATTTTTCCCAGAGTTTTTGTTATCCAACCTTATGATTTATTTGCATGATCATAAAGGGAAGAGAAATCACTATCGGATTCCACTACTAAAAATCTATATTGTCATTTAAACTTTTTTGTGAATACGTCATAACTAACAAACATTTACAAACTTCAGCTCGATTTTTCTCAGAATTTTTGTTATGCAGCCTTACGATTTATTTGCATTATCATAAAGGGAAGAAGAATCACTATCGGATTCCACTATTAAAAATCTATATGAAATAAATAAAGATTATTAAAAGTTTCACAGTTTTATTAAAATATACCTGACAATATTGTTTCGACAGCTATGCTGTCATTATCAAAGGTAATATAATTATAAACAAACACGTCGCTAAGGTAGATACAAAATAGGTAACTAGATAAAATAATAATAATAAAAATTAATAATAAAAATCATAATTAAACATCTAATACTTCCAGTAACGGAGAATTACTGAGCTCAAGTTGTTCATTCATTAAAGGTACCCTGAGTTTGTGTTTGTATATCTCAAAGGCTTCTAAAATGTCTAATTTGCGTTTGTTATTACAAAAATGTAGGAATTTAATATTATTTTGAGGAGTCATTGTGTGATTTTGTTCTAAAAGGTGTTTGGCGTAATTCGATTTTTCAGGATGTTTATTTTTGTAATGACGTACTTGTTCTTTATATCTTATGTCAAAATTTCGAAGTGTTTGTTCAATATATACCGAACTACAAAAAGAACAATTTAAACGGTAAATGCCCGATTTCATGATATCATGTGTTCTGTCTTTAGCATTAAATAAAAATGAAAAAGTGTTAGTGTTGGTTTTAAATGTTATTTTATAATTGTTGGTTTTTCTTAGTATATGTGCAATTTTTTCTGATATTTTGCCAAAATATGGTATAGATATGTAATTTGTGTCTTCTGTTTGATTGTCAATGGGATATATTCTTTTGATAGCTAACCTATAATCTTTTTGTTTAATTATAGTGTCAATCATGTTCGGATTGTAATGATTTGCATGTGCTAGTTGTTTAATGGTTGATATCTCTTTGCTAAAATCTGATTTTGTTAGTGGAATAGTTAAAGCTCTGTGTACTAATGATCTGTATGCTGCTATTTTATGTGTATTGTGGTGACAAGATTCATTTGGTATTGTTATGTCTGTTTGTGTTGGTTTTCTGTATATGGAAAATTCAAAAAGATTGTCTGCGTTAATCTTGATATTTAAGTCTAGAAAGTTTATAGCCCTATTTTGTTCTGTTTCTAGTGTAAATTTTATATTAGGATGGATATTGTTTATAAGAATTAAAAATTCATTGATAACCTCAAAAGAACTGTCAAAACAAGCTAAAATGTCATCAACATAACGAAACCAGAAGATAATGTGTTTAGAGAGGTTTAATTCAAATATTCGATCTTCAAACTTGTCCATAAATATGTTAGCTAATAGAGGACTTAGAGAATTACCCATAGGTAAACCATCCTTTTGTAAATAAATTATGTTATTAAAAGTGAAATAATTTTGACTTATACAAAGGTCAAATAATTGAATTAACTCTAACCTTTTAACTAATTCTATATTACTATTGATCAAGAAACTATCTAATAGAGGAATACATTCTTGTGGGGGTATTCTGGAGAACATGTTGCAAATATCAAAACTAACAAGTTTTGAATGTGGTGGAAGATGTATGTTTTGCAGCTTATCTACTAATTCTAATGAATTTCTAACAGAGTATTTCGATTTGTAACCTATCGTGTTAATAATCTGGTTCAGTTTTTTGGATAAAATGTGATTAGGTGCATTGATGTATGATACAACTGGTCTTATTGGCATATTCTGTTTGTGGGTCTTAACTAATCCATACAGTTTAGGTATTTGTGGGTTTTTATTAATGATTTGTTGCTTTTCTAATTCTGAAAAGCAGATATTGCAGTTTTCTAAACCTTGTTTTATTTCTTTTTGGAATTTTGTGGTTGGGTTTTTGTTTAACGTTTCAAAATTTTTTTATTAATAAATTCATTAACTTTTTGTATGTAAATATCTTTTGAAAGAATTACCAAAGTGCTACCCTTATCTGCTTTAACAGAAATTAGATTGTTCTCTGTGATTTTCTGTTTTATAGATTGAAGAAGTGATATGTTAGATGTGTTGTACATTTTGTCCTGTTTCAAAGACATCTCTTTTAACAAATTCGAAATTTGGAATTTTGCATAGTTATTATGATCTTTCTTAAGTATAGTTTCGCATTCAACGGCCAAAATTTCTTTAATTTTGTTGGTAAATTTTGGAAAAGGACAAAATTTGAAACCTTTGTTAAGAAATCGTGTTTCTCTGTCATTGAATGTTATATTCGACAAGTTTATGAAACGAGGATAAAAGTTTGCAGTGTTCTGACAATTATGGTTATTTTGTAGTGTACGTTTTTGTTGTACAAGTCGATGAAGTTTATTTTTCTGTGTGGTGTATTTTTTGAATTTAATGTGACTGACGGTTTCTCTAATGTCAAAATCTAAGATGTCAAATTGGATATTGTGTAATTTATGAGTAAGTTCTGTATGGAGTACCTTTATATAAACGTGCATATTGTCTCTTATACTAAACCATTTCTTCGATTCTTCTTTGAGCCATCTTCTTTTGGCATTCCTAATCACTTTTTCAGTAATCGAATTCTTGGTTCTGGTAGTGATGTTTATGTAGTTAGGAATAACCTGACGTTTCAGACATTCTTGGTTAAACCAAACATTCTGACTTGCGATTCCGTGTTTGATCATAAGTTTCTTGTATAACTTGGCTTGTTCTTCTAACGAAGACGAAATAATCTTGTTTATTGTTTCCAGCCTTATTTTGTGGAACTCCATAATCATGAAATAAATAAAGATTATTAAAAGTTTCACAGTTTTATTAAAATATACCTGACAATATTGTTTCGACAGCTATGCTGTCATTATCAAAGGTAATATAATTATAAACAAACACGTCGCTAAGGTAGATACAAAATAGGTAACTAGATAAAATAATAATAATAAAAATTAATAATAAAAATCATAATTAAACATCTAATACTTCCAGTAACGGAGAATTACTGATTAGATGTTTAATTATGATTTTTATTATTAATTTTTATTATTATTATTTTATCTAGTTACCTATTTTGTATCTACCTTAGCGACGTGTTTGTTTATAATTATATTACCTTTGATAATGACAGCATAGCTGTCGAAACAATATTGTCAGGTATATTTTAATAAAACTGTGAAACTTTTAATAATCTTTATTTATTTCATGATTATGGAGTTCCACAAAATAAGGCTGGAAACAATAAAAAAAAATCTATATTGTCATTTAAAATTTTTTGTGATGACGTCATAACTTAGAAACAAATGAAAGTCGGAAGGTGAATCGCACATATTAATGTGTATTTTTAAAAAACAAAATCGACGTGCTTTTTTTAAATATTCCATACTTTAATCCCACCCTGTATAATCAAATGAATATATTTTGCAATATAGGATAGTTCTTAACCTAACATCACATTTCAGTATACAGCTACAATCGTTTAATGTATAAACTATAATTATAAGATACGTATATTCATTATACTAAATATATATTTTTCCTACTACGTATCTAGAAAGCTCCGTCTACTGTCTTAGCAACACACTAATAAACGAAAGTGAAACCTATCTAGCGTGTGGCTGCGTGGTTGCTAGCTTCGTAAGTACAATACTTACGCGACAAGGAGGATACTTACGGGACGAGGAGAACTTGTTTTATTTTGTGACAAACAGCAACACATTTTACAGTAGTTTAATTAGTCAAATACAATACATTCAAATACAACAAAGAAAAAAGAAATCTACTTATTCACATTTATTGTGATAGTAAAATTTGTACAATTTGAAAGTGCAACTGTTGGCTTATTTTCTTTTTCAGTCTCACATACTAAACCAGTTACAGTTTCAGTCAAATTAAAACTAGTGGTACTTTCATTTTGAATTTCATCACGAAACACTTGTTCCTTGGTACTGCGCTTGGTATCACTGTATCCATGTAAAATTTTATTCGCGACTTGAATTTTATTGGCGATCGATTCGGATATATAGCCTTCAGCAACCGTTCCACTCTTCCAGCCGCCGTGCCTCTTTAAGTCTAGAATGTCAGTACCTGATGCATTTGCCAACAATGTAGCAGAAGTTCGTCTGAATGAGTGCCCAGTGTACATAGTCGCTTCTTCTAGCTTTAAAAATCTAGCGATTTCATATGGGACCTAGAAAGAGCAGAACAGATAAGAATCATAATAATCATTCATCATGGGTGCCTACCTTAGCAATGGTATGTTTTCCAACTACCTGGTTGACACATCGGCCACGTTCATAGCGGTAAAACAGTCGTTCATCTTGTGCATTTCGGGGTCTGAGTTTTATGTAGTCACGTAATAGTTTTAAATAATCAACCTGGCTATCTGCACTATTCGACACTACAAAAGTTCTCGGCATGTTGTTCTTAGACTCTTTAATATTTACAACTGCTACATTTTCTTTATCATATTCTACATCCTTCAATTTCATTTTGTGAATCTCATCACCACGACAGGCCCCTGCCACCCCCATAATAGTAACAACCTTCATCATTAGGTAGGTTTGATTAGGTGCTTCGACCAAAAATTTCTCTATTTCTTCTTTAGAAAAAATCTTCGACTTTTTCGGCACAAATCCCTGATTTTTCCTTTTCAAAAACATTTTCAGTTTCGTGAACTTTGAAATATCCTGATTCTTGTTCAATGAAAGTGTCATTTTCAACATTGAGTATTCTGACCATAAACTCGATGGCGATTTTAAAACTGTTGATCTCTCTTGAAAGTATGCCAACAAAACGTTTTCGGAAATATTGTCCTGAACACCTTTTTCTTCGCACCACTTTATGAATTGTTGGAAAGTTAGGTTATATCCCTCACTCGACTTTGCAGGCAACAATGAGCCTAACGCGATTCCAGCGGCTCTTTCAATTCCGTCACAGCCGTCACATTCCATAATTATTACGATACCAATAATCACAAAATAATAAACTATAATAAGTACTTATTGGGGATTACACACAATTAACACAATTCATGACGTTTGAGACGAAAAATGAAATGTTTGTAAAAAAACAAAAGCTGTTGCTCTGGTTGTTACTGCCAAGATCCAAGGCACGCTGGTGACAGGGCGTATTTACTATTCTTTTAAAATAATTATAAAACGTTGGTATTGTTGATGCTTCGTAGTAGGAAAAATTTAATACAATACACGATGCTTAAGTTTCTTTTTTAGCCTCGGAGGCTTCACGGACCTCGGCTTTCGCCTCGGCCCTTGAACTACCTCCTCGCCAAAAAAAGTTCACTTACGCATCTGGTAATGTAAATAACTATTTGTGGAGTATTTTTTTATATTTCAGATTAAAGGGACCCCAGCAATCTTTTTCCAGTATTTCTCTTTTGTTCTTTGAGGTGGATGTTTCTTATTGCTAGAGTGAAGTATTACTCCTGCGCCTACTCTATGACACGTTTTATGGAATTCTGTAAGGAAATTTCCTCACACCACTTTTTCGCATCTCGAGATTGACAAAAGTACCCAAAAACTTTGCAAGAAGTGGTGTAAGGAAACCCCTTGATATGAATTTTATGAAACGTCGCATGGTGTAGATACAGATGCAGTATTTCACTTCTGGCAATAAGAAAGAGTCACTTTCTACACTAAAAGATAATTTCGAAGTAAAGATTGCGGGGTGACTTAACAAAAATGAAAGTAGACGAATTAATATGCGTCGGAGCTAGTACATAATTGAAAGTATTTACGCATACGGGTGCTATGTAAAAGAGTGACAATTAGTGAAATAAATTCTAAATATATTTTTCGGTGTTTGTGTTATCAATGAAATTTATTAAGGTATGAATTTGTATTTCCAATTGCTATATGTTATCAGACGGCGTTAAATAAATTTTATCTTTACCTAACCTATAAGAAAATTCCAATGAAATCATATCTAGGGGGCATGCAGTGTGGTGACCAGTAAATAGGTTCAATAGATCTGCTTATAACACACCCTGTAAAATCGTAATTTGTTTCAAAACACGCTCAAAATTAAAACCAATATTAGAGGGAGAGCGAGCAACGTATTTGGAGTTGTCATTTCAACAGTCGTGAAAATTCGGATACTAAATCTTATATACCTGCTGAACACTAAAAGTCGATTCTGGCAGCCCCCTGCGGCCGGGTTATACTACCCCAAAATTACTAAGAGGGTGAGAAATAAGATTCAATTTATTTAAAGTAACAGTCATGAAATTTCAGGAGGTTACTTTCGATAGTATTCTTTATTTATAAAAAATATTGCCAGAACATTTCCTTCCCAGGGCCGGATTTAGACTTGATGAGGCCCTAACCTATTTGAGATATGGGGCCCTTTATAATTCCAGATATTATATATCAGTGCCAAATATGATTTTGGGATACCTAGAGGGTTCAACTGAAATACAATTAAGAAGTATATAGATAGTGAAATAATAAATCTTTAACTTAAAATCATTTTTATTTAATTATTGCTCACTCGGACAATTTTTTGTTTGGGGCCCCCAAGAAAGTGGGGGCCCTAAGCTATAGCTTGTGTAGCTTATACGTAAATGTTGCCAGAACGCTGTAAATGTTGATTTAAAAAAGTGACATTTTTGTTATTTTAAAAGTCTTGAGATTTTGACACAATAAATAAAGTAGGTATATGTAGGTTTACATGTTAGTGCGAGCAAGACAGTTATATAGCGGCCTGCGGGTTAGAGAGAGAATCTTATTTCTCACTCTCTTAGTAATTTTGGGGTAGTATAACCCGTCCGCAGGGGGCTGCCAGAATTAACTTTTAGTGTTCAGCAGGTACAGTAGGAACTCCATAATCCGAACACACTATATTCCGAACATCCAGTAATCCGAACAGCAACATTTACAAGCTATAATCCGAACAAGCCTCTTTAACCCGAAATCCTCTTTAATTCGAACAAATATCTTTAATGCGAACAAGAAAGTTCTCTGTACCAACTAAAATTGAATATGTAGCATTCTTGGAAGGTGAATATTAATTACAAATGAGATTATAGCAGATTGCTGATGCAGTTTTTGGCTAATGCTTTTACGACCCGACGGGTGCAAACAAATTCTACGAAGATATACAAAAGCTTTTGTTATTAATATAAAGAGTAATAAAACCCCTGAAGGCTACAGATGTAAAAAATAAGCTATAAATATAGTAATGATACCCTTACAAACACGCCCTAAATTAAAACCTTTTTCCTTCAAGTTTGTTAATACACAATTTGTATTCGTGACGTTCAAAATTCAATTAAAAAAATGTCAAAACAAAAACACACATTATCAAAACTACCAGAGAAATTATTCAACAATTAAATGTTAGGTTAGTGTTTACCAATTGCTTTAAAATACGGTGTTGATAAATCGACAGTCAGCGATATAAAGACAAACAAAACTAAAATCCTCTAGAATATATCTCGTTTGCTGACAAAGGTACAGGAAATAGAAAAAACACTGAAACTAAGACCATGAAATGAGGCTACATCGCTATAAAAGAAGAAAGAGAAAACTTAAAGCAAACAAATTACTGATTTCTTAATTAAAAATAAAATGTTTGTAATAAAAATTAAATTAGTAAATTACATAAGCTAAGTTCGTTATAATAAAGTACCATGGCATAAAGCAATGTTTATATTCCTATATCCAGTAATCCGAATTCCTCGTTAATACGAATTAGCCTTGCATTTATAGGTTCGGATTAAAGATTTCTACTGTATATAAGATTTAGTACCCAAATTTTCACGACTGTTGAAATGACAACTCAAAATACGTTGCTGGCTCTTGGTCTATATGGTATGTCAACGTTAGTAGTAAAGTAGCCACTTATAAATTACGTTGTGGTTGTCAATGAATGGTATTATATCTTTAGTATTTGTGAAAAATGTGTCTCTTAAATTTATTGTTTGTTTTATATGCTTAAATTTTATTTTTAAAACATTTTATAGAACCCCTTAATAGATTGATTCTCTAGAAAAATTTTTTAAAAACAAGTGGTTGAAATTACTAAAAGGGTCGATGGCAACTTCAGTCGGATACGTTTGTTTCAAATTAGAAGCTTACGAGCAACTCTTGAAAAAGGTACTAACAAACCGAAATACGTGTAGAACATTTAATACATGGAAACATTTAAATATAACAGTTTTTCTTAAAACTATTATTTTTATGTTAATCTTTTTATGTTATTTTATAGATTTTGGATTTTTTGTATTTCATTATTCTTGTTTGTGTTTCATGGTTGATTTTTGATTTTGCTTTGATTATGTATTTGTCAATTTCCTTTATTAGTTTTCATTAATAGTTTTCCTATAAACATATATTGTATTACAGGATGCCATGCCAGTAAGACTTAAAGGATTACATTTTGTAAATGTAGTCCCTTTCATAGATAAAATTGTAGCTCTAATGAAGCCATTTATGAAAAAGGAATTATTGGATGTTGTAAGTAATCAACAAACATAGCATGCATACATATATTTTATGTATATCTAATTAATAAAGTATGTTTTAGTTTTATATACATACTGATCCTGACACTTTATATAAATTAATCCCTAAGGAATGTATGCCAAATGATTTTGGTGGAACAGCAGGAACAGCTTTAGAATTACAAAGTAATTTTTACACTTCTAAATTATAAAATTCTGTTATAATTTTACAATGTGTTTTTCAGAGACCATGCATAAGAGATTATTTGAAAATGTAGAATTCTTCAGAGCTGAAGAACAGCAAGTAGTCGATGAATCTAAACGCCCAGGAAAACCAAAGAATGCTGGAGATATTTTTGGCATTGAAGGAACTTTTAAGAAATTGGATATTGATTAAGTAATGGATCCACATCCTAAAATAAAATACTTTTAACTAATGTAATTAAGATACGGTTTAAGGAGACTTACAAGAAGTATATCTATATGAGAACTTTTGCTCCCGTAACAGACTTTTTATATACAATAAGAACAGAAGTAAGATATGTTGATCTCTGTCATTTAAATTAAGGATTGGTATATACTCACAATGTGGTAATCTGTTTCGCTATTATTTCGCCAATAAAACTATCCGATATTGTATAACAGAAGCATGCCTTATTTTATAACTTTAGTTTCAGCTATAGTTGGTTGTCTATAGTTTGTGTCTTATATTTCAAGCTATTTGCAATATAGCTATAGCTTAATCGACGATTCATAGTCTGCTGCTTTCATATATAAGCAATGTCGCCACCAAAACCGTAATTTCTATGCCTCTTTAGAGACAGGATACATGAATAAGTAAAATTAAGCAATTGTTCAGTGACTAAGATTTTGACTTGTCTTAATGCTTAACTTAAAATGCTTTTTTAATATCTAAATGAAATAACGTTCAAAAATTGTATTGCTAATCGTTTAATAACTACCCCCTTTTCATTTCGATTGTATTTCAGTTTATGAGTCATTATGCATGTTTATTTTTAAACTTGCTATTCTTTATACTATAGCAAAAAAATATTAAAAATACTAACGCAAGCTCTTGCATACTTTGTAAGTTATGAACCACAAAATAAAAAATGTATTATCCAGAAAGTAAAAATCACCATTTTCTATATTAGAAGTGTATAAACTTACCTCTTTATAAGAATTTTTAGCACTTCAATTCTGTTTTTATAACTCTTTGGAATCAATGAAAAAAACACTTAAAAAAAACTTTCAGGTTAACGAACAAACTACAAATAGATCTACATCAGAATGGCGCCTTCGGAAGGGTTAACACTGAACTGTCGGATTTTTTAATGGTTATTATTTGCTATAACGGTAAACGGGAGGTAGTTACGAGTTCACTAAGCTTTCTACTAAAATACTATTTCTTAGAATACCTTTGAGTTAACCCACTTTGGAGTTTTGACCAGCTAGAATTAGGTTTCAGCCCTGTGTGAAGCGTCGTCTACGAGAAGAACACAAGAACGCAGGGGAGGGCTAAAAAATAAAATAAAGGCCTGAGATCTAGACAGTAGTATATAGAAGCATTCATTATTAAATGATATTTAGTACTTTTTTCTTAAGGGTGGTAATACTAATCTTCTGAATACAATTAAACAGGCATTTCAATGATGACTTTTGCTGTTTATATACAATAAAATAGTACGAACTTGTACATTATATAGGGTAATGTAAATGTATGATGGAAGTAAACTGTAACTACTTTTTTCTTAAGGGTGGTAATGCTAATCTTCTGAATACAATTAAACAGGCATTTCAATGATGACTTTTGCTGTTTATATACAATAAAATAGTACGAATTGTACATTATATAGGGTAATGTAAATGTATGATGGAAGTAAACTGTAACTAATGTAGTAGCCCTTATATCTGCAACCTGCTACATCAAACCTTGTCTGATTGTAAATAATAAGCCTATAAAAAGATAATCAGCTTGGTGTTCTTAACTTTTTTAACCTATCTTCTTTACTTTTAATAATTATTCTGTAATTTGTAGAATTGCATAATTCTCCAAGTATACTGAAGAATGTTGCTAGAATTCAAGACAGAGCAAAGCGTATCTCGTACAAGATAATGAACGTTTCCAGTATATGAAAACCTAATTAAAATCAATTCGTCTTTTATTTCAATAGGGTGTTTTGAATATGTAAAATTAACACAAGAATAGGTGATTAAGATTTATTATTAGTGGTTTCTAATTATGTCGCTTACTTTTCTAATAAAAACTTTGTAATCAAGTATCAAGATTGTATTAAATAGTTTAATCTCGTTGCCTTCGTTTTATTGTTTCGCAGTACCTTTTCTCGGCCCGGTTTTTCAGTTTTTTGTACAATGTACGTTGTAATTCTACCTGATTTATGAATTGGGCAATTATAATGTTAAAAAATTAAATGTTCTTGTATACCACATAATAAACTTACATTTACATTGTACACAAAACTGGAAAATCGGCGGTTATGATTTTTTCATCGTTCCTTAGCGAATGATTGCAACTGTACTTTATGCAGGACTGCATTATAAATTACCGTTTATAACATGTTTTGCGTCTAGCTCTTTATATAGTACTAGTAAAATAAAGTAGTATACCAATAGTAAAAGCACACTAAAGTTCTACATTATAGACTTGTTATATAGATATCTATTTTTTGTACATAGACTGATACCCGATATCCTGATTTGAGGTTGGTAAGTTCATTTTATTCGCAATCGTATTGGTAATGAGTCCATTCCTGACCATTTAGAGGTCCGAAAATGCATCATTGTTTGTAACTTTGACATTCTCATGGTCCGAAACGACCTATTTTCGCACCTCTACGTGTCTTTAAATTCAGCTACTAGGTGGCGCGCAGAAAATTACATCGCCAAATGCGGTGTATAAATGGCTGTATAAATCATGTTTGGTAATGTTGCGGACCTTGGCTGCTAAAGAACGAGTACCCAGGTATTATTATTATTAATTTATAAATACTCCTATTCAATAAAATCCTCGAAATATTATGCGATCGAATTTGATGATGTAAGTGGCGACATACGTTATGCCAATCCCAACCGATGACATTTTGCATCTGTCAAGAATTTTAGATAATTCGGTATTTAAAGGACGATTGCGAATAAAATAGTATACAAACCTCGGCAAAAGTACCATTCCTGTGTCTCGATATTGTTCTCTCGACAGGAATGGAGTACTTTCGGCCTCGGTATGTAATGTACTATTACGGCTTGTTTATTAGTTTGCACAACGACTGACAATAAAGTTTACCTTATTACCTTAGGGGAGCAAGTAATTTACAGATGCACATTGTATATCGTTTTATTAACTAGGAATAGTGAGTTTGCAGCGACAAATTAAACTTTATGTTATACTGCAATTTTTATTGATAAGTTGACATACATATCATCTGAAGGAAAATTATCTGATTGGTTTCGATACTTTTGGTAGTGTAAGGTTTTAAAATCCAGTCTAGGGTATATAGTCCAATCGGCAGGGTACAAAAAAAAATGTTTTCGGTTCTTTAATGTTAACAGCGATTTTATTGTGCAAATCTGCTCATAATAGTGTGTAGAATAATACATGTAGTTACGTACTAAATCGTAGTGACAGCAGAAAAGTTATTAACAATTTAAGGTGCGTACAACCGTTTTCGAGGCAGTTTTTTTCCGTAGCTCATCAGGATGACTTCCTACGAAAAAAATAATCAGCATATGATTTGTTTGTAATAAAATAACTACAGAATGCCACCAATCCGATTGTTATAATTGCAATAATTAAGTTGCAAAATAAAAAACTGACAAAATCGCGTGTTTTTTTAAGTTACCATAAAAATTTAAATAATCAACCAATATAAACTTACGTTAAATATAGTTTAAATTATGTGCAATAAGCACCGAAAACCCGTAAACTAGGTACGCAAAACTTTTCGTTTAATAAGGTTTTATATGGTTACTGCGCGTACATCTGCCTTTGAAGCTTGAACTCTGCATATACACGGTATGTAAATAAAGCTAGGAATAAAATTCATATTTTTTGGATAATTTGTTAGGAAGAAACACTGGCACACGTCAATTTTATTTTTTGCGAATTTTATGAACGTCAGTTTTAATTTTTTAACTTACTACTGTGAGACCTATGACGTTGTTTCGTTATATTACCATATGCGAAGTGTACTGTCAAGTTTTAAATAATGAAATTGAAATTAATACAAGACTAATCTTTCAATAATCTGTATTCTGTCATTAACACACTTGGATTCTTAGCAACATTTTAAATCTTACATGCTTTGAAATATAATTTTCAAAAATGTTATTTAAACATTACAAAAGAAAGAACTGTTACAAACATACAGTAAATAAGATAAGGTACAAGAAAAACCTACAAGCTCTATAGTAAACTAAATCTAAGCCTTGGTTATTACATGTGTGATGCACCTTTAATAAAATGAAATTAATATCAATAGGTTTATAAACATAATAAGATAATTCAAAACAGAATTGGTTAAAGAGTATATAAACATAACGCAATAACAATATTACTTTATCTAGCAAAACCGAGAATATAAAACGTATTCATTTGTATAGAGATTATAAATTAATTCTTCTCATCATCTTCATAAACTGGGAGTATAACTATTTTTGAAATAGACCTTTTTATTTCACCACCGGAACACTTCACTGTCACAACACGAACTATATTGTCCTTCCCAGGATGGACTGCTATTACTCGACCTAGCTGCCATCGTGCTGGAGGTACATTATCTTGCTTTATTAGTACCACTGTTCCTGTTTGCAGTTGTGAAGACTGCCTTTTCCATCTTTGACGTTCTTGTAATTCAGCAATGTAATGTTTTGACCACTGATCCCAAAAATGCTGTGTCATTTTTTGTATGTGTTCAAATCTATTTAAACGTGCCATAGGAATGTCTCGGATATTTGGATCCGGAATTGACGTAAATGTTTTCCCAATTAAAAAAGGAGCAGGTGTTAATGCTTCTATGTCGGATGGATCTGTGGTAAGAGGAGTGAGGGGCCTTGAATTAAGGATGGATTCAACTTGACAAAGTAGAGTACTGAACTCTTCATAAGTTAATGCAGTTTCATTTACAACTCTTTTTAAAAAATGTTTTGTGCTCTTTATGCCAGCTTCCCAAAGACCACCAAAATCGGGGCATAGGGAGGAATAAAATGCCATTGAATATTTAACGCTGAACTATGATTTTGAATTTGGTTAGAGTGCTCTTGCAAGAAATTTCCTAACCTTTGTAACTCATGAGTTGCTCCTTTAAATGTTGTGCTATTATCACTAAAAAGGTGCAATGGTTTTCCTCTTCTAGCTATAAACCTACGCAAAACCGCTATAAATGCTGAAGTGGTTAACTCGCTTACTAACTCGAAATGTATAGCTTTTGTACTAAAACATATGAACAAACATAGATACGCTTTTGAGACCTTACTTCCCCTTCCTTTACGATCTTTTATAAGAAATGGTCCACCATATCTAGACCTGTTGAATGAAATGGATTCATTGTTAAGAGTCGTTCACGAGGCAAGTTTCCCATTAATTGATTATTTAACTGCCCTTGAAACCTCACACATCTTATGCATTCACGGACAATCCTTTTTACGGTACTTACACCACTGATTGGCCAAAATCTTTCTCGAACACTATTTAATAGAAGCCTTGCTCCTGCATGTAATAAAAATTTGTGTTCATTTCTGAAAATTAATATTGTTAAATGATGATTTTTTGGAATAAGCATTGGATGCTTTTTATCGTATGCAAACTCAGAAAGCTGAATCCGCCCACCAACCCTTAGAATTCCTGACGAATCTAAGAATGGCGATAAAGATAAAATTTTACTTTTGGATCTATGGGAATCTTGCTTGTTAAGTTAGCAATTTCTTTAGCAAAACATTCTCTTTGAGTTATCTTCACTAGTTGAATTAATGCCTTATCTAATTCATTTGTTGTTAAACAACCATACTGTCGTTCTCTATTGACTAAACAGTTTTGAATAAACCGTAAGCTGTATGCTACAATTCGTATAAGTTTAGTTAAAGATGAATAATTTTTAATTGAAAATATGTCATCTGTAAATGTGATTACTGTAAATACTTGAACCTGTTTTCTTTGTTCAGGTAATTCACCTTGCATGTTGGTTTCACTATGAGATAAGTGCTCACTTGATAACCAAGCTGGTCCGTGCCACTATATCCCTGATTACCAACTGATTTGGCAACACTCCGCAAGATATTAAATCTGCAGGGTTCTCTCCTGATTTTACATACCACCAATCCTTTGGCTTGGTCAAGGATTGAATGTCCGTTATTCGGTTTGCTACATATGTGTTATAGTTAGTTGCCCGTGATCTCACGCATCCCAGTACCACCTGTGAATCACACCAACGGTACTCCCTTGTGATAAGTAGGTTTAAAGAGGATTTAAATTTTTTAATTAATTGAGCAGAAAGGACTGCGGCACATAATTCTAAGCGTGGTAAAGTTACAAACTTCGTGGGTGCCACTCTCGATTTGGCAGCTAATAAACTTACTTTGGTTTCACCCTTATCATTCATCGAACGTAAATATATGCATGTACCGTATGCACGTTCCGATGCATCTGAGAATGAATGCAACTAAATGCTTCGACTCTGAGACATGATTGCATGACGTGAAACTTGAATTTGATCTATATATTTTAATTTATCTCTAAACGCTAACCATCTTGAGTAGATATCATAAGGAATTGATTCATCCCAACTTACATTACTTTTCCAAAGATCTTGGATTATAAGCCTTGCTACTATGATAATTGGAGATAATAGCCCTAATGGGTTGAATAATTGAGATGTCGCCGCCAAAATGGTGCGCTTTGTTATCTGCGTTTGAGCCTTGATTTGTGTTATTGAATATGAAAATGTATCTGAATCTGGACACCAATAAACCCCTAGAGTCTTCTTACCTTTTTCTGTAAGTGATACTGAATTATTTATGTCTGTTGACTTATCATTCAATTCTTTAACATTGCTTTTCCATTTACGTAACTCAAACCCACCTGTATTTAAGATACTACTCAGATTATCCTTTATATTTTTTAATTCCCCAATAGAATTTGAACCTGTCAAAAGATCGTCTACATAAAAATCTTGCCTGATTATGTGTGCTTTTTTTTGATAAATAGCTTCAACATCTAATGATAATTGAATTAATGCCCGAATAGCTAAATACGGTGCTGCAGAGGTACCATATGTTACAGTGTTTGATTCAAACGATTGTAAATCTTTATTAACATTTGATCTTCGAAACGAATTCAAAAATAGTCGACATAACTTTGACTACTAATGGTATTATAAGTGACCATTTTTAATTAAAAACTGTCTAAATTTGACAATTTGGGAGCAAGGCTCGTTCACGATCAACTCCATTAGTTTCTTCATTTTTTGGTTGTAGTATAGTGAATTAACAGCTTCTTAAAAAACATCTGTAATTTTCAAAAGCCCAGGAAAACCATGCAAATGCATTGGTAACTGAGATCCCAGAATACAAGATAAATGATCTTCGTCATATAATGCATATTTATTACAAAACCGAATGATCTCGTGTAACAGTAGAAAATCTGAGAATAAAAGATGAACTGGACTGATATGGGTCGAACACTTCTTTAAGCATAATTTTACGTAACATGGGATTTCGTTGGAGAAAAACGCAAATTAACAGAAATGTTCTGATAGAAAAAAAAAGAAATAAACTGTCTAAGAATTATTTGCAAAAATCAAATACTTTCGGAGTCAAGGGCGATCCAGTGTATATTTAGATGAAACATGTATTTGCATATTACCCATACTTCGTATAAACGTTGGAGCGACGAAAACATCAAAGGTGTATTTCTAAAGGAAATAGACTGATTATAATTCACGTGAGATGGGGTTCATACCCAATTGTCTTTTAATTCTTCAATCTTGAACTAAGACGGTGATTACCACAATGAAATAAACTTCGAGAGTTATGGTAAATGGTAACTTATTCCAAATCTGCCACGACGGTCGGTCATAGTGATAACGTGCCCTATCACAGTGTACCAAATAAACCGCCACCTACATCACATTCCAGGAAAGCTGACAGGATAAGACTGGTTAACGACGAAACTAAATATACCTTTTCATCCTAATATGATAAAACCTCAGCTTTATGAGATCATAAACGAGCTTAGAGATCAGTATAAATCTTACAAATGTAACACTTTACCTACTTGAAGAACATGGTCTCACTGTATTACGACTACCACCTTACCATCTGGATTTCAATCCAATTGAGCTTATTTGGGCCACAGTTAAAAATAATGTCGCTCAAAAGGATACTAACTTTAAGTTGAATGACGTAAAAGAAATGTCCGAACTTGAATTTAGTAAAATAACAGAAGCTGAATGGAAGAAAAGACCGAGAAATACAGCTTACAAATCTGTTCAAGATATAGATTTACTCTAGGTCTTTTATTTTAAATACAGTCATATTTATAATTGGTACCTAAAATACTACATTGAAATATAATAAAAGATTTATTTCCAATTAATTCAAGCCTGGGCTTCATTTTATTTATGTTTAAGTTTATTTCCTTAAATTGTAAGCATACTTAGAAATTATATCCTACGCCAATGGAAAATATCCGTCCAGACAGAGTGAAGTTGGGCGTGCCCAAAGTATCTTACCTCTCGTCAAAATTCGTGGCACTTGCTATACCTGACTCACGCGAGGCTACGAAGACGCGTGATGAGAGCCATTGTCGGTTTTTGGTAGCTTCTCCAAAGACAATATGCAGCGCATGTGCCCTCAATGTGGACTTTTTTTGACATTCATGTGTATGTTTACCCGCACGTGTATTTTGCGTAGTTTATTTAATGATTTGCGAAGTATGGATGTACTTTCAATCTGCTGCTTATTATTATATATTAACGAAAGCATTTATTTTTTATTTTTATTTAGCCGCCTTATTATTCTAATTTGTAATCTACTAATCTTAATTTGAGCAAGATTTTTAATTCGACTAAAAGTATATTTGAGTTTTATAAAGACGGCCTCAGGCAAAGTTTTTAAAATGCCCTGAAGATTCTTTCAATCGCATATCCATTAATAAATCAGACCCTGTATACTGCCTTCTGTTTTTATATAATTGGGTAATCTACCACCGCCTTTTCTGTTTTTTTTTTTTAATAAAGAATAAATGGTAAAAAGTGCAGCAGCACTTATCACTACTTTCTCACCAGACGACATTGCTATTATTACTACTGCAAGTGAATCGAGCTGATTGAGAAGACACGCATACGCATGAAATAAAGTGACTGCACATAACTTAAGAACACATAAGTTGAGTACACACGCATATTCGTTCGTACTCAACTCATATCCGCTCAGATGTATACCCACTTTAAGACCATAGAAGTTCGAAGTTTGGTCTATATCTTGGTAATAAAAAATTTAAAAATATGCCCCAAATAAATTAAATAAAAGAGTATCTTGTGTAAAGACTAGTTTTATTGCAAAAACCACTATTAAGTAGAAAAAATGGGTTAACGGTATAACCAAATAGCGACATATTTTCTTCAATTATCATGCATATGCGTTTTTACTGAAATTCCCACATTTAAGATGGGTATTCTTAAAATTACTCTTGAATAGGGCTCTTGAATGATAAGTCGCATCCCATGTCGCAATATACCCATATAAACATCCAATGTCCAGGCCACATGGACACGACAGGTCATGTCGATATGTGTCATTGAATTGCCCTTTATATGGGCTATTCAATGATACCCCACATCATTATTTACAAACTTTATGAACTAACGCTTTATCCGGCCGAGTTGCAAACATAGACTTGAAGCTAGTTGACTGAAGCTGTTAAACCTGAAATTAGATTTCAAATTGGATGATTAGTTTTCGAGATCTAGGGAATCTACAGTTATACAGACGGATAGCAGACGGCTCACACAGGGCTGAAACCTAATTCTAGCCGGTCAAAACTCCAAAAACCATTGTTAAAATCGAAGGTATTCTAAGAAACAGTATTTTAGTAGAAAGCTTAGTGAACTCGTAATTACCTGCCGTTTACCGTTACGGCCAATAATAACCAAAAAAAACCGACAATTCCGGTAAAGTGCAGGTCAGTGTGAACCCTTCCGAAGGCGCCAATCTGTGTAGATGTCTTTGTAGTTTGTTCGTTAACGTGAAAGTGTTTTTTTGTGGAACTGTTTTTTTAAATTGATTTCAATAATTTATAAAAACAGAATTGAAGTGCTAAAAATTCTTATAAAAAGGTAAGTTAATACCCTTGTAATGTAGAAAACGGTGATTTTTACTTTCCGAATAATAAATTTTTTTTTTGGTTTATAACTTAGAAATCTTGCAAGTTCTTGCGTTTGTATTTTTAATATTTTTTTGCTATAGTATGAAGAATAACATATTTAAAAATCAGCATGCATAATGTTGCATAAACTGAAATACAATCGAAATGAACATGGATAGTTATTAATCGATTAGCAATATATTTTTGCACGTTATTTCATTTAGATATTAAAGAAGCATTTTAGGTTGTGTAATATTTCTTAAAATAAAGAAGAATTCGTGTAAATGCTATCTATTTTACGTCTCTACCTTATTTTTTAATAACATAATTATGTAAATAACTTTTTCTTGGAAAGAGTATAAAAGTATCAAACTGACCCAGTTCTAGTGACTAAAAGATTTGTTTTTTATTTTTTTTAATTTTGATTATTTTATTATTTTTATACTATTCCAGTCATTTGCTTTCATTTAAGCCTATAAAATAATTTTGACCAGCTAGAATCGGTTTCCAGTCCTGTGTGCGGCGACGGGAAAATATAAAGTAGCGCTTCCGTATCTTAATAAAACCAGTGCTAAAAGAAAACGAATGGGAATTCTGAAATTGGTATTCAGAAAGTAATTTCACAATATCTCGGTTGGGTTTTTAAAAACTATTTTAATATTTTTTGTATTCCTCAAATGGATAACCCAAATTAATTTATATAATTTCATATAATAAGAAAATTTTATAGTAGAAATGAAGGTTAAAGCTTAACAATAACGTAATTACATATAAACGAATCCTAAGAAAAAGTCAAAGCACTATTATAATGTACAAAAGTACTGTAATTTAGAGCTTTACAAATCGGTCACTTGTGTGACTATTAATTTTATAAATGTTTTGTGTATGTATACAGTCCACTTAATTCAACATTGACAAAAATCTTTTGTTAGTGTACTGTTGCCTGTGTACTAGTGTTCAACTGGTTTTGTCTTTTATAAATTATAAAATAAACTTCGTTTTTAACTTGTTAAAGTAACTAAATACCGAATATACTCTTTTAAATAATTTTAATTTAAAATGCCCCTAAAGAGTGCAGACATAGATGAAGAGTATAAGAAAAATAAGGGTTTAAAGCAAGCTGATGTGAGAGCTTTGGCAGAATGGGTTATAAAACAGCCTCACTTACCACCAATGACTGGTATGTTTTTATTTATGGACTGTGTATTTGGAGATATTATGTTTTACTATATCCCTTTTATGATTTCTTTTTTCTATATTAATATGTGGTTCCCTTTTTGATTTTTGATTTATTTTAAAGAAGTCCTATTTGATGTAATCTTTGGAAAATCTTCAAATAAATGCGTGCAAGTAACTACAAAAAGTTAGCCATTTATAAGTTAAAGATTGAATGTCGTAATCTTATTTGTCGCATAAGGTCTAAAATATTCTGGAATTTATCTGCTATTTGTCCTTTGTAGCTTTCAATTAATTTTCATATATTTACATTTCTGCTTCAATTCCCACTCAACATCCCACATCTTCAACTAATCTTACTCGATCCCTATTTGAGGAACTGTACATTATTGGTTTTAAAAAGTATGTTATGCGTCAGCCAATTCACTGCCTATTAATAACTTGAACTAATACCACAGGTTAAATTTTTTTCTGAAAATCTAAAATTTCCTTTAAATTTAATATCATAGTGTATCTAAAATAAGAATAGTAAGTACATAGTGATCCAAAATGGGTGAATTTCGCGTCTTAAGTTTTAGTGTATTTCACGTTGTTAGTGTGGCTACATTGAAATGCATTGTGTCAAATTACAGCGTCAACTCGTCACTTTCTCATTTACATTGTTGTATTTTGCCACGTTGTTCCTAGTTTTTATTGAATGGTTTGCTTTATTTTGTTTAATTATAATGATATTAATACAATGATATTAATTGGCAATTAATAATAATCTTTAACGTAATTTTGTAAAATGCCTATACCACTCTTTTTTGAGAAGCCACTGTAAAATAAAAGAAGGATAAAAATGTCTGAAAGGTATTCGTGTTGCCAACGTGACAATAATTTAACGTGGCAGTAAATTCAAACCGTCCTGTATCTGAATCACACTGTACCTTTGTCACTTGTGGTCCTATTAATCAACTGCTGTGGAAGCTTGAAAGAGTTAGAAGCTCCTCTTCTATCTATTTAGTGTTATATTTCGGATGTTATGACACAATTATTCAAATAACATTTTGTTAGTATTATTGTGTACAAGAAAAGTTGAGTCTAGTGTGGCTAATAAAAATGCATGGTGTTATTTTTTGCTTTTTAAAGTGGATTCTACTGATAAAAGATCAGTTTAACTACCTTTTAAGTTAATATTGATTGAAAGATCTTGAAAGAATACGGAAAAAAGTATGGTCACTTACTTTTATCTTTTTTGCGATGTATTCAAGACTCAATATCTTGTAATCTTTACGTGATCTAGAAACCTCCGAGTTTATAGCAGAATATTACAACAAAAATATATAAATATATCGTATCTTTTGAATAAAGATTTTTGTATATTAAATAAAGGCATTTTTATACCGCGTGTCCATTTAGTAATCCGTTCTTCGTTTATAGATTTCTCGCTACCCACACAGAAAATTCAATTAAGGAAGTGTTAATGAAGTTAAAGAAGGCACACTTTTAAAATTAGTGGTACATATACAAGGTGTCTCAAAAAGTGTGACATAGAAACGTATTTTTCACGTTTCAAAAAAGCCTCTTTAGGTTTTCTTTTTTGCCCTTAGATGTAATATTGCCAAATTATAATTATCCTTTGTTGATTTTTTGTAAAAATCTTGGGTAAGGTTTTAGTTAAAATCAATTTATTACAGGTGTTACGAGTAAATCTTCTTTATACAAGAGATCAAAATGTTTTTTTAAATATCGACATTTTCAAATCCATTTCTTGCGATTTTTCTAAACCGACACCCTGTATTTTATAATACCTGTCAAGCATTTACTTTATTTTATTTTGAGACCTAATCGTTTTTAAAAACATCCCGAATCAAAGAAAGACGATGCACTTTTTACTTATTAGGAGTATAGAAGACAGCTATGATTTTTTATATTAAATTTTGACCTCTTTATGTTGTTTTTAAAACACTGCAAGTTAGGTGCAAGATTAAAGATTATGGCTTATATCTTTTTCTTCTTCAAAAATAATTTAAATATATGTTATGAAAAATTAGAAAATATTTTGTCCTCCTAGGTCCTACTTTGGTAAAGGTTTTGATCAGAAATTACTTTTCTATTTGGCATGATTGGTAACTCTAATATTGCTAACAATATTTATATGTTGACGCAAAAGATATGTTTCTCATAAAATAAAATATTTCTAATCAAACAGTTATGTACTTCTAAAACGGTGTACTATTGATTAGCAGGTACCTATATCTTTCCTAAATATATTAAAGACAGGACCGTAGCTAGAGCAGGGCAAGCAGGGCTTGTGCTCACGGCGCAAAATAAAACACATTGAGGCACCCTGGAGTTGCTAAGTTGTACACAATTACACGTATTCGCCTATAGGCAAATTCGTTTGCGAACCGCAGTGGCGGCAGCCAATCGCGGTGCTAGGTCTGATGGTGTAGAGTGTACACATTCTTCCAGATATACATATACGTGTCGATGTCGATTTTTGTGTTATTTAATTTTCTATTACAATTGTATGCGAGAAACTTACTATAAGTGTTACTATATCTATATATTGCGGTGATATACACATATAATAAAACAAAATAATAGTACAACCGTATATCACTACAATATTTTTTAAATAACAAATTTTGCCCCGTCACTAGCTCAAACTTTAGTCTCAGTAAAGCAATCGACAAATATCTCTTTAATCTGAAATAAATCAACCTTACTTTACCAAATTTTGATATCAACGGGTCCACCTGTAATGATGACACCAGGGCTGGGAATATTGTAACAAGCTGCAAACTAATATTATTTCCACACAAAGAAGAAAATGAACAAGAAACGAAATTCAAACATAAATAGAGACACAATTTTATTTCAGCACAAATAAATAACACATAAATAAAAAATAAACAGAAAACAAAAACTACAAATCAGCCTTTTATTATTGTTGGGGATTTCTACGTAATTTTTTATATATTATCTCTAAACTACAAATCAAAAAATTAAATAAAAATTAAACTTTTGTATTCTAATAATATCAATTTAGCAATTTTTCATTTTTTTTATATATATAAAATTAGGTTGTTTTCTCAAATGTTAAATTTTTTAATTTATATACTTTAATTGTCCCAATGTAAAATATTTAGATTTCTTTTTAATAAAATCTTAGTCCGAAATTATTTCTTTTACTGGCCAGTATAATGAAAATTAAAATCACTGACTATTTTGCCGCACACTCGATACTTCCTCTAACCGAACCCGGGAAAAAAATACTGTTATAATATCCACAACCAACCTCTTGACTGGTGGCAAAGATATAAAAATGCAAGTTTGCAGAAAACTAATTCTTCGTAAATCTCTTTCCAAGTTAAAAATTTTATATGTTGTGAAGTTATCCAAATCAATTCTATAATTTATTATCTTCTTGATATTACGACGAAAAGGTAAGTTATATGCATTTCTTTGCACGAAATTTCATTTGTTAAAATTTGTAACCTCACTTTGTTCTTTCAAATTATTAAAATGCATGTTTTTTATAGGTTAATCAATGCACAAACGACACAACCTCCTCTCAATGCGTTCTGGAGATTACTGATTGTTTTTCACAATACAAATTACATTAAAACATATAGGAACAATAACTATACAACATAATCAAGTAATCCATGGACAAAATTAGACACTTAATATTTTTTAAATAAAATATAAATTTCTTTAAATTTTAGATTTAATCACATAAAAAGAATCCCCAACACTTCCTTAAACTAACAATATAACATTTTTATTTCTAAAACCCAACAATAACCCACAATTTGAGTCGAACAAGCAAATTTTCACACTCGACAAAAATTGTAATAATTTCCATTTAAATCTGTCCACATACCAATTTTACCCTTTAATCTTTACACAATATGATTATATAACGTTTCCCAATAGTTTGACATCAATAACAAACACTTACGATACAAAATTAACTCGAAATAATAGTTTAATATCGGCACAGGTGTATGGACATTTTTAAATTGAATTGGCTGAGAAAACACACATAGAACTACATAAACTTTATACAATTTCCACAGCCAAGATGTTATCCAACAAAACTCCAACAATAACATCATGAACCTACATTAATTAAATTAGAACGGTGGCTCGATAAGCCAATACTATGAATCGCAAAAGGAAAAAATCGCCCATTTTGAATATAAAGCAAGGTAAGTTACTTTTATATATAATCAAATCTACTCATAATAGCCCGTTTTATTATATTCTAGGTGCAATTTACCAAATTTGAGCTATTGACGGAAGATCAAGAAAATAATTCAACGTACCAATCGTTGTATTAAAAATTACAATTATCAAATTATATACACACTTAAATAGTATCATTTTGTTGAAATATAAAACTTCTTATGCATGTCAACATAATGTGAATAAATTATTCCACTAAAGAAACCCATTTTGAAAAATTATTTTCAAAAATTTGAGGTTATGTAATGAATAGATCGGATTGTTAAATAATCTTGCATGAAATGTAACTATAACAAGTAATTATCGCAAATAGGATGTATTTATCTTAATTCCTGTATTAATAAAACAAACCTTTTAACAGAGATTCGATTACAAACGCCTGAAAGATAGGCAACCCAAATTACCTATTTAACATTTCTACCTGCAAATAACACAGCAATATGTATGTACTTATTATGTGTTGTTAAAATATTCTCCTTAATTTTGTAGACTACGACTTATTTTTTGTTTGAAATACAATTTACTTTTAAACAATTGAATAATTTTATTTTGCCAATACAAATTACATAATTTACATTTTAAATAAACTTATTTGAAGATTGAGGGGTGGGGTGCGCAAAAAATGTCCCTTGCTCACAGCGCAGAATTTGCTAGCTACGGCCCTGATTAGAGATAATATCACCGTGGAAAGTTCTGATACTGTATCTTTATCTCTTTTAAGGTAATAGAAGAAGAAAATGTTATAAAACTGTCTGATGTATTGTGTACACTCGGTATATAAATTAGATATCGTCTCTTATTCATAAAAAAGTACCATTTCAAAAGTATCAGCTGCAAATCGGTTCCAGGTTGTTGGTTTTCAGCTATAAGTGGTTTTAAACTTATCATATTTAAAATTTAAAATGTACACTCTTCGGGTTTGATCTATACCCCGATATTACGGTTTACTTAAGGTACTGTTAATTATGGGGAGATATGAGAATAATATGTAAGATGCAATAATATTGTTGATTGAAAAATAGAACAGTTAGCCGTAAAAACCTATCAAGATCCCAAAAGTGCCTTAAACGTAGTAGAGTGCTAGACTGCGTTTTCTCATTTCACAAACCATCAGATCTTTTTGCTGGACCCTGTATAAATTGTTATGTTTATATACTATATTCAAATAATGTTATATGTTATGTTATACCTTATATGATTTTATGTTCCATACTGTATTGTTGGGTTATCTTTATATGGATTAGAATATGTGATGATTAATATAAATTATTTTGTTTCCATGATAATGTTAGAATATTTTTACAAACATCAATTTTAAGAAAATCTTAATAAAACATAAAGGTAGAGAAAATCGAAATCTAATCAAACATGCAGAGTGATCCAAAATGAGTGAGGACGGTTTGAATTTCGCGCCGTAGAATTAGTGTATTTCACGTTATTTTAGTGTGGCACTATTGAAATATGTTCAAATTACAGCGTCAACTCGTCGCTTTATATCGTTGTGCTTTGACACGTTGTTACAGTTTTTCATATAATTTTACTTCGTTTCGCTTATATAATTATAATGACATTAATAAAATGCTATTAATTGATAACTCATCATTTTTGACGTAATTTTGTAATATACCTATATCATTCTTTTTTGAGACGCCAATATTAAATAAAAAAAAAGATCAAATATCTGAAAAATATTCCTGTTGCCAATTTAAGTTGGAGGTAAATTCAAACCGTCCTCAACCATTTTGTATCACACTGTATTTAGTCCAAGATCAGTACTATCATTTGTATGCTCCTTACTTCATGGAAACCCTGTATACTTATGCTAAATATATACTTTTATTTTAGAATTGCAAATCATATTATTTTTGCAAAGTTGCTACTTTAGCATTGAAATGGCCAAATCTACAATTGATAATTTCTTCACGGTAAGAACTCATTGCCCAGAATTTTTTGCCGAAAGGGATCCCTCTACAGCAGCAGTCAAACAAATTCTTAATGTTAGGTAATACATATAAAAAGCATTGTTTATCTAAAATCTAAAAAAACTTATTATTTTAGTGTATATACACCATTACCAAAACCAACTCCAGAGAATTATAAACTGATATACTGTAAAGTATTGGATTCAGATCCTTCCAACTATGTTGTTACTGATCAATTCAAAGCGTTTGACATGAGCTCAATGTTATGGTTAATGCAAGAAGGTAGTCAAGAGGGGACCATAATTATTTTTGATATGAAGAATATTACTTTTGGACATTTTTTGAAAATGAGTATTATGACAACGAAGAAGTTTATGTATTATTTGCAGGTAATATTTTGTTTATATATAATTACAATATTAACTAGACTTAAGCCCGCTCTTCCAATGGAAAAAACTTAGTTGGAATAAATTATTTAGCATATAAGAGAAATTTAAAAGGATGTTATAGAAATATTAAAATTTCTGAGCGAGAATCTGCAAACAACTAAGGTATAAGACATGTTAAACAAATTTGCTTTTTTTTATTAATCATTCACTTCTATAGAAAATTCTAGTTTACCTACCACGCCCATTAACATAAAGCCACGCCCGCCAAATCTACCATTGCACTCTGGTTCATGTTTAATCCAACCATATATGTGGTTTGGGGGAGAAACTTATATAGGCCGAATCTATACAAACTATGACAAACAGATCTTATGTTCACCAGACTCACCGATTGCACTCTTCTAATTCATGCTGACTCCAACCATATCTTTGGTTTGGGTGTGAAATTTACAAGGGCCAAGCCTATAAAAGGACAAACCTACAGACAAAAAGCTTTACCATGTCTACTTATACTTTATAGGCTCTCCGATTCACCCTATCGTCATTCGCTAGCAGCTATTAAGCTCTTATATTAGTGCTTATATAATAAACATGTCACCCCACCAGATACAGTATGACTCCAACTGATCCTATATTATGTCATGACAATTAGTGCCAGAAAGTTTATGCAGTTGCCATAGAAGTAAGTTCTTAATATATTGCATACAATCGTGATCGGTTTAGTAGTACTAGTAATACACAAGCATAACACAAGTTCTAAAGGGTATAGAACAGAGAAAGAATTGCGAGTGATTAGTATGTATACGAATACAACTAGTATAAGCATCGTTAGTGAAAGCTAGAAGAAGAAAACTGTAGGATATTGTAGCCTACTACTTACTAGTATTTTAGTTAATATTTGTAGCCTTGTGCAGTTAGAATTAGGAAGCATGCTGAGTACCTTTTTGATATTTTAATTTTATGTTGTTATATGTTATTTTGCTGATACACGAGTGACAAATGTCTGGTTACGCTACTGGGTTTTGGATGGTATATGTACAAGTTTTGTTGATCTCTAATTTGTATTACATACATCCATAATGCTATCAAAATTTGTTTTTCAAAGTATTCTTTACTTACAATTAACGGTAGCATCATTTGTCCTCTTATTGGCAGTGCATACATGATCAAGAATTTAAACAAATATTTATTCTAGAATATAACTACCGAATTTTATACTTGGTGTGGAACTGCGACAAATTCTTCTGGTTTTTCTATATCTAATAGTGACTGGGCTACTCATTTTCCAAGTATGTATAATTCTTTATCCTCAAGCGTATTATTTCAGTATGTGTGAAGCTGTGACATTCTTTTTTTCTTTTGTGGTTTTGAAATGTAGACGGAGACAATGTAAGGATGTGCCTAGGTAATATACGATGGCACTGGTATCGGAGTGGTGAAATATACCTCGTATCTCATGGCACCGATAGCTTTGATCATATGAACGACCTTACCAGAATTTAAGCAAATTTGGGGGAATTTCTTCCACAATAGGGAATTCTATCGTGCGAAACATCGCATGGACATGGAGTGCTGCTATTGACTTTTGCTGCCATCGTGCTTTAGAACGTTGAAAGCGCTGGTATCTGTTCCTTATTGTATGCGACATTGCTATCGTTACATTTAATTTGAATGATTTAGCTCTGTCATCGAAGTTGGCCATTTTCCATAAGTAAACTCGATCTTTTATAATGATAAGTATTGATATATTCGTTGATTGGAATAAATCTTTCGATAAGACAGTTCAGACAAATGACATGATCTGTTATACAATCATATTCAATTATTTTATCTTCCCATGATAGATATAAATATTTCTTTCACTGAGGCAACTGTAGTTGTCACTGAGTAGTTGCAGGATAAAAAGGTGTTATTCGTTATAATAAGCCTAACGATATAGTATATATACTGTATATGAGAAACCCTGTGAACACCATAATATCAGAATTAAGAATTAGAAATGCGAACTTTGCTTCGCACTGTAAGTCTCCAGATGCAGAAACTCGTGCGAACTCAAATTTGTAAGATATTGACAATGAAGGAGAGTTAGGTCGTTTAGCAAGTACAATTGTAAGAGTGGCTGCAGTTACCTTCAGAAATGGACGTAATACGAATACGAACGAAATGAGGATGGTTCGATGAAAATAAGGGTATGATCTAAAATGAGAAAAACGAATATAAAATGAAAGAAAACGCTCCCACTACTAAACCGAAACAAATAACCGAATGTTAAGCTGTATATCAAATATCATATACTTAAACAGTATATCAAAAATTTGTTATTCCTCCAATTGTCTCCACAATAGAGTTATTAAAGAACATTGATTTACTTTTGCAAGAATTTTATTCCATTTTCACAAAAGATCTTTTTCGCACGCTGCCGAGCAAACTAATTTATGCGCTGATAAAAGAGTAATTTCAGTGTGACTAACATAACAGTCATAACAGTAGGTGGATTTTACGTCTAAAATCCAAAACGTTTAAAAACAAGACGTAAAATTACTTTTTGTTTACTAATGTTGTAGTAGTGTATGATAGTTGTAGTGGATGTAGCTTTACATACAGTATGAGCAAAAAGTAACTCCATCAAAGGTGCATTTAAAATTTTCAACACATGTGTATTATAACACCAGAAGATTATAACAACTGTCACTGTCAAACGACTCTGATTATTTTGTATAATTCTCTGGTGTTATACTGCACAGAGCTTCAAAATAAAAAGGCGCCTCTGATGGAGTTACTTTTTGCTCATACTATATTTATGTAGGAAAAAAACATTGCTTTTGATCTTCTATAATATTAATTTGGTTATTCTGTGTGATGTTCTTTTTAAGCGTTTCTATTGGTCTAAGGAGGGTAGGCATCCAGTGTGGCATGTGTGTGAATGAAAGGGCGTGTATACATTATAATATATTTTATAATAATATGTAATATATCATACATGGTTTACTTCTTTTTTACATATTAAGCAGTCTGTACATTAAATACTTTATTCTTTACTGCGATACAACACAATATAACATACAGTGTAGTAACTTTCTTTCTCTAGCTTTCTCGCTTCACTCTCATTTTTCTTGTTTGTTATTAAAACTCTATGCGTGACTAACAAAATTTGTATACAACCTAGCATAACTGGATGACTGACTATTCTTTCTTCAATTTATCTAAATTTACCTGTTTATTGTTTTTCTTTATGTTGGGAATATATTTGCTAATACATCTTCTTATCAAGTTATATATTTTGAAAAGATAATGTAGTACTTTAACAGTTCTATAAATTACATTACAATACAAATCTGCGTGTGACTAACATAACATACAAATTCATATTTTATTGAGCCAAATTTTAAATAAAATTCATCTAAATTTTTCAAAATTTCTACTCATATAGATAAACAATTGCTAAAGGTATCGGTTGATAACATTTTGGGTGTACGCAATAATACTTCAATTAAATATACAATAATTCTTGGTTTTTAAGGAAATAACTTAATATTTTAGTACTATTTGTTACACTTGTTACTTGCTTATGGAACTGATCATTTGTGTATGCTTGTGAGTGTAGCTGTTGTTTAAGCAAATAACAACAAATATGTACACTGTAGTCAATATATTATTAACTGCAATGTTGGAGCTATTTGCTGATGTTTTACACCTGTTTGTTAAATTTGAATTTTTGCTCCCTACTGCAGGTTTACATTTCATTGGAATTTCCCAAAAGGCAAACATAATTTGATTTCATAATTTTGTGAAAGAGAACTATATGTATTAGTAGAAATTCTGCTTTTATCCAGATATCATAGGCTGCTCTCAAATGTACTGGCAAATGGATCTAAACTGCAATATTCTCTTGGTCTCAAATGCCTTGAGAATACTAAAATCGATGGTAGTAACATACATATTTTAAAGCAATTTCTAAGCCAATCAGGTTTGAGCCAAAATTCTGACTTGCTTGCAATCCTAACGGAAACATCTTGCACGCAAAACCTTACTGGTCCGAGCACAAGACTTCCTAATGTTGCCTTAGGTTGAGGAGGAGATGTAGTAATTGGATTGATTTAACATGCCTGCATTTGTTTAAATTGCATATTATTGTTTCAAAATTAGATAAACTGAAATTCTTTTATTTGAATTTATCATTTTCAGATTCTGTTACTTTGATATGTGAGAAGAGAACATTTTGTATTTGTAAAATAGAAATTTTAAACAAATAATATTATCTGCTGCAACGTTTCTGTTATTATATTTTATTACAGGATGCTATGCCCGTGAGGCTCAAAGGAATGCATTTCATAAATGTGGTGCCATTTATAGACAAAGTAATGGCTCTCATGAGGCCTTTTATGAAGAAAGAATTATTGGATGTTGTAAGTAACCTAAAAAGATAGCAGTGTTGGTAGAACCGATTAAAACACATTACATTTCAGTTTCACTTGCATACCGAATCAGTTGAGAGTTTATATAAATTTATTCCTAAAGAATGTATGCCCAGTGACTTTGGTGGAACAGCGGCATCGATTTCAGAATTACATGGTAACCTACTTATACTGTTTATAACTTTTACAACACTGCAATATTTTTATAATTTTGTTTTAGAATGCATGAAGAAAAGATTGACTGAGAATGCTGATTATTTCAGAGCTGAGGAAAAACAGGTTGTTGACGAGTCTAAAAGACCCGGGAAACCAAAGAATGTTGGAGACATTTTTGGTATTGAAGGAACATTTAAAAAGTTAGATATTGATTAAACAGAGGAAAAATATCATTGATATAAAGAGTTTCTTTCTATTGTCTATGTAGGGATTAAAGTAGATTTATATATTTATGTCGCTAACTTTTTAATCTTTGTGGTATCTAAGTACAATATGCATGTACAGATAAGATTTGTATTTCACATTTGATGTTTAACATAAAAATTGCAATATATGGGAGAGTTCATTCAATTAGCAGGTACCGGCGCAACTATGTATACACGTTTGGCACTACAAAACTGCTATGTTATACTTCCAGTTGGATGAACTCCTCTGTATAGCATATAATGTATTGATACGTTGGATATATTAAAATTACTTTATTTAATTAAAATGCATCTACTTACATTCTTGTATAATTCCAGATATATAATCTTTTGCAAAAAATAAAAATGTACGTATGTATACAGGGTAGTTAACAATTCATTGCACACTATTGTTAAATTAGATAAAAGCAATTCATAGGTCACTAGCTAGAAGCAAAAAAACGAAAACGTCATGTCTTTTTTTTAAGGTATACCGGAATAGCTATTTACATTACAAGCTGCGAAAGTTTACTTTTAGGTGCAAGGTGTTTTTGATTTGCCGATGCGAAGCGTAAGCGTAGCGGAGGTTAGTTAAAAACATCGAGCACTTGCTTTCAGGCTTTCGCAGCGTGTAATGTAATTAACTCTTCATTCTCCCATTGGCATTTATTAACCACCGTAAATAAATAAATAAATAAAATGATGATTCAGTGATTATAATAAAATAATGTTTGTATATACAACAGTACTGTTACCAAGGTAATGTTGACAACAGCCACCTTATAATATTATATTTTAAAAAATTGACAGTTTGACTTCGTTGTCCAGGGACCAAAAGTCTTTCATACCTAGCAACCACCTCGCATGTTTTACTTTCGCTTTCGGTTGCCTTATCAAGATAGAAAGTTACACTTTCGTAAAGGGGAGAGTGAAAACTATTTTTTGCACGTCCTATATATAAGGGTCTACTTTAGTTCCCCAAAAGAGGGAGGAAAGTAGCACTTTTACTCCCTGAAGGAGTAAAGTGTTTCCATGACAACAACAAGTAAACAACAAAAAAAAGTAATCGCGGTACATGTTAGGATTTATTATCCTGAAACTATGTGATTTTGGCGTTTACAGAGTTCAATGGTCAGAATGACATGTAACGAAATTTTCGGAAAACAATTTCGAAATTTTGAATTTTTGCGATTAAGTCCTTTAGGACGTGCAAAAAATAGCGTATATACCACTGGACTAAAGTGCCTTTTAATCCCTCATGTGTTTATTTTCCTCGCTAACTCTCGGAAAATAAACTCACATTCGGGATTAAAAGATACACTTTAGTTCCTGGGTATATAATATACTATTTTGCACGTCCTATATATAAGGCTCTACTTTAGTACCCCAAAGAGGCAGTAAAGTAGCACTTTTACTCCCTGAGGCAGTAAAGTGTTTCCATGACAACAACAACAAGTAAACAACAAAAAAAAGTAATCGCGGACATCGCGGTACATGTTTTTATGGATTCAGGATTTATTATCCTGAAACTATGTGATTTTGACGTTTGCAGAGTTCAATTGTCCGAATGACATGTAACGAAGTTTTCGAAAATTCCGTGAATTTTTGGGATTAAGTCCTTTAGGACATGTAAAGAATTGCGCATATACCACTGGACTAAAGTGCCTTTTAATCCCTCATTAATCCCTCACATTCGGGATTAAAAAATGCACTTTAGTCCCTGGGTATATAATATACTATTATTGCAACAACCTGGAATTTGGCTCATGGCCATAACTTGATATTCTGGTTGTCATGGCCACCTTAAACAATTTAAATCCACAATTTTTCCAGCAGTGGTAGTCAACTATTTTTTTTCTTATTGCACCGTATGGTTTTCACTTCAGATAGTAACAAAATACAAATGCAATGATGTATCATAAACAGTATTGCCGTCTGGTCCAATAAGTAATTTGCATTTAGAATACGTTTTCGACTAGTTACCTATAAAAATTTAACATAAATGTTGAAAAAAACAGTACTTAGCAATGTCTGAAATAACTAATAGTTTTTGTACGTGTATTAATGGGTTGGGTGTTTAATTAAAAGGCCCTCCCATGGCCTAGTGGTAGAGATCCTACTGCTCCATGGGCATATCGACAGATAGGGGCTCAAATCTTAGTTGCGAATGAGTTTTAAAATTTTAGCACAATCATTTGAGCTCGTTAGTATAAGCTATAAGGTATGAAAGTTGCATCAGTGATAAACTATGGGGGAGCGTAATGTACTTGCTATAACAGCCCCTTTATCTCCGTTACACTTCCATAAAAGTTTGTGTGGAACTCCGACGCGGCAAATACTGTAAAAGGGGATGGATCATATATGTATTAATATGATATATGGGGGTATTTAATATAATAGATACAGACACAAACAAAAACGTGATTGTAAAAAAGGTGCATTAAGAATTATAACTTACAACTTGCTTACCTTATAATAATATAATGCTCCGGCTAAATCTATTGCATTAGTGAAAAGCTTTATTCTCCACAGAATTGAAACTCTCAGGCGGGTAGCTTTAAAGGTTTTCTAAATTCTTACTAATTATAGACAAAATAGTAAAAAAATCACATACAAATAAATTTCCAAAATAATAATAACACAATTTTATTTTTATTAACACAAAACAATGTTAACGAAAATACGAAAATAGAAAATATATTTTCTATGATGTGAATTAAAAAGATTAAAATATCTCTTATTTGCGTATCTTTTTTGACATTAAATTATCAAAGGAAAAATCTGACTACAACAATTCTATCTTTTTAATTCTCTAATTAAATTTAATCAATCCCAAAATAGTTGAATTTCCCTTATCTGGAGGTTAATAACTTTATTTTAAAAATCACTTAATTTTCAAATATTATAAACTATAAAAAAAATTTGTTTACAGATTATAATTTGTATACAATTTTTATATATTTTGGTATGTATCTTTAAGATTTCTTAAACTAGTAAAAATTAACTAATATAAAAAAATTCAGGTTTTTATTTTATTTATTAATATCCATATGATTACTTCCTTTTTAAAAAATTGACGCCAGAAGATTATCAGCTTTATTTTCCAAATTCCCATGTACCTGCTGCCTGCTTTATTAAAGTTAAAAATGCAAGACATCGAACTATTCATAATTATGTCCATATGAAAAGATTTTACAAATCGGAATTCCAAATCCATAAAATTCTTATTCATGAATGGTAAGTAAATTGTCTTTATTAACATCCATTTATTATTAATAAATCCAATTTTTCTTGTCGTCAAACTCAATCGAAGAATAGTTCATTAAACACTCATTTAACTTTCGGCACTTAATAAACACTTTGATTTAAAAAAGAATTATTATGACACTTTGACGTTATTCATAAATAAATCTAACATCAAATATTTAGCACTTCTTTACATTTTGAAATATAACTTACTAAGATGTGTACTCCCTTTGAAAGATGGAGTTAGAAGAGAATTTGTTAAAGAAATGGCTGTCCTTTTATATGATTTGTCATAAAACTGAACATTGCATCTTTTATAATATTGTTTGAATATTTCTAGATACCAACAACATTATTATAAGTTATAAGACAATTTACAATATTTCAATGAATGTCCTAAAGGCGCACCCTAATTACATGTTTTTATATATTTACAATAACAAAAATGCAACGCTTACATTTAGAAATGTTTCAGTTTTGTGGTGAATAAACTGCTCTTCAACTTTCCACAAAAACAATCCAGCCAAAAGCTTTAAAATTCTGCAATAGATGAACTATGCAAAATGAAAGAGTCTCGTTAATATAAAGGCAACTTTAATTCAACTATAATTCAACAAGGTAAGTTGCTAAAAACCTGTATACAAATACCTGTATACAAATACCTGTATACCTGTATACTTTGTCAAACGTTACATTGAAAATCAAACAAACTAAATTAAATTAAAGAAAATACATTAATGTCATCCAAATCGTTAATTTAAAAAAATATCTATTTCTATCGAAAAACAAGATTCTCACATATCATTTATCTACATAAAGTGTTTTAGTGTGCATGTTTGTTTTAATTACCTAAATTTAATTTCACAAAGGAAAAATTTTATCCAGATTTCATTAACTGGAAAGTGCGGTTATGCAAGCAATCAATCGGGTTGTTTTAAAATTGCATAAAAATACTTATTAACTTTCTTTTTTTAATTTCACGCCTACACTACCGGGGAACCAACATCTAAGGTCATCTGTCCCCCATCTAACATGCAGCAGGAATACACACACCCATAGTTGAGGTGGCGGAATTTTCCAATTAGAAAGATCGCGCCCCAAGTGGGATTCGAACCCACGACCCTTGGAACACTAGTGATGCACTGACACCACTTGTCTACCGCCGGACCTGACTTATTAACTATCTTGTATGTTTGTGTTCGATCTGGACTGATAAAATGATGTGTATAATATTTACATGTTTTACATTCAATTATCGGCTGGAAGTTGAACCCAGGACCTTCCGCTATCTAGGCGGTATCTCTACCAACTGAACTACCAGATGACTATCAGCAGAGTGAAGATCTTCCATATGAATTAAATATTTTAGCAAACATGCAAGGTAACTGTAAATGTTACTTATAAACTTAAACGTTATTGCAGCATGTTTCTTTTCAAGCAAATCGTAAGTGAAATAAATGTGTTAGCACAACTGCATGTTAAGCAGGAGAATTCTAGTAGAAGAATTGCTGCTAAATGTGCCATTAGCGATTCTCGAGTCAGACAAATTATAAAAAGCATAGATTTCATGATGCTGTTGATGACGTGTACCGTATGCAGGTACAAACAGAATACTGTAATTGGTCCAGACCCACTGCTAGGCTCAAATAATTAAATTCTCTTTTAAACTCTTTTGAACGAACCGTTCGATAATCTGGATATGATCCATATTTTTTAAAGTGGTAATAGTTTTGAACTTTCTCAATCTTTTAATTGAATACATGAGCATTGGATTCCAGATGGGTGATCCATATTCTAATGGAGGTCTAACAAGAGTTTGATACAGGTTGGTTATAGTTTTTAGATTATTAAAGTTTAATAAATTTCTTAACACAAATCCTAAGTTTTGTTGACTTTTTGCGACAATATTATCTATATGACGATTAAAATTTAGTTTTGTGTCATAAATTACATCTAAATCTTTAATTTCTTCTACTCGTGTTAACACCTCACTGCCCAAAATAGAATTGTTTGCGATAGAAGTCTGGATACACAGCTCATAATGAATCATTTATCAGTATTTAGGTATAATTTATTGTCAATACTCTCAATTGGTAATACAATTATATATTGCCTGAACATCTTCTTGTAGTCAATGAAAATTCAGATTATTGAAACGACTCTATAAAACTTTAAGTCATTGGAAAATAGAAAAACTTTGGAATACTTGCAGGCTAAAGGTAAATCATTAATAAAGATTAAAAATAGTAAAGGCCCTAAATTTGAGCCCTATGGGACACCTGAATTTACTGTGAATTTTCCAGACGTGTTATCTCCAAATCCTACATAAATCTTTCTAGAAAAAGGTAGCTACTAAAGAATTGCAAAGTTGCTCCAAGTCCACAGCTGTGTAACTTTTTTAATAATATGTCATGGCCAACGGTGTCAAAAGCATTTCGAAAATCAGTATATATAACGTCCACTTGTTTTTTTACCTTGTAATTTGGAGCATTTGAAAATTCCAATAAATTAGTAGTAGTTAATTTTTTGGGTGCAAAGCTATGTTCATGACTTATAATGTAAGGTTTGATGTGAGAAAAAACTTTGAAATAAATTATCTGCTCAAAGAGTTTTGCTGGAGCGGATAGTATAGCAATACTATGGTTTTCGACAGCTTCTTTGGAACCAGACTTGTGATTCGCTGTTATCAGTGGCGGATTTAACACTTAAGGGGCCTGAAGCGTTACAAATTTTTGAGGCCCCATTGTATAAATCAATTACTACAATTTATATACCTTTTATTTCTTTATCAAAAGTACATATAATTATTAATATCGGGCGCATTTGTGTTCATTATGTATTTTATTTATATTAATTATACGGTCGGACGCTCGAACGGATTTTATTTTGTATATTGGATAATCAAATTATGCTGCTTAGTAGTGTGATTTGATACCTACAGGAGGTACTACACTTTCTTGATGGTGTTAATGTTATTTCAGAGCTAGTATAAACGCTCGGGTATGTGTGTAGAATTCACATACTAGCTGCCCCTAACTAATGACTGAGGAGAACCAAAAGCTCGAAACAGCTGTCTTAGGATGCCGTCTGTGATTTATACACATATCACTATAAAATTGTGAGTATAATAGACGTCCATTAACAATTTTAACTTTTAAAAATAAATTAATCTTTATCTAGAAGTTGTAACTATGTATATTTCAAATAATTAGAAAAATTGCTTGTGCTGACAGCTATGGCATTTTAATAGAACCACTGATAATGCGAAATCATTTCCCACGGTCATTTCCGTAAAGTCTAAAGATTATGAACAATGAGTCATTTTCATCTTTACTAGACTGTGTGAAATGTGTAATTTTCGATAGTGATCGTAGATAAATTAGTTATTTGTATACCAAATAATGTTGTACTTTTTTATCACGAATATGGAGATTGTTGAACAGCCATAACGAGTGATAAAAAATCAGCTTTAGTGCTGATGTGTACATTACGTTTTTTCTGAAATCGTGAAATTAAGTGATAAAAGGGAAATGATTAAGTGATAAAAAATCAGCTTTAGTGCTGTGTACATTACGTTTTTTTCTGAAATCGTGAAATTAAGAATTTAAAATACAAAATGTGCATTTAATAACAGTAGAGTAGGCAACTAAGTCAACGTGGCTCTGTGCGACTTATGTCAAATACATGTGCAACAATGCAAATAAAAATGACAGATGAATCCGTAAAAGTTCTACTTTATGTACTATTTCAGAAAAACATTTTTTCTACTTTGCGTTTATATCAAGGCTCATTCAGAACCGAAAGTAGTGCTGAACTAGCTCATTTGAGTTTCGAATTAGAACTAGTGTAATTTAGTTTTTCGAGGTTGTCAGTCATGAACTATGACAAATGAAATGTCATTGAAATCATTGTTTAATTAAAATTTGAATTTTCTAATGTTAAAATTTGACATTTATCGATTGTTGGTACCATCCACGATAAAATTCCCCAAATTTTAAAAGAGCGAATTTTTATTTTAAAACGGATAAAATTAGTAAAAAAGAGGTGCAAAGTACAAAAAATAGTATAAAGAACTCGTTTTATAAGACATTTATTGCACTGATGCTTTAAAAAACTCCCGCTACGCGGTCGTTTTTTAAACTAGCATTCGTGCAATAAATCATGTAGTATAAAACTTGTTCTTTAATATACTATTTTCTATTTTGCGTCTATAATAAAACTTCTAAAGCACCCAAAACAGTGCGTTAATAGCTCATTTGAGTGCTTTAATAGCCCAACTTTTTGAAAGTTGGTAGCAATGAAAAAAAAATCAAAAAACAGCAAATTGACAAAAACTTCACTCTAAAAGTCTGAATTTTCAAATGTCACATCAGTGATGTCAGTTACCACAAAATTTACTAAATTTTGAAATTGCGATTTATTTTATTTAAAAAGGGAATAAAAGGCGCAAAATAGAATAAATAGCATAAAAAAACTCGTTTCATAAGTCATTATTGCACTCGTCCTTTAGAAAACTCGCCGCAAGCAGCTCGTTTTCTAAATTTGGACTAGTGCAATAAATCTTGCCTTACGAAACTCGTTCTTTAATATACTATTATTCCATAATCAGTTCATTTATAATGAAACTTTTCTGCTTTTAGAAGCATCAAATTTATCAATAATATTTTCAAAACACTCAAAACATAAATTTTACGTAATGTCATTTTCAATAAACATTACTGATAAATAACAAAGGGATAATAATGGGAATTCGCACAAGGAATTCTTTCTATTCATTACTGATAAATTTTTTAAATGACTGTTCAAGATTATTTCTTAAATATTTTTTTAATCGTTTAAGAACAAAGATAGATCGATCGTTCTCCAGTTTCATTACATATCGGTAATGTGTGGACATGGAATTTACCAGTTTTTCCAGTTGCTGCCGAAATACAGTGATGCCAAGCGTGGATTAGAGATTCGATTAATTCGCTTTTCTTTGTGGGTTTTCTTTTGGATATGATGTTTGATTTGCCTTTGCCACACGTTCTCGATGGGATTAAGGTCTGGAGATTGCTCTGGCCAGTCCAATCTGTCAATCTTATTCTCCTTCATCCACGTTTTAATCAGTTTTGCTCAATGGCAAGGAACATTATCGTCTTGAAAAATAAGCTTCGCCAAACAGGTCTTTTCCGCTACATAGAGCATCTTATCCTGCAGTACTTCGAGGTATTTGGTGGCGTTCATCATTTCAGAGACGATGTGTAGTCGACCAACTCCTTGAACGGACATGCAACCCCATACCATAACGGAGGTTGGATGCTTAATTGTTGGAAGAACACATTTTGGCGAAAGTTCTTCGCCAGGAAATCTTCAGACGTAGGTATTTCCAGCCATGATTATTGATATTAAAAGTGGATTTGTCAGTACCTTCTGCCACTGCTCTGTTGTCCAGTTTTGATGTTCCTTGGCCCATTCCAAACGCTGGAGTCTTTGCTTTTTGAAAAACAATGGTTTCTTGCGTGCTTTACGTCCCCTAAGTCCAAAACTAAGCAGCCTTCCTCTCACAGTGGAAGTGCACAAGCTTACACCTGCAGCTTCAGACTACAGTTTGTTTAATTGGGTGGAATTAAGACTTCTGTCTGCCACGCTTGTTCTTCTTAACACAGCATTATCCCGAACTGAGGTTTACTTTGGTCGGCCACTACGGTCTGACGTCGATTTTTCCAAATTCATCCTACTTTCTAATAACTCGAATTACTGAAGATTGATTACATTTTACTACGGAGGCGATTTCGCGACTAGAAGCGCTTCGTTTATGGTGGAAAATAATTTCAAACCGCATTTAGTCCAATAATTTTGTTTGTTTCGTCTGGGATGTCATGTCACTTTTTGGCAAAATTCAAAGACCGAATAAATATTGTAAAGTAATTGCAGTGTTTATATACTCAAAATATCATAGTAGTTTTTCATAGAAATAAAATTTAAATAGACGTTAACGACTTACTAATCACCTCATAATTTTCCCCTATTATAGAAATTTTTTTAAACAGGCTTATTTAATTTTTTTCTGTAGGATTTTAAGCAGGTGATTAACAATAGCATTGGTGAATGTACTAATAATACTAATTACAAGAAAATAGTTGAAAGTAGTTAGCGTAAGCATGCAAAGACTGTGTATTAAACTTCAAAATCCATAATAGGCTTGGGTGATGCAGGACTTTTTAAATCCACTATACTTGTGTTACGAATAATTGAAAGCAGAAAACAAAAATTAAAATTTATTAGTAAATGATCAGAAGAGACAAATAAATATGTTCATGCGGGGCACGGGGCGGTAAAAGGAGAGATGTGACTACTTAAGAATGCTCTCTACGCGCCGTATCAGCAAATTACCTATCACATCGTTAAAAATTGAGATAGAAATATGCGATTTTTAACAAAATGTTTTAAAAAGTTTTCTTAATGTGGCAAAATATCTAAAAAAAATTATTATTAAATTTTTGATTTTTATTTTGCTTATTTTTAAATATTTTTGACTTTATGACATTTTACCACATGAAGGTATTTATTTTATAATTTTCGAGCGGAAAATTTTGATCAGAAACCTTTTAATAATTAAATAGCAAGTAATTCCCATAAATTTCATAAGCGCTCAATAAAGTGGCGCCATCCTGTTATATTTCGAAACTAAACTCGGGTTAATTTTATGTGGCAACACTGGACATGAAGGTTTGGCGTTGGCAGCTTAAGCGATAATTAAAATGTGGTTAGTTGCAGGATTATCAATGTATGAATGAATAAATGTAATCTCAAACAATAACTGCAGTTTAAAGATTTTATTTAAAAACACCTAAGTATTTTGTTCCTGCTTTGACTTGCAATCATAATCTTTTTATAATTTAGACACAAAAAAACTCCTTTTTAGCCATAATTTTACGATCTCGGTACTTGAGCATAATATACGAATTAACTACTATTAACAGCAAATGAAAACATTTAAACGTAAAGCGAGAGTAAATTAATAGGGTCAAATAAAAGTATTTAGTCTCGTCTCCACGAAATATATTTAAAACAATAAATTTTAAAGTTGACTGCAGTTTCGGCTTACTTAAGATGAAGTCATTCCCAAAACATTTTAAAACCAAAATATTTATTAGGAACAAGAAACATTTTTTGAACAGTCTATGTTTTGTTATTAGCAAGTTATAGAAGACTTGCACTTCTCATGAATTTTTCTTAATTTTCTTTAATTATAAAAATCATGAGAAAAAACTTTAAAAAGAGAAAGAAATACAAGATATCAGATTATTCTATTTCCTGATCATGTAGTAGTTTTAATTTTCTTTATATATTTAAACATGGATTGTTTAAAAAAATGTTTCTTCTTCCTAATAATACATATTTTTGCAGTCAACTTTAAAATTTATTATGTTTTAAATTATTTCGCGGAGAAGTTAAAAGCTTTTATTCAACCCTATTTATTAACATTCAACTCCATTAAAAGAAAACGATGGACACTTTCCAAGATTTAATAAAGCGATAAATTATAAGCCGCTACCCACAAGGTGCAATGGGTATTAGTTTATTTAAAAACTATAATTTTTCTACTCCTGGTGCCCATAATATAAGCAATTTACCTATAACATGGTTATAAATTGAGATAGAAACATGCGGTTTTCAACAAAATCTTCTAAAAAATGTCTATGTCGCAGAATATCCCCAATACTTTTCTAAAATAAATTCTCGATTTTTATTTTCGATATTTTTAAGTATTTTTGACCAAAACATTTTACTGCAAGGAGGTATTATTTTACAAGTTTTAAATCTAAAAACTTGTCCATAAAACGATTAGCAATTAATAGTTATTTGTGTATTAAGGGCATAAAGAAGCTTTTATGGCCAGAAGCGTTATTTCTAGCCCGAGGCGTTAGCCGAGGGCTAGGAAAAGGCTGTAGGGTCATAAAAGCAAGTTATGCCCGCTATACATACACTATTTTATGCACAGATTAGGTTTTTATCTCAAATCTATTGTTGTGTAAAAAATATAATTAAATCAGTACGTAGGTACATCAAGCCGCTGTGCGTATACTTCTGTGCTTATACGAAGTACGTTACTATAGTTACTATTCCAAAATTTTTAATTTCAGTTTATTGTCATTGGTGATAAGTTTAGCTCTGACATTTAATTGACGTTTCTTTATTGACTGTCGGACCATAAAGATGCCCTTGGGCCATAAAGAGACGGTTATGTTTAGATGAGTCTAGCAATATTAGGCTAGTTATAATGTATCTGTGCATAAACATATTAATTTCCCTCATATACTGATTATATGGACTCGATGATTTTGCTATGCTAATATATTAGTTTATGTTCTTCTATTCTGGTAGAACATAACATGAAGATTTTTTGAGAAGTTGAAGTGTTTCTCTTGAGACTTACTTTTATATAGGGTGTCTCTATAAGGTCTGTACAAAATGCTAAGACATATTCCTGAGACCAAACTAGGACGATTTAACCAAACTTACCTCTATCCAAAAGTGCTTCGTTAATGCGCTATCGAATGTCAAAGATCTTGATCTTTAGAATTTTAGAGATAGTGAAATTTCGATTCTTTGAAACTTGGTTAGCCGATATACAAATTCTGAGGTAAATAAATAATTCTGAATAAAATGTGTATTTTATTGTGAGATCATGCGGTGTTTTGTAATCTGGTGTACCGTGTACAATTTCTTCCTGGAGATTTGTCTCTTGATTTTATTAGGTGGAAGAGGCTGTACATACGTTTTATAACATCTGCTTATTTTATTAAGCTATTTATCTTGCAATGAAAGACTTTTATGTAACTAAAGTTTGTGAGTGAAGTTCTCTGCGTCTACATAAACTCCCCACAGCAAAAATATGTTTTCAAAATTTCAAAGTGTATCAACTTTGTATCAATTTTCGAATTTGCCAAAGCTGCCGCTTTTCAAATAGATTTTTCCGAAAAATGGCAAATCGAACACTACAAACGATGCTTTGGACATCATGAAAAGTACAAATCCATTGTTTTAGTGATTAGTCATTAGGAGGGAGAGATTTGCAAGTAAGAAACATCTCGACACCCCTCTTCCATTGAAAACACATATGATATGATTTTCCCAATTAAGGCAAATAATTTGTTGATCTGTTCCTTGTAGGTTTTTGTCATTTTCCTGTTCGTTACAAGGCATTGTAGTAACGTTATTCAATTCTAAGTTCTTACATTTTGTACATATATTATTACATTTGTTTCTTCCACCAAGTTATACACATTTCTGTTGTTTCTTCTTAACCACTTGTTATTTCCCGCTGTTCACCTTCTTGTACATATTTATATGATGGGCTAATACTGACATTTACGTCTACTGAATGACTTTGTAATATTTAGAGTAACTCATCAAGATCATCTTCAGTTCCTAGAGATTTAATTATTTCATTGAAATGATTTGTAGAGGATAGTCTAATTTTTAGGTCTGCACCAAATTTTGTCTTGTACCAATCCAATGTAATAATCCTATGGAAGGAACAGTTTCACTGAAACTGTTAGAAATAACAGCCAACTGACCAATTTGTGTAATTATTGTCCTGCAGTCAGGTTGGTAACATATTTTTGATATCCTGATTGCTTCTTGCTATAATACTGCCTTGTGATTAAGGATGTAGCGGTTGGCCATGAAGAATTTCCAACTCAGGCCATAGTTTTACTAATTCGACAATTATATAGTTTGAAAATTCGCGGTCATTGTCGCTTTTGTAATATGGCTGGAGATCCAAATTCAAGGAAGATTTTCAAAAGCTTCTAAGCTACTTCAATAGCTTTCTTTGATTTCAAAGGACGTAGGCAAATAAATTCTGTGGGATGGTCCTAATAATTTAATAACAATTTGTATTTTTCATCTTGGCACGATTGCTAATCGATCAAATCAACTTGGCCCCGAGAACAAAATTCTTTTAAAACTATAGGTTTAATAACAAAATTTGTTTGTTTCGATTTTACCATTTCTTTTCTTAAGACAAATTTCACACGATTATAGAAATATCCGAAAACAGGTCGTGGAATCTGATCTGATTTTAAAGCAAAAATCATTTTATCTCTAGCATCATGGCCCAGTGAAATATGTGCCGAATACAATATTTCAAATAAGTCTTCTTATGGTGTCACATAGATAATATTACCATGTTTTCCGCGGAATAACGCATTACATCAAAAGCCTACGACATACAAATATGTTTAATAAATATTTTCTCTTAATTGTTTGATTTTCTTGTTTAGAAAAATAAATACGTATGTATTCCTTAGGCCACCCTGTATAGTAACCTCTAACTGTGTCTTTTAACAAAATGTAACTCTTGCATTCTATGCTTTTTTTAATTGAAACTTCCACATACTGAAAAATTGATTTCCACTACAAATCTTTTATTTTAATAATAGCTAGAAGTATGTATTTTAAATAGCTTATGCTATTATAGTTAACTTAATAGTTGATAAGCATAATAGCAATAACCTCGACATCCATAGGTGGAATTAAACGTAAACCCTTTAATAATATGAAACTAAATTAATATTATTAATTTATTTCGTAATTCTTAATAATATAATAATAAATACTTTTAATTTAAGGAAAGAGATTTCAGTAGACATTCAATAATGTCTTTCATTTTGATAAACAGAAAAATGAACAATTATAACTGACGCTTATAAAAATGAAAATGAAACCTAATATGTTTAGTGTTGTTTATAACACAGTAATTTACGAGCGGCCTGGTCGGAATATTTGGGAATTCCAATGTTGAATTAGTCATATCTTCTGTCTGAAAGGAAAGAACCCAGTGTAAGATGAGTTATCTAATTAATTTTCTTTTAAGGCGCAATGGAATTTGTAGTTTCGCGTTATCAAGCGCGCTCTTAAGTTTCTTTTTTTGTTTTGCAAAACAAGACAAGAAGTAGTCGTATAAGACAAGAAATCTTTTCTGGTGAAACAGTAGTTACCAACGCATAGCTGTTTTTTGCATAAACGGAAGTTTTATTTTCTTTACTTTTACCGGTTACAATCAAATATAATCCGTAAACAAAAGCATCATTCAATTCGTAATTTTTTTCTTTGTAGCACATCTTAAAATCTTGGGAGTGTATTATGTTGCTACCGGTAGGTAACAAATTTCTGAAAAAATTGTTCCTACCTGTAGGTGCTTTGTGTTTCTTTAAAAATTCACCTTTCGGTAAGTGAATTCTTTTTAAATCATTTTTCACCTACCAAAACTTAACCTAACTCAACAACAAAACCTAATCAGGAATACATTTTTGTAACGTAACTACATACATGGGTCATTTTGGCATATTTTTAAATTAATCAAATTATACATGCTCATTTCAAAACTAAAATGCAGTAAAATTTGTCAGACAAAATCAGCATAATGTAACAGTTGCTTACTTTGTTTCTTTTAACATGTGTTATTGATTACGCTTCATTCAGAAAAATGGTTATATGTTAATTGTAAATGCTAATAAGGTGGTCTAAGGTGGCCAGATTTTTCAGTATCGATAAGGCGGTACATTAGGGATGCCCTCCCTCATAAATAATTTATTAAGCAAGCTTTTGAATGATTTTTAGATGTGCAATCCATTGACAGAAAACTCTGATTTTTATTAATAGTATAAAATTCAAACAGTCCTTCAGCTAACGCTAACTGCTTTTCTTTTCCGAAATTACTTTTATGAAAAAACTTTGTAACATAGAAGAAGAGGCAGCAACATTTACATATAGTTTATGCTTATCGGTAGCCAGATGCTTTTGCCCAAGTAGCACTGGAATAGAAATTCATATGAGAATTAGTGCCTGTAATCCTTTTTGCATGCCACAATTAATATTCCAAAGTGATGCTTAATGGAATGTAATAGTTACGTGCCTCTCGGTATATTTTTGGCGCGTTAAAATTAATACGTAAAAAATACATCTTTTTCATGTCTTTGTCATTGCCAAGAACAGCTGCTGTTAGTTGAGTGGGCTTCCCCTATTTTACAGATTTTAATTTTGTTTGATAATAAGTGTGATTGGCATTATATAGATGCAACTACGGTTATTTCTTGTAATTAATGTTAATTCAGTGTTTGTATTTAAACCCAAATAAAGTGTGCGATATTTATTTATATAATTGTCACGGTCAGATTAAATTAAGATAAATGATATCTAGTTTTTGAAAAGAAATATAAATCCGTTGGATACCAATATTAAATATAGTTTACTACAATTTAGAAGTTAGAATAAAATTAATTAAAAAGTTTACATTTACGTTTATTGTTTTAACCAATAAACGTAATATAACTGTTTTGCTGTCCGCCAAAAGCGAGACGTCTGGTCACCTTATAATAGTCATTTAAAAGTCGTTTTAATAGGTACAGTATACAAAATATATTTACATATATTTGAGAAAAAAATCTGTTTTTGTTTTTTTACATCAGATAGTACAATTCCTTTAAGCTTTATATAGAGTTAATATAACAAATCGGTAAAGCGGTAGGTGAAATTTTATTTAAAAAAAGCATTCACCTACCGATAGGTGGATGTTTAAAGAAACACAAAACGCCTACCGCTAGGAACAGTTTTTTCCAGAAATTTATTACCTACCGGTAGGAACATAATACACTTCCTAAAATCTTTCTGTAAAATAATTAGGGTAGGTAATATTAGGGTTTGAAATAAAACAAGTAAAACTGTAATGTGCGTGAAGCGATTCTACACCCTGTATGTACTACCTACATAAAATAGCTTAAATTGTGAAATTTGGACATGTTCATTTAGAACATAATTATTATGTAGACTAAAAAATTAAAAATGAACCGTTCAGCTTCGTATACAAGTGAAATAATTATGCCCATTTCTGAATAGGCATGTATTTACTAAGTCACCAACCTGTTCTCTGACTTATTTAATTCTAATTTCTTTTATTTTGTAAGGTCTTCAAATAGAACACGAATAATCCAAAAGAAAACATATTGTAATTATTGTTGAAAACAACTCTTTGACCTTCGTAATAATACAAAAGTAATATTATAGTAAGGATGAAGGTTAAAGTTTTTCCTTTAACAATACCTTAATTACATAATGAAAAGAATCTTAAGGTAAAGCATTACCGTGTTCAAAGCACCGTCTAAAAGTTCAAGTTTTCAAATCGGTTAATCGATGTGTGGTTATTATTTTTATTTTTAATGTTTTGTGAAGGAATGTATACGTATACAGGTTAAACATCAACATTGATAAAAACCTTTTGTTAGTATTGTTCCGTATGTGACACTGTTCGAATGGTTTTACATAGATATAAAATATCGTTTACAGGATTTTTATTTTATTGAACGAAGTAAACTTTGAAATATTTTTGTACAACTAATTAAAAATGCCTCTAAAAACTGCCGAAATAGATGAAGAATATAAGAAGAATAAGGGTTTAAAACGAGAAGATGTAAAAGCCTTAACAGAATGGGCTTCAAAACAACCCCATTTACCATCAATGACTGGTATGTTTTTAATTTAATTTTTATTTTACTAATTCATTACATTATAAATATACTTTTGTTTTAATTTTAACAGTTCTATGCTAAATACTGTTTCTTATCTATTATCATTTTTCTGTCTATTATCATATACATACGCCTTCTTGATTGCGAACAACATACTACCTAACACTAACAATATTTTTATTCTTCCTCTAATTAGCTATTGCTTTGTTAATAGCATTAAGCATTCATTATAATTAATTAATAACGAAGAAAATGTTTTTTGTTAAGAAGTAACTTGTGAGCACTCGGAAATAAGTTCTTACGAAAGTTTCAGTGAGCATCTCCCTAAAAATAAAATTTCTTCGCCCGTGCATTGTTTATTAGTTATTTATGTATAGGGTATAATAAAAGCGGCGTAACTACGTTTAAGATTGCGCGTCCCTGCGAGACTTACATTTGCGCCCCTTATATACAGGTTGTAACAAAAGTATAAAATAATGGCTGTAACTTTTTAATTTGAACAGTTACAAACAAATATTAAATACAAAAGTTTTTTACCTAAAAGTTTAAAAAACAAGATATAAATATCTTGTTTAAAAGTTTCACTAATAGTGTGCAATCCGAGTTGGAAAACAACAATTTTGTTGTTTTCCAAAAGTTTTTTAGATTATCCCGATAGATATTGTGACCTTTTTGATTTGATCGTATCTTGTTTTGTTGTGTTGCTAATGCAACTAACTTTGTTTTTTTAAAATACCATTAGTATCTTTTTTTTATTTCCGAACATAGTTTATTTTTCTCTATTTAGTAATGCTAATTTATCATAACAAAAAAAGTTACTGACGCAAATCCACACTCAGTGGAAGAAGAACACATCACACACAATATCCGCAAAAAGTCAATGCATGGACAGGAATTATAGAACATATCATAAGACCCCTGTTTTTCTTGATGAAACTCTTGCCAATAATGGGTACTTTGAGTTACTTCAAAATCCTGTCATACCCCACAATTACTGCAATATTTCCCGGTGAAAATGGAGGTATTGAAACAGGATTATCTTCCAGCAAGACGGAGCGCCGCCTCATCTTGCAGCATATGTTTAGGGCGTACTTGAATAATGCTTTTACTAACAGATGGATTGGTCAAAGGGGACCTATGGGTGTCCTGTTCGATTTACAGATTTGTCACCACTAGATTTTTCCGTGGAATCACGTAAAGAATAACGTATACAAAGGCATACCAAGTAATTTGAAATGACTTGAAGGCTAGAATAACTGCTGAAATGCACATAATACTAGAAGACATAGGTCATTGCCTGGCAGTCAAAGAAGTTCAATTTGAAAACTTAATTTTACCCATATTAGAATTTTTTGTACTCCTGCATTTAGAATAGGTATTTTTGTGTTTATTTATTTTTGTTATGGTTTCAATAAAAATTAATATTCTGGTTTGTTGATGTTTGCTTGTTATAACTTTAGTTGTCAAATTTCCACATAATTAAGTGTTACTATGTAGATTAATTTTACTCCAAGACAGTTCTCATTTTTTGTTGACTAATTTTCTGTCGTTTTTTTTTTCTAAAATATTTATTTCTAATTTTATCTTTCTTTTTCATTATGATAAAATAGCATTGCTAAATAGAGAACACTTTTCAAAAATGCAAAGTAAACATACGGATGTCATTTTGGCTGCTATAGCAACAATTTGCTTGCTTTTCAAGTTAGTTGCTATAGCAACAAAGCAAAAGATGATACGAACAAATCAAAAACGTCACGCAACCAACGTGTATCGGGATAAACGAAAAAACTTTTGTATTTAACATTTGTTTATACCTCGTTAAGGCCGCGTTATCGCCGCCAGTGTTAATAATAGGAAGCTTCAGAAACCATAAACATCTAAAGATGGCGTTACGGTCCGCAAAACGGAATTAATTTCTTTAAAACTAAAATTTGAAAATGTAAATAGAACCATTATTTGATCGCATCGCAGTTCTCTGCTCACAGTGTTGTCAGACATGCATGAACTTTCAAAATATTTTAAGTTTAACTGAAATTCTTAATTTTTAAATGCCAAGGAATAATTTAAGGTGGTTGAAATCAAAAAGGGGAACATAAAACTGCTAAATATCTTTAAAAGTATCAGTTGTTCTTGCTGGTTTTAAGAAAAAGAAAAGTGTTACTATATTAAAATATTGAAAATATATATTCGTTTTAAGAAATTAATCAGGACTAATTAAGAGTGAAATAGTTTATTTAGAAATTAACCGTCACATGCTCTTAAGCAAAGAAAAACAACATTTGCTTCGGGAATTTATTAAATAATAGTCAAAAGATTAGGAAAGTTAAATTACTTTTAAATGTCTCGCGAATATTACCACCCAACGCTTCCTGGTGCAGAAAGCGTTCAACTAAAAATGACTGATTTTCGTGCTGCCATATTTAAATTTCCGCGCCGTGTACATCTATTTTATTTCAATCAATACTAAATAAGTAAGCAAAAAGATTTATCTATTGTCATAGATTTTGCTATTAAACAGTGTTATAATGACTGTATTATGTTTAGTTTGGTTATTTTTTAGAAAACGTTAATTCTACAAGATTGGCGATGGTCGAGTATGATTATAAAATTTATTTTAGATATCTACTCCTTACAAACTGTGATTCACACTACCTTAACAGTTTAACAATCGACATCAAACGTTATCTTGCTAAAAACGATTATTAAAAGAAAACTGAATGAAAAACGTGAGCTATATTTTGACGCTAATATTTTGCGCCAATAACGCGCCCTTAAATTAAAAATTTACAGCTATTATTTGATACTTTTTTAGTACTCTATGACTCTGTACACAATACTTATACCTGGTAACTTTTGTTAAAATAAAATACTCGATGCAATAATTAATAATAATTCCTTTGCCATAGAATACTCCATAGAATGTTTTTTTACCTCTAATGCTTGTTTTAAAATTTCTATTCTCAACGAAATATAATTTCACGAAAGCCCTTTGGAGGGTTTGCGCCTCCCCCCCCCGCGGTGCAGGATCTGCTGGGGCCGTAGTTACGCCACTGTATAGTATACATTCATGCATGAGTCATTCAGTTCAACATGAAATTAACATATAAATTATTAAGAAAGAGATTCTTGTAGTGTCTCCCGCAAATGATAAAACTTAAAAGAATTTGACTGATAAGGGGACACCACATCCTGTACATCGAGAATCAAAATGCCATTTTGTTTGGTGATTGTAGAGATGTAACTTGGCGTTTTGTCGAATGCTCCAAAGTTAAGAAAATGTTTGCAGGATCGATCCCGCTCCAGTAACTTTTTCTTTATTAAAACTTGTTGTTTTGAAAAAAATTCATTATTTACCTAATTAATTATTTAAATTATATTTTTAAATGTTATCTGTTTTTTTTTTAATTATACTATTTGCATTTATTTATTCTGTTTTTTTTCTATTTGTTTGAAAACATGTGACTTTTTTGAACTATACTTGGGCCGCTGAACAGATATAGTAATAAAAAACGCCTACAATTACTTGTAACAAAACCTTTCTATCGGTAGCATTCAAATATACCGCTCAAATTGAAAGGCATGTTTAATTGTACCAAAAAGATATCAATTCGTTTACTGTCAAATATCCAGCAATCACTTGTTAGTTGTGCGTGACGCTTGTATAACTAAAATTTTCGTTCCTTCATTTTCGATATTCTGTATTTGTTTGTTTGTTTAGTTTTCCGTTCTTTTCTGTTTTGAGTGTTCCCGTTTTCATTTTTTTGTGTTTTGTTATTATTTCGTTCTTTACTGTTGTTGTTTTAAAATCCAAGAGATATGGCCCTTTCTCCTCCAAAAAAACAGCCGCGAATGCATTTTTCGGTGTCTGATAAAGCATCCATCCTAAATATTTTTAAAGCGTGTCAAGAAAAACATCCAACTAATTCGAAAATTGAAAACGTCGAATTTACTGCAAAAGCGGCAGGTAGGCAATTGTAATTTTATTTTGCTTATTACGTATTGTGTTATTTCTTCAATATCAATGTTGTAAATATTCATTTTATGACAGACGTGGGTGTTGCAAGTGTTTATAATGTTCTTCGAAAATATAAGGCTGACCATAAATTCATGCCGCCAAAGTCATATCATCGAAGTAAACCCATTTTGGACAACATTGATGAGGGCATAAAAAGTGGAGTCAGACGAATAATTCACCAATTTTATCTACGAAACGAACCACCAACAATAGCAAAAATAATGCTTGCTATTAATGATAACGAAGAACTGCCAAATTTCAAAAAAACTACTTTGAGGGCATTGCTGAAGGAAATTGGATTTCGGTAAATATACAATAAGTAATGTTATGTCATTATCTAAATTTATTATTGTTGAAGGTATAGCAAAAGAAAAAGAAATGGAATGTTAAAGGAAAAAAATGAAATTGTGGCTTGGCGACGACATTATCTCCGGGAAGTGCGGAAATTGAGGGCAGAAGGGAAACAAATTTATTACTTAGATGAAACGTGAGTAAATGCAGGTCATACAGTGCAAAGAATTTGGCAAGACACAACCATAACTACAGCAAGGCAAGCTTTCCTACAAGGGTTATCTACAGGACTGAAGAATCCATCTGGCAAAGGAAAACGTCTTATTGTGTTGCACATTGGGTCAGAAGAAGGATTTGTAGAAAATGGCCTACTTTTGTTTGAATTCGAGAAGACTGACGACTATCATGAAGAAATGAACGCCGAAGTCTTTGAAAAATGGTTCCAAGCAATATTGCCGGCTTTGGAGGAAGGAGTGATAATTATGGATAATGCCTCATATCACAGCAGAAAAGTAGAAAAAGTTCCTTCTTCTTCAGCAAAAAAGGCAGAGATTCAAGCTTGGTTAAGTAAGAACTCTGTTACATGAAGCCGATATGGTTAGAGCTGAATTATTAACGCTGGTGCAACAACACGCACCGGCGAAAAAGAAATATGCTATTGACGAATTAGCTACAGCAGTTGGTCGTAAAATTCTACGATTGCCACCATATCACTGCGAACTTAATCCTATAGAATTAATATGGGCTCAAATAAAAGGAGAAGTAGCAAGAAATAATACCAACTTTAAAATCCAAGATGTACGAAACCTACTACTTACTGCAGTTGCTAATGTTTCTTCCGAAAATTGGAAGAAAGCGATATCACATACCATGCTGGTAGAACAGGGCATGTGGGAAGCTGATTTAGCAGCGGATAGTGTGATCGAACCATTGATTATCAATTTGGAAAATGAATCTGATTCATCAACGAGCTCGGACTCTGATTAATATTTATTATGTAATTCATCGTGTGTACATATTTTATAGTTTTCATTTGTATCCTGTATTCGTTTAGTAGTTGCAGTTTTTGCTCTATATTTATATTGCTCTATAATCTGCATTTCTATTTTGTATAAAACATTTTGTGCCGAAGATGTATATACTTAAAGCATGTTTGTATGTAAATTCATTGTTTTATTAATAATTCACAGACAAAATAAATGCGTTCACAAACATCTCACTCACGAACTTTTAATGGCAATTTTATCATAAATAGTATCACAAGTGGTCTGATTTTTTCCGACAAAATTTGTCGTTTCAGATATGAGTAGCTTTGCAACGAAAATAACACGAGTCGACGCAGGAGACGAGTGTAATTTTCCGTAAAAGCTACTTTTAGCTAATTTTTCGTAAAAGCTACGAATGTCTTAAACGATAAATTTTGCAAGACAATCCAACTCGAAAATTTTTAACCAATCAAATTACAGAATTTTTCAAATTGGGACCAATGAAATTAGTTTTATAGTGAAAAAACCACTAGTGGTTTTTTCACTAAGAAAAAACCACTTGTCAAAATGAAATGTCAAATTTAATTAAATTAATATTAACTACACACGCTAAATAAAAATTTGCTCGGTGGATTATCATGCCGAATACAACGCGTGGTCTAATTTTTTCTTGCAAAATTTATCGTTTAAGACATTCGTAGCTTTTGCTTTTGGAAAATTACACTCGTCTCCTGCGTCGACTCGTGTAATTTTCGTTGCGAAGCTACTCATATCTGAAACGACAAATTTTGTCGGAAAAAATCAGACCACTTGTGGTATTATTTAAGAAAAAATTAGACCACGAGTTGTATTCGGCATGATAATCCATCGAGCAAATTTTTATTTAGCGTGTGTAGTTAATATTAATTTAATTAAATTTGACATTTCATTTTGACAAGTGGTTTTTTCTTAGTGAAAAAACCACTAGTGGGTTTTTCACTATAAAACTAATTTCATTGGTCCCAATTTGAAAAATTCTGTAATTTGATTGGTTAAAAATTTTCGAGTTGGATTGTCATAAATAATATCACAAGTGGTCTGATTTTTTCCGACAAAATTTGTCGTTTCAGATATGAGTAGCTTTGCAACGAAAATTACACGAGTCGACGCAGGAGACGAGTGTAATTTTCCAAAAGCAAAAGCTACGAATGTCTTAAACGATAAATTTTGCAAGAAAAAATTAGACCACGAGTTGTATTCGGCATGATAATGCACCGAGCAAATTTTTATTTAGCGTGTGTAGTTAATATTAATTTAATTAAATTTGACATTTCATTTTGACAACTTAGTGAAAAAACCACTAGTGGTTTTTTCACTATAAAACTAATTTCATTGGTCCCAATTTGAAAAATTCTGTAATTTGATTGGTTAAAAATTTTCGAGTTGGATTGTCAAATTAATAAAACTGAAATTTTTTAAAATGTATGGTTATTATTTATACTAGCATTTCTCAAAGTGCCATTATTTATAATGAATTAACAATTCATTTCTAAAAATGTTCTATTGTAAATTTAACTTTCACATAAAACCAATCAGAATAATCTGTGCTGCCTTGATTTTTTTAACTATATCTGTTCAGCGGCCCGGGTATAACTATATTCATTATTACTTTCATTAATTATATTCCAAATAAGTAAATTGGAAAGAGGAATAGAAAGTGATAAATATGCCAGAATTAACACCAACACAACGTTTTTGCAGACTTAAATCTGGAGTGTGCTCCACCGGAAGTAAGAAAAAAAAATAAACGTACATGTTATTATTATTACACGATAAATATCACCCCAATGAATGTTCTGTATTAAATATAATGAAGATAATAATAAATATAGCTAGTAATTAAAAAAAATCAAACAATTAATTAAATAATTAATTTTTTCAAGACTAACAAGTTCAAATAAAAAAAAAGTTATCGGAGCAAGGATCGATCCTGCGTCCCAAGCGTTACGAAGTAACCACCTTACACATCCAGTCACAGGGGATAATTGTTGGATGCGCTAACACGCCTGTTTATGAATCGCTATATGCTGTATGATCTTAAAAATCTATCTAAATCTATAAGTGAGAAACTACGGAACATTCGACCAAACGCCAAGACACGTATATATTTTTTATCTCTACATACAATCACCAAAAAAATGGCACTTCTCGATGAACTGTATGCGTTGTGCCCTTGTAAGGAGCATTTCGTACTTCTAAATAATTATCAGTGTCCTATACGGAAATACCCGTATTTACAGACACTTACATAGTTCCTACAAATAAAATTTATAGCCAGACTCGTAGACTCTGACAACCATATGATTAGAAGCACACGTTTCAAAAGCAACAGGTGTTCAAATTTGATCGAAGTCCTTTACAATTCACTAGATCTAGATAAAATATGTGGTAGTAGTCGGCCAGTACCGCGTCAAGATAATTTGCCGCACTGCATATCTAAGCTTGATTAGCCTAGATAGATTGTGCTGTTTCTTCATAATTGCCGCCCTGGTGCGGATCACTCTTTTCTTACACTGCATTCTGGGAATGTATTTAATAACGAAACACAACAATGTACCCTCTTTAGTCTTTACAAAACAAATATTTAAGTATACAGCAACCATTATTCTTACATTTAAAACATAGACTTGAATACACTATCCAGATTTGACTTTTATATCTATCTAGTCTTGATCAAAGATAATGATGATAGGATAAAGATCCGTCAACGGTAATACCTAAAATCTTTCACTTAATCCTAATCATTTTTGATAATACTTATACAAGCTAAATGTGGAGAATCTACAAAACAACACTTATAAAGTGCCATTCGGTAGTATTAATGGCACACATATTGCAGTTTGTTGCGTCAATAATGCATGTTGGTCATTTAGACACGAATGTATGATCATCGCAGCGATGGGAAGAGGAATTTCGAGATTATGGTATACTTTAAACCTTTTTTCCGGCTAGATATTTCTTCAATTGAAAAACAATTCCAAATCGCTAGATGCGAGATCCGCACTACAGTTTCGAGCAACGCAAAGGTGCCTTCCGCACTGTAAGACGTGCATTATCTTGAAGCAGGCAAACACCGCGTAGTAACCCTTCCTTTTATTTTGAATGGCCCGTCGAAGTTCTAAGATCTTACAGTGTGACTATACATTAATTGTTGTGCCAGCAGGCAGTGTGAAGTCATATTAATTTTTGGTTGAATCCGGTGTTTTTGGATTTTTTCGCTTTGAGAGAATGCGTGTGGCGCCAATGCAAGGGCTGCTGCTGGGATTCAGGAGTGTGATGAATAATACAGGTTTTATCAACAATCACAATAGAAACCAGAGATTCATTCCCTTCGTCTGTGTAGGGGCATCCAGCGTTCGTACAATTTGCTGTATCCTGTAGCTTTCCGTCATGCTGCATTTCTTAGGTTGTGTCTTATTTACACTGCACATTGTCCCAAGTCACATTCTGTTATCGGTTACAGTAAAAAAAGCTACAACTTTGCTTTGTTTTACAAAATTCTCATAATAATTCTTTCCCCCCCCCCCTTTGCTCAAGCTCAAACTCAAGCAAACAGACTGTTAAAATGAGTTAAGCTCTAATTAACACTTTGAAGGTTAAGTGGCAGAGCAGCTGTCAATTCTTGACAAGCTGAACTTCGCCTTCTTTTATTAACATATTTATTCATTAACAATTTCATTGTGCAATACTTGTTAAAATTAATGCTAATACATCTTTATTATAATGTACAATAAAAAAAACTCAATAAAGGCAGTATTATTATTATATCAACAAAGTCAAAGTTCCCAATTCTTCAATATGGCACTGATTGATGGGGGCTCCTGATAACCCTTAAATTTCCGTTCAATTGTATTTTAAACTGTTAATTTGCCATTTATCCTATTTTTTTATCTATTTGAAGACTTACTGTTCCAATGTTGTCATATTGTCAAAATCCCTGGACTAACGAAAAATATTAAAAATTCTTCAATACAAAGTACATAACAAGATTGTAGAGCTTGAATTATCTATAAATCAGAGAGTTTGCTCTTGAAAAATGCGGCGTCCTATATAACAACGAATCACATCTGTAATTAATGGCATATACAGTATGTCCCCGGATTGAGTTTACAAGAGGGAAAAAATCTTCATTTTTGATTTTACAAAAAAATGTTAAAGGAAAAACTTTTTTTGCTTGACTTGTAACACTTACTTCTGCGATTTACACATTTAATTAATAATATTTTAATTAGATTTTTTATTATTTCCATCCTCAAAATTAGGATGGTGTCTACGATACATGGCTTGCTTAAACCACTTGCAACATATGAAGTATGTAGTTTAATCTGACATGTGGCCTTATCTTTCATATCGTGAAAGTAATGTCACAAATCTTATTTTTATTGCAATATTTGTATGCATAATAGATACTATATCCGCCATAACAGTTAGAAAATCCAGAATAGCTTTAAAGAGCTCTGCGTCAGAGGGTTGAATTATGTAGCGACGAAAGTGGAAGGTTAATAGAATAATTTAATATTTGATTTTTGTTTGAATGATTTAATAAAAAATTTCTAATAATTTTTTGGTCTTTTGATTATTAACCCACCTCAAGTTATTATTGTAGTTTCACTTGCAGATTAGTTTCTTTAAAGTGAAGCAAAAAAAGTTCTTCCTTTAACATTTTTTTTGTAAAATCCAAAATAAAGATGTTTTTCCTCTTGTAAACTTAATCCAGGGACATATATATTGATATTATTTGAAATAATTTTGCACTAGCCAATTTATTAATCATTCTGCAGCGATTGACTGAAGTGTAGGTCAGTACAACTACAACAATTGTTACTTAATTAACTATTAAGAATTATCAGTCTGGAATTAAAGAGCGTCAGATTTCTATAGTTATGGTTACATCAGCCGACTTTTCACGAGCCCTAACAACTAAATATTCGGACAGTTGCAGTTTTTGAATAAAAAAATCAGTCATTTCAATCTATCAGCGCTTTTTTTGGATCTTATGTTTATTTTCCAACTGGTATGCTATATTGCACCATTTTCAAACAATAACCATTAACTTTTGTAAAAAAAGATCTGCAGAAAACAATTTTCAAAATTCCAACAAAAATCTATGACTGAAATATTCGGACAGCATTTTATAACGACAATTTAATAAGAAGTAACATATCTCTTTGCTTCATTCACCGCTTGAATTTTGGCTGACATAACACTTGATACTGAATCTAACTTTGGGATTACAATATTCTGCAGTTAAAATAATGCTCCAATTTCTGATCATTTGAAATTTATCGAGGGAATTGTTCTTTAAGGACTGTTTTTCAGGTGTTACTTTATTTTCTGCCACAAGGTGCGGATCTTAGTGTTGTTGAAACAACACTAAGATCCGCACTGCTTGAGGGCCATTTTAAAACTCTGAAATTATGATTTTCAAACCATTGGTCGTTTTTGATGTGTAACAAGAAACACCATTCTCTTGAAAGATGCAATTGAGGCCACGATGGAGGGTTTTAGCGTTTGGTAACAAGTTAGCGTTAAGAATTTGCTAATACTTTTCAGCATTAACTGTGCCGTCTATGAACTTAAATCTTCCTAATCCTCTAGCTGACATATAGCTCTAGATCATTACGCCTTCAGGAGACTTAACGGTACGTTTTAAGCAGTCTTTATGGAATGCTTCATGTTAGCTATAGGATTGGGAAGATTTTAGTTCATAGACAGCACAGTTAACGCCAAAAAGTATCAGCAAAATCTTAACGCGAACTTGTTACCAAGCATTTAAGCCCTCTATCCTGACCGCGATTTCATTTTTCAACAGGATGGTGCGTCTTGTTACACAGCGAAAACGACCAAAAGATGGAAAATCATTACTTCGGAGTTTTAAAGTGGTGCTCAAGCAGTCCGAATCCTAATGCTATTGAAACCTTGTAGATACGATCAAGCAACACCCGAGAAAGAGTCCTCAAAGCACAAATCCTGCGTTGAAAGTGAAGTTATCGGAAATTGAGGCATCATTTATTTCAGGATGTTGTAATTGCCAAGTATATGCCAGCCAGAATAAAGGATGATGTTACTTCTTATTAAATTGTGTTTATAAACTGCTGTGCGAATATTTAGTTGTCTGTAATTTTTATGGAATTTTTGAAAATTATTTTCCGCGGATCTTGTTTTTTACAAAATTTAATGTTATTGTATAAAAATTGTGTAATTTGGAATACTAGTTCGAAAAATGAACATAAAATTCAAAAAAGCCCTGACAGATTGAAATGACTGATTTTTTATTTCACAATTCTAACTGTCCGAATATTTATAGTTGTTAGGGCTCGTAGTAGCTTGGATTTTGTATTATTTTTCTAAAATAGAAATCAAAAGCAAAAGGAAAGAATACATGGATTACTTTGAGAACACGTATATTTTACAAAACAATCTATTTATTGCCAATATCACCTCTTATTATCGATATGTAGATGATATAATTTGCTTATGGAATAGCGAAGTAGATACTTTAAATCTTTTTGTTGATCATATTAACAAGTTACATCATAAGATTAAGTTCATTGTTGAAATAGAAGACCAAGATAAATCTTTGAACTTTCTTGACTTAAAAATTAGAAATCAAAATCATAGACACGCATTTGACATCTTAAGAAAGAAAGCTCATACAGGGGTAATCATAGATGATTTATCAAATCATTCTACTTCTCATAAAATAGCAGCCACGTGAAAAGAGCTTGCAGCATCCCTTTAGACGGAGATTCTTTCGATAAAGAAATAAATATAATAAAATAAACCGCAGTCAAAATCATTATAACATTAACCTTGTAGACAAATTAATTAACAAATATAAAAATCAACGCACTTTGAAGAAAGTTTATCCTTACATACACTCTAATAAGAACCCCCCAGAAAAGTATTTCCCCATAACATACAACAGTCTTTTAGCATATTGTATACAAAATTATTTTATTAAGACCTTTAATTATAATATTGCTTTCAAAACTAAAATAATATAGGTACCTTACTTATTAACAACAAAGATAAAATTGATCCTACGCTTAAATCGGGCATATACAAGTTAAAATGCAATGTTTGCCAAGCTAGTTATATAGGCAGGACATACCGAAATTTTAAAACTATTATTTTATCGAAAGAACGAACATTTAAGATGCATAAGAAACAATTCTTCGGAGTCCTTGTTTGCTAAACATATTCTAGAAACAAATCATGACTGTGATCTTACAGATAATTTTGAAATTTTACATATTATGTGTAACAAGGGTTCAACACTCAATAATTTGGAAGCTTTAGAAATCATGCGACACATCAAAAAACAAGGAGAAAAATCACTTAATTCACAACAAAATTTTGACTGTAATTTTCTATTTTCAGTTCTCTTCTGAAAGATTGAACATTGAAACCCTACATTAGACTCAATTTAACCATACACTATGGGATATATTAAATTGGATCTATTATTTTATTATTTTATAAATAAATAAATTTCCTGACGCGTATGTAACACTTTAGATTCTAGTCTCTAGTGTAAATTAACCTTTTAATACAAATACGTACTACGTTTCACAAATGTCTCACTATTTATTACTTGTCAATCAACCATTAAATAGAAGAGAATTCTTATCAAATTTTATTTAATTTTTGTTAATTTTAAGTAATTATTATTAAGACGATCTAATATATAAGGATGTGTTTGTTATAAATTACTTCTTGTAAAAAACTAAAACTTTATTTTTAGCGGATTGAAAAAGGACAGTTGCATCTGCCTGAAACCGGTATCGTTTAATAAATAAAAATCCTTGTGAGAAATTAAGACTTGTATTTTATTTATTTTATTTAAAGAATAAACAGCAAGAGCATGGAACGCCCTGTATATATAGCCATGGTGTCCCCATAAATTTCTAAACGTGTCCAAAAAAATTCGCGACATTTCTTGTTTAGATATATTTTTTGTTCCTATAGTCTAGATTGAAAAAAAAGATAGTAAAACAAATGCTAATGAGTCATTTAATCGTTACTTGTTAGTCAATAAAACAATATAATGATAAATTAGAGAGCATTATGATAATCAGATAATAAAAATACAACAAAAGCAGGAATAAATTTATTTTCTATAAGTTTATTTATATATACTCTAATAATACTTGCTTTTAGAATAAATGACTGTAAAATATGAGATATTCGTTTTCCACTCAAGTGCAATGAACAGAGGCGAGAAAGATTTGCTGATAAGCCTGTGCAATATGTCGGATCATTGGCGTACCAATAATCTTGTCTAGTAATGTTTCTTTATGTGATTTACATAGAATAAAAGAGTTATATAAAAGCTCTACGCCACTGCCTTAATTTTATTATATGCTTTAGCTAATAATGAGAAATTCAAAACAAACAGGTGCTGCAGTGAAGCACCTGGTAAGTTATCCGGTTTCTTTATAAATTAAATAAACATGAACATATAAAATTTTTTGGGCGATTATCTAAATTTATCATTTCTTGATATTTATAAATGAATCGTTGCTTTGGACACACATTGCATTATTTTACATTCATTTTTTTATCAGCTTTTAATTCTAATTTTTGGTAATGAACAAACGTATAAATAAAAAAAATCTGCATATCATACTATACAGAATAATGCTAAAGAGCACTATATAGATAGCGGAGCTCTTGGTGGTATGCAATTTACAAGTACGAATTTTTTGTATGGATCTTGTATCCAAGAATTTCAATTTCAATTTTTTAATGGTAGCATAATATGAATTTTATATTTTTAAATTATAACTAGCTAACACCGCCGGTTCTTCGAACCTTTAAAAATTAAATTAATTTAATTAATATAATAATAATGTGGATACGAACCTTGAAATTGTTTTCATAGCAAAAGACAGCTACTTTTATGTCAGGTTCTTTTCTTCGCTTAAACTAACAATTTGCACCGCGTAGTGGCGCTAGCTATCAGGACAATCCTGTAGGATATAAACCCCGAACAAGCTAGCTATATTATACAGTGATAGTTAAAAGTGACGAATAAATTCGATAAAAGGGAAAGTATTGATTTTTGGAAAGATTCCAAGAACAGGTCATGTTTGCTTTTAAAATCCGCACTTTTTGATATACAGGATGATGCGTTTAAGTGTGGTGACGTCATCGGCATTTTTAAAATAGCAACTTCCATTTTTTATTCCATATTCTGACACTCCATCCAATTGTCAACGTGGTAATATAATAAGTTTGTTACCTTACATAAGGAAATTTTTGAAAAAAAATTATGAAGACGGGAAAGTGCTATAGTCACCACACTTAACGCGACACCCTATATATCCGAATATTATATCAAAAAGTGCGGACTTTAAAAACAAAATTGACCTGTTTTTGAAATTTTTCCAAAAATCAATACTTTCCCTTTTATCGAATTTAATCCTTACTTTTGACTCGCACTGGACCGCAAAGACCGGCGCTAGACGGGTGGTGTCAAAACCCCGTGGGTTCAAGTCCCACTTAGGATGTCAGGATTTTTCTAAATTGGAGAATTCGGATGCCTCAACTATGGCTGGGTGTGATTGTGTTGGTTCCTAAGTAGTGTAGGCGTAAAATAAAAATTGCCGCGAAACAACCGATCATTATATTTTATTTAAACCTTATCGACGAAAATATCTTTCTCAAACATGATTTTATGTTAATTTTTTATATTTCGTTAGAATTGCATTTGCATTAAACAGACGTCGTGAAATTAAACCAGGTTCGTGTAAACCCGTTTGAAACTCCGTGATTTCCGGTGCAGAGAAACTAAGAATATGCTTTCTCCACGACCACTAGGGGAATTTATAAATTCTGGAATTAATTTTGATAATAAAACCTCAATATTCTAAATCTTGTTGTAGAATAAATATTTTAAGTAGGGTACTTATGTATTTTGCATGTATTTCATTCCATCACTAGATATGAAATGAATATTTTGTAACAGTGTAATAAAAAAATAGTTAGCCTTGATTTCGTTGTTTTCAAATTGTAAATACTGCTAAGTTTAAATTTTCGTATGGTCTTGGAGAAAGCACGCCTGTTACCCGGTGACTACATTCTAACCTCGTTACAGAATATACTATTTTGATTTTATTAATGAAGATCAACATTGTTGATCATTTATCAAACTTTAAAGACATTAGAAGTTATTGTTTGAACAGTATGTTAATGCCCTATGTAAGTCATATTCGTTAGTGAAACCCATAAGTCCATTCGTCCGTGCCATTTTTTGGATTTAAAAATTTTGATTTTACATTCAGATAGTGCATCAAAAATGTAAAAAAGTAGATAAACACCAACTGCCTATCCCTTAGGAACGCCATTAAAAAAAAAGATGTTTTTAAGTTCATTTGGCAATGCAGCCTGGGCATTCTCAACAGGTTTGTTTTGAAACCTACCAAGTTTAGTAAAAATATGCCTTTTTTTATACATATATGAATTGATTATTGTTTTAGATGAAGGTTAGTTTTTATTATGTTTAATTAATGATTTACATTAAATTATATTTTGAATGCAAATTCATATAGAAAATTGTATCGCCCCTGCTGAGAATCGAACCCAGGACACTATCTAGGTACAGTGATGGCTAACCTTTTTGAGGAGTGGGTCAAATTTTGTTTATTATTTTTTTTAATACAAGCCCGTGAGCCACTAAGTCAATGGCGTCACTTGGAAGAAAAGGGGGTAAAACGGGTACCAATAATTTGGAAACATCAAAAATTTGTTAACAGAAAAACTTGACAGCTGACTTTTTTTTTTGGTTCTCAGTTTCAAAACCCTCTAAAAAGGTTTACGTTTCCTTTTTGTTTTACAACTTTTACTTTTGCAAGTGAAGAGCAAAAAATAAAGGTCGACGTCAAAAAATTGATATCAATGAGGTGATACCATGAATTACCGCACCAAGTGACACCATTCCCAGTGGCGTCTATGCACTGAGTATTTGAATGAACAAGGACTAAAGAAAAGCACATACACCGTGTTCGTTGTAACATTTGCAATAGGGAATTAGTATGGGAAATCTGAAATATGCCAAATAGTTCGTTCTCGAATAAAAGTCGGTGAAATTAATAGTTGTAATTGATAGAAAAGATATTCTAACGTACTGTCAGAAAATATTACCCTTAATAACAATCCCAATTCTTCAGAAATTATAAATTCATGAATTATTTGCAAAACATTAATTTAAAAGTCGAAAACTGAAAAGTCGACGCGACTTGTCTCCATGGTTCAATGGTTAACGTTCGGCTTGCTAAACCGCACGGGCTCGTGGAATATAAGATCGAACCCCGTTACTTTATGTGTTTAGCAGAACTAATTCTTATCTTCATCTCCTTAAGGACTAGTGAAAAAAGATCTTCAAAATCTAAAAAGTTAGATAAGAAAAGATGTTACGTCCATAATTGTGGACCCAACATTTAAATAAAAAGAAGTGTTGAAACTTAACTATTTATTCTAAATTATATGTTACATTTGTGTTCTTGACTGTTTGTGTACAACTACTGATGCACACTTGTCGACTTGCTTGTCTGTTGTGTCACCAAACGGTAAACTACCCCAAAGTGGGGGTGTGAAAACGGAAGGGAGCGTGCATGCATTAACAAAAGATTTTTTGAAGATGTTTAAATTTTGATGCCACAGTAATTTTTAAGACCAGTGTCTAAAAATTACCTCATGCATTTCTAAGAATTACCCCCCCCCCCCAAATGGTGATCCTTAGACAGATTTTTAATTTTTTCAAATTGAATATTGCAAAACAGGTTCAAAGTTATACATTGAGAAACTTGCCTGATGAATAGTGGTATTCCATGAAAAGAACTTAAATATATTTTTAAAGCCACAAAAATTAGAGCAGAACATTACTTTTGTCTAAAGATTACCTCAGGGTACCCTAACAGATGTTTATAAGGTTTATTATATTAGTAAATTTATCTGCATCTTGTATTAAAAAATTAAAATCATTTATTTTTCACTTATACATTTTAACTAAACATTTTACCTTATTTAGATTACATTAAATTAAAATTTGAATTTGATTAGAATATAAACTAAAAATCTAAATTTAAAATATAATATTGTAATAACCAGAAGTGTGGATAAGGGTCTCCTTGTGATGAATCCTCTGGAATTGTACTTTCTTTTTGTTTTTATTAACTAATATAAACAAAAGACTCCTATGTTAGGCTACCTAATAACTATGTTATTTAAATGAATATTTGTTTACATACATACATATACCAGGTAAGCGCCATAAATTCTCGGCACGGTAGGCTTCTACAGGTGCCAACATGTTCAAACTCGGTTGCGTCATAGTTGAATATGTAGAGGCCTACACTATATATATTATAATTTTAGTAGCCACTTAGGCATCGTGACGAGTGCATGAAAATGTCGCAGCTAACGAAAATTGAGTACCGGTCATACAAAAGAAGGACACACGTCTAATCAAATCAAACAACGTTTAGACGGCGTTTATGGTGATTTATCTCCTTCATATTCCACTGTAAAAAAGTGGTCAAAATGTTTCTGTTTGGGGCAAGAACCTCTTGAAAATGATGGTCGGCCAATTGAAACGGTAACGCCACAAAAAGTTGCAATCATTGAAGACATGGTATTAGAAGATCGCCGTTTGAAAGAAAGAAGAAAGGAGTTAGCAGTGATATATGACATTTCGGAAACAAGTGTTCGTCAAATATTTTATGACCATTTGGGTATGAATAAAATTAGTTGAAGATGGGTACCGCGTCTTCTATCTGCTGTTCAACGTCAACGTCGCGTCGAATGTGCGCGCTCGTTTTTAAACTTGTATGGAGACGACCCAAAGCCGATTTTGGAGTCCATTGTCACTGGAAATGAAACAATGGTTCTGTATTATGATCCTCTATCCAAAAGGGAATCGATGGAATGGCGGCGACCCGATAAACCTCGTCTAAAAAGGCGAAAGTCGTTCAATCGACAAAGAAGGTTATGGCAACAATATTCTGGGATTGTGACGGCATTTTACTGATTGATTTTAAAGAACACAATACAACTGTTAATAGTACATATTATGCGTCTTTATTGCACAAATTGAGAAACAATATTCGTGAAAAAAGTCGTGGAAAATTGACAAGAGGTGTTCGATTATTACACGACAATGCACCCGTTCATACTGCCGCAGTTTCACAAGCTGCCATTCGCAAAAGCGGCTTTGAAGCATTGGATCATCCACCGTACAGTCCGGATATGGCTCCTAGTGACTATTATTTATTTTCCAATTTAAAGAAAGACCTTAGGGGACGTCGTTTTATGGACGAGAACGAGCAGCTGTAGTTGAACATTTTGAAGGAAAAACTTCAGATTATTTTTACAGGGGCATTGAATTATTAATTCCAGGTTGTAATAAGTGTATTGACATTAGAGAGATTATATTGAAAAATAAAAATTATTATATTTTACCAAGTTTATTTTTTCTATATCAGGCCGAGAATTTATGACGCTTACCTCGTACCCATGTGAAACTGTTTTGTTGCATTACTATATTTTTTTTATTGCAGAATTACAAATCATATTATTTTTGCAAAGTTGCTACTACAGTATTGAAATGGCCAAATCCACTATTGACATCTTCTATACAGTGAAAACTCATTGTCCAGAATTTTTCTCTGAAAGAGATCCAAGTCTACCAGCAGTCAAAGACATTATGAATGTTGGGTAATTAATCTCAAAATTGTCTTATTACAGAATTAAGTTTAAAATTTTGATTTTAGCGCTTATGAACCATTACCAAAACCAACAAAAGAGAATTATAGAGTAATATTTTGCAAAATAGTAGATACAGATCCTTCTAAGTATGTTTTTGGCGATCAATTAAAATTGTTTGATATGAACCAGATGCTGTGGTTGATGCAAGAAGGTACACAAGAAGGTCTTCTGATTGTCATGGATATGGGCGGTATTACTTTTGGACATTTTCTGAAACTAGGAGTTATGACCATGAAGAAGTTTCTGTATTATTTGCAGGTAACAATGTGCTATTTCTTAGTATAATTATTTATTTGATTATTATTATTTGTATAACTTCAACTTTTGTTCTTTTGTTGAAAGCAGGCAGGTAATTGATTTGTACAATGAAGTACTATTATTAATTTGTATCTTATTGTTAACTCAAGTAGTTAATACGTCAAAACGTAGTATCAAAAACAAATTAATATGGAATATTGCATTGTTATAAAACTTGCGTGCGGCTTTAATTCTATGTAATCTTTTAATCAACAATTCCAAGAATTATTCATACTACAGGCATTAAGTAGTTTTCTTTATTTTAATGGAGTTAATGTAAAAGTTATTAAGTCTTAAGCATGGCGGCCTAACCAACAAAAAATTCATAAAAACAGAGAAATGACATATTAATAATAATTATAAGCTATTATTATTTTAACAGAAGTTGTAATTAAGTGCAGTGATCTTTCTTTTTTCATATGAATGCATTTTTGAGTAATGGAAATTTAAATGCAGCTTTTGTGATATGAACGGAAGTTACGTTGAAAAATATGTTAAATTACATGGGTGCTTATCATTGCGTGACATCATTTTTAAGTTATAATTATTTTTGTATACATCCGCATTATTGTAATATTTGCTCGATATTTTATTTTTTTAATTATTTGTTTTGAAGTTGTTTTTTATTATATTCCACGTGATACAACTGGCGATTTTAGAGTGACCATGTTTTTTTTATTAAAGTATTACTTGGCCAGTTCTTTACTTTTGGTATAACTTCCATTTTTATGGATCATAGACTATATCAAGACCTATATATGTAGTCACTCTATTAGTGTAACGTCACACCGGCCATTTTAATTCTGTAAACTGTGTTGCGCTTGAAACATAGTAAAAAACATCAATACTATTGTTAATGGATGAATAGTTTATTTCGATCGTAAGCTTGACGTACAACCTGAGAAGAGGACTGCTGTGACTAAAGCACTAATACACCGAATTGCAACTTTATGACATACTAGTATAGGCCTCTAGACGCCATTCAATTATCTTCTGTTTTATAGGATCGCAACCTCACATTTTTGCAAAAACAGAAGGAAATATGAACATTAACAGAATGTTTAACTACATATTAAGATACAAAGATTTTGAATGAATTTAATGTTATCAAAGATTGAGTTAATAGGTGTAGCATAAAATTCGATCTAATTTATTCGTAAACTTTACGTAATACTTTTACGTGGTATACGTGCGGTATTTACGTATGATTAGTAAGATACAGGATGTTTCACTCATATAAATGCAATGTGTAATAGTACTCGTCAATTGGAACAAAAAATCCTTATGACCTTATTTTTGATTTTACGCACATCGAAAAAATTGCTAAAAAGGCAAACTTTTGGGAACTGCTGGAACGTATCACGACCTACCTGACATATAAGATCAAATACCTAAATATTGTTTAACAAACAGAAGAGTAGGCTTAAAAGCAATATTTCGACAATTATACGAATTGACGGTATCACATTTCATTTTGTTTGTGACTTTAGTCTATGTATTGAGAATGAGCCATAAGGCCATGACATAATGAAATGGCATGTTTAGATTCATTTAATACTTTATTATTATTATTATTGCATTTTAGGGCTGAGTTTCTTTACTATAACCTAACCTTGACTTACTTTTTTACTTTGAAAATTAAATTCTAATAATAAACAACACAGATCTCCCTGTTCGAGTTAGACGCACTATTCTTAATAACAGTTCTATTTTTTAAAAGTGGTACATTACAAAATAAGCAAAGATTTATTATTTATTTAAAAAAAAATTATTTAAGTATGAATAACCGTAATAATCCGAACTCAATAAACCACAATATTACATGAAATGTGTTTTATGTAAAATTATTTACTTTTATCAAATAAATAATCACGACAAAAAAACTGCATTTATTTAAAACACAACGAATGAATGATTTCCATTTTGTATAGCTAATAAATGGAAAATTAGTTACTGAACCTTTGTGGGAATAATTCTCATCTATAACTGTGACCAAAGTGACAAGAAATGAGTCATCACAAACACGTGGGCGAAATTGTAAAATGCATCTACAATTACCCGAAGGGCACACTGTAATCTAAATGGTAAGATTAACAATAAATGAGCTAGAAAGATTCATTAGCGGAACAAACCCCTTTTTAATTAAAAGTAAATGTGAACGATGCAATGAAAATGTGTTGGTTCTAGCGTACATCACTGAATTCTTAGCAACGTGAAATTTGCACTCTTATCTTATCTCACCTCGGGTCGTATTTCTTTATTCCGGTGTGGTTACGAAAATGACTCATTTCATGCATTTTTGGCTGGAGTATACCTAATACTAGAACATCGAGTAAAATTAAAAAACAGTGGTTGAGTTTAATCCTCTTAATAATAAATAAACATCTTAGTTACTACTTTTATTACTTCGTAAAACTACGCAACCTTTCAAAATAATTTGACAGTTGCATGTTATTGAGGGGCTATCTATCAAGAAGAATTTTATTAGATTTATAAACATCTGTTTTAATGTTTATAAAATTTAAAAAGATGCTTTTTTCTATTATGAAAGAAAACGGCTTCAGTAATAACCTGCAAATTAATAGACTTCTTAAAGCCACATAACAAGACAGCTTTGTATTGTAAATAGTTTATTCTTATTGATAATCACAGGCTAACAAATTTTGACTTTTTGAAAGTTGATTTCGATCTGACATCTGATTTTGTGTAATTTTGATCTGCTGAATTCAAATCCGAGTGTCATTTTGCCCTATCACGTAAGGTTTTTTATCAATGTTGAAAATAAATTAATAAAAAATTTGGTCAAAATAAACGCTACTTTTATTGATACAGAGACAAAAACAAATTATAAATAGTAAACTAAATTGAAAAAGTCTTAAACAATCTTTAATTTCTTTTCTTTCCATCCCTCTTGGATAAAAAACTTCGTTTAGTGGATTTTCTTCTGTATTCCAGGTCCGGATTGTCCCTTTTTATTGACCAACATTAACACTACGGAACAAAAATAGCATTTGTTTCTGCATCGGAGACCAGACTAGGTGAATTTTATAGATTTTTGTGCGTAGAATTCGATGGCGTCAGAAAGAATACGTCAGAAAGAATGCTTAAATTGTAGCTGAATGTTGGTGCTTTCAAATGCATATGACAAAATTTAACCCTATATTAAATATTTTGCGTTATAACCTTCTGAAAATGGTCAAAATAGGCCATTTTTGCACCTTTAAGTGCGAATATCTCAAAATCATGACGTGATATGCATTTTTTTCTGACGCCATCGAATTCTACGCCCAGAAATCTATAAGAATTACCTAGTCTGGTCTGATCACAAATTTCTCGCAGGCCTGTGTAATTTAAAATCGAGCTAATAAATTAATAACAAGAATAATATGTAATTAAAAATAGATTTTATAAAGTCCGTAACATTTCTTGCATCGTCAAACGTGCAAAATTCAAAATAATACTGCACAATCTACTTCCTGGAAGAAGTGATGACCATGTGACAAGCATTTTTATACTACTATGTACTATATACTATATCAACTACTATATCAAATTAGTATTTTTATTTTTCCAAATTGATTTTTTTCCAAATATCGCGAAAACTAAAACAGCTACGTTAAATTGCAGTCAGCATGGAATTCTGCAAAACTTTCCTAATTTAGCCTTCTCTCTATCTCGTATAATCACAGAGATACCAATGCTGTTGCTATCAATTTGGAGACTGTATATTATATTTTAGATAAGAATTATATTTAGTAGAGATCACGTGTATATAAGTAGAATGACTTACATTTCCAATTGGTTTCACTTCTTTAATTGCAGGATGCTATGCCAGTAAGACTTAAAGGATTGCATTTCATAAATGTGGTCCCCTTTATGGATAAAGTACTAGCTATAATGAAACCATTTATGAAGAAGGAACTAATGGATATGGTAAGTAGCTTTAAATAAACATACGAGGTATATACCAAAATTGCGTATCGCTCTGGTTAAAATCAAAACAATTTTTTTGGAAAATTTATATACTCCTACTATTTCTCAACATAATCCCTTCCCTTATTCATACAATTTTTCAAGCGCTTTGTCCAATTTTTGTAGCATTTTATAAACCTTTCACAAGGAGCCTTTTAAAATACTGATAAATAAAGCACCTGACATGCCCTTGTTCTTTTACACTAAAATTCAATTTTTAAGGTTATTTTTTTTCTCCCCTTGGGGTTCCGTCTGCCAGTTGTCGCCGGTCGTACTGCAGCTTATAGAAGGCTTATTGTACTTACCCTATAACAAGTTAATCACAACCAGTCTGTAATGGTAGTACCCTGTATCAATAGATACAGGTTTCTCGCTGGATGTGTGATGAAGCCTTTTGGTTCCAAAGAGGGCTGTTCGAAAATGCCGGTCTTTTCCTACTCAGCGCATTGCAGTTACATAAAATATGCATAGCTGTTTCTGATTCCTCGTTGCAGAGTCTGCTAGTGAGGTCTCCATTAAATTTCCCGATCTTACGAAGGTGTTCCTTAACGGTAGCATGCCCTGTTAGGAAGCCCGTAATGATCTTGAGTTGCAACCTACTTAAGAGGTTGCTTTTCTGGCAATGTCTATCAATGAACGCCTTGCTATGGTTGTGTCTTGGTCTATTAGTCCAGTAGAGGCTGTGCTGAATACGTGACTAGTCGCTGACGTAGCCCCGGACTGCATTTTTTGGTACTCCCAAGGCAGGCTCTGGGTCAGGAAAAACCTCGGCGGAGCCGTACCTGGCTACTTTATTGGCTTTTTCATTACCTTAAATTCCGCAGTGACCTGGAGCCCAAAGCAGTGTGACAGTGTTTGGATCTGTCAGTTCATTGCGTTCTGTAAAACATTCCCATACTAGATCCCCCAGATTAGAACTGCCTGGCTGTCCGATATAATATAGATCCGCTTATTTCTATAAGCCCTCCTGATGTTTTCACGCGCACACTGTAGTATCGTGTAAGTTTCCGTTTGAAAGACGTAGGCAAATTGTCTAAGAGGAAAGTAAAACTCCGCTCTTGGATTTTCGCCATATAGACCTGATCCAGCACCCGTCTTGGTTTGAGACCCATCCGTGTACCAGATCAGGCTTTCAGGGGAGATGTTCTGCCTGGATAAGGGATTCCCATAGGCAACTAGTCACTCTTGTATGTTCTGTACCCATCCAAAATGGTTCGGTGAATTCTGGAATCTATGTAGACCTAATTTTGCATCTCTCTTTATCACTATGTGAAGAAGCGGGAGGTCAAGGGGTGTCTCCATTGCAGCAGTGGGCGCTGTTCTCATCGCCCCTGTAATACCAAGATATGCAAGCCTTCGAATCTTGTTTAGTCTTATTTTGGTGGTTTATGGCTTGACTTTGGGCCACCAAACCAAAGCCGCGTAGGTTATTGCTGGTCTGACTACTCTGGCATACAACCAGTACAGCATTCCTGGTTTAAAATACCAAGATTTGTCAAACATTCATCTGACCACAGCTAAAGTGGTCTCCAATCTTCTGACAATTTTATCAATTTGTCGATTCCAGATAAGTTTGGAATCTAAAGTAACTCCTAAGTATTTTACCTCTCTCGACAGAATAATATATTTCTTTCTTTCTTCCCAAGGAAGTAAATCCTTCACTGTGGAGATTCCTAAGAAGTCCATCCATCACAAGGTTCCATAGAAGCGGGGAGAGAACTCCAACCTGCGGACGACCCTCTGCTACCTGGACCACCAAGGTCTCGTCAAGCAAGGATGAGTAAACCACCCTACCTTTGAGCATATAATCAATACACCTGCAGCAGATCTCTTCTAGCCCACGATCTTGAAGGGCAGCGGTTTTAGAGTTAAAGGATGTGTTGTTAAAGGCTTCTTGTATATCTAGGAAAGCTCCTAGAAGGATCTTTTTGTGTTCCAGAGATTTCTCCACCGTCTGGTAAAATGGTGGAGCGCTGTCTCTGTTAATAAACCCGCTTGGTAGACAAATTGTCCTTGACATAGTGGGTTTTGCACCAGTATGCCATCCCTAATATGCCTGTCAAGTACTCTCTCCATAGTCTTTAGTACAAAAGACATTAGACGGATGGGTTTATAACCTTTTGCCTATTAGTAATTGGCTCTATCAGTCTTGGGTATAAATACCACTCTGGTTAATCTCTACACTCTTGGCAGAAAGTTTAGAGTCAGACTGTCTTTCAATAACTTATATAGCCTTATAATCAGAAGTTCAGGTTCCTTCTGTAGCATAGCTGGAATAATCCCATCCGGTCCCGGTGATTTGTATGCTTCAAATGAATTTATCGACCATTTAAATTTACTAAAGGTGACGATCTACCTCGTAGTCTGCCAGTCCTGCCTTAATGTATTCCAGTAGCATCAAGTGCCTAGCTCTTCCATTCTTAGGGCGATTGTTCTATAGTTACTGATCCACCACACTGATCCAGGTATACTTAAGTACGCTTCTGTGTAGTTAATCTTACATTAATAGTGACGCACTTTAACATATACAAAGACAAAATATTTACAGTATTACAAAATTACTTTTGTTACGACATTTATTTATTTATTTATTTATTATTGTAACCAACAGATCACTTGATCCAATTACAGGTTACAATTCTTAAAAAATATATACAATTATAGAAAGTAAAGGATAAACTGAAAATATTGAAAATTCTACACATGTAATCGCTCCAACTTAAAGAGTACTAATAATAATAGTAATAGTGATGAAATAAATATTAAATAAATAAACAATAGTAATAGTAATTATAATTATAAGAATAATAATAAAAAATAAGCATGTATTTCTTCCCCTCTAACAGAAGTTAATCTCTAGCGAAAGCTAAGTAAACAGAGAGAGAGCGAGAGAGAGAGCGAGAGAGAGAGAGCGAGAGAGAGAGAGAGAGCGAGAGAGAGAGAGCGAGAGAGAGAGAGCGAGAGAGAGAGAGCGAGAGAGCGAGAGAGCGCGAGAGCGCGCGCGAGAGGGAGAGAGAGAGAGAGAGAGAGAAATATATAATAATAATATTTAAAATTAAACAATAACATTAATAATAAAAGTTTATGGAAGTTACAATTGTAAATTGGCATCGTGTTCAGCTAAATGGGCTTTTAGAACAGTTTTAAACTGATTTAGACTTATTATAAATATATCACAATTTGTAGCGTACTGATTGAAAGTTCGACACTTTCTGAGTAATGGCGAATTCATAAAATAATTTGTCTTCACTGTGGTAATATGAAAAGAATTTGTAATTCTAGAATTATATATAGGGGCTTTAAAAGATATGTACTGCAATATGCATGGGCTATCAATGAGATGACGCACAACTTTATAAACAAAAATCAAAGCCGCTAAATTACATCTGCTCTTTAGAGAGAGATAATTAAATTCTGTTCTCAAAGTCATCGATGGCATCGTTAATGCATACACTCCATACTTCTTATAATACACATTTGTGCATTTACCCAGGCTTTTCAATTTACAAACAAATGGTACGCAATTCTGGTTCGGACCTCGTATATTGTAAAATATCTAATTGAAATTAGTGCAGTAATACATAATGTAATTTTAGTTACACTTGCATACTGAATCTGTTGATAGTTTATACAAATTTGTTCCTAAAGAATGCATGCCGAGTGACTTTGGTGGAACAGCAGGATCAATTTCAGAATTACATGGTAATAACTGATCTATTTCTACATTTTACAGTATCGCAATATGTATGTAATTTCATTCCAGAGGCCATGAAGAAAAGATTAACTGAAAATGTAGAATATTTTAGAGCAGAGGAACAACAAGTTGTGGATGAATCTAAGAGACCTGGAAAACCAAAGAATGCTGGCGATATTTTTGGAATTGAAGGAACGTTTAAAAAATTGGACATCGATTAGGCGGAGCAAGAATGTCTTCAATAAAGTCTTCATGGGTTTTAATAAGGTTTAGAGGGAAAATGTATTTGTGTCAAAGTAACTGTCTTGATTCCATAATCCTGCCAGTATTTAGTTGTGTGGCATGTGATGTTTTTAATTTAAAATGTTAATTATGTTAAGACTTTGCAGAATTAAAAATTAGGTGATTGTTAGTTGTTAAAATCTTTTTTGTTGGGTGTTGTTGTCACTTGTAACTGTGTTTTAAATAATATTGTGTTAAAAGATTAATAAAACTAAAAAATACAAAAAGTCTTGATAATATATAATGTTTTTCTTGAAATAATTGTGAATTAAAAACATAAATTAAACAAGAAATACTACATTATTAAATAATAAGTTCATAAACGCAATAAAACAATAGATGACATATTTGTCATAGAAAATATGGTATTCCATATTTTCTTCAGTATAATACAAAAGAAAAAGAAGGATAAAAAACGCAGGTTTAGTAATTAAATGAGTTAATTTCGATTAAAAAGAGAAAACTAGAGAACAAAGTGAGTATTATTAATTGAAATATGTGAGTAAAGAAGTGTTAAGTTCCTTGCTTTAATTTTTTTCTTTATGTAGATATTGTTCAGCTCGTTGAACTTGAACTTTCAGAGGTGATCCTTAATTATTTGCTCAATCGACTCTTCACTTAATAGATCTTGATGTGGAACATATTTTAGTTTGCTAGAAATTTCTTAACAAAATAAAAAGTCTAAAAAGGAGTACAATAAAAAAAATCAAGGTACGACATAACATAACAAGGCTTGGTGAATGAGATGGAATGTTATAAGTCGAATATCAAATTATTCAAATTTATTACTAAATTATGCAGTTAAAATCTAACATTTGAATTGAAGGAGAGTTCAAGTATTACGTAAGCATCATTTTGTCGATTTTAACACCCACCTCCCTTTGTAAGGTAAAATAAGAAAATCACAGAGCCCCCTCCTCCCCCAAAGGATAAGACGTAAGGAGTTTTTTGTGTTTCTTTATGAGATGTCAAAATTAAAACAAAAATCATATAAACCAAATTTCTAACGTTAATGAACTTCTTATTTATTTTTTAAATTGAATAAATAAAACTTATAAAACGATCTTTTATTCAAACTAAAAGAACAAAGCAATCAAAAGAAAACATAACAAATGACATTTGACTCATATTATGTTTTGTTGTAATATATCGGGGATTCCCCGAATATCGTCGTGTTGAAGTCGTCTACTTTGTACTATAGTGCAGCAGCACGGAGAATTCCCGGAACGCGTGTTTTGCTTATAAAGAATTATAAATAAACTTGGTATAAAAATAGAAAAAGTGATTTTATTGATCTCAAGTAAGTAAATGCTTGAATATTATTTAAAAAATTTCATAATTTTGTAATTTCTATCTTACGTAGATTCTTTAGTCCCCCCCCCATTCCCTTTGTCAGCAAAAATAAGGAAAAACTTACCCCCCACCCCCACCCTTAGCCTGCTTACGTAATACTTGAACGCCCCCTTAAATATTGAGGTGTTGGATAAAACATTGCATGGTACATGTAAATAAATAGTTCAATAGTTTGTATGCAACACTTCCAAACAAAAAGGGTGATATTTTGATGTTTTTAAGCAATTAAAGTGTACTCGCTTGTGGGTAGAGAAATTTTTTACCCACTGTAGAATATGATTGGCTGCTGTTGTAGGCAAGAACCAATTAGCAGTCTCCAATTACTCTGCTTAATATTATTAAAATCCAGTCATTGGGCTAGAGTATCTTTATTATCGTCAAAAACTACAGACTAATTATACATTGCAATTTCAATATTTGAACTTAAATAAAGGGGTGTTGTATGGCACACGTGAGTTAATGATATGATCCACTCAGAAAAATTAATCGTAAATTAATGTTCGTGGATAATATCTTACTTAACTCACATGTACCATAAATTACTATTATCCACTCGGAGAAATGAACACACGCAGCTTTTGCCTTCTGCATTAAACTAAAAATATCATTTAATTAAATTTATTAAAAAAAATTTCCGTCACGGATAAAAGATCTTTTTATCAGCTTGTACCGTAAAGAACACTATAATCGGGTTCTTTACAACAAATCGTCAGTAACTAAAAATAAACACAATATATCACATAAAAAGCCAGCCTTTGTGGATTAATGGTTTGCATGTTTACTTCATAATCCAAGCAGGTCCGATCCTAATAATCCCTTCTGGGGGTGGAATTACCCCAGATTCGATTAAATTCTAGTAGGGTCGGCCAAATGATCATAGTAATCGGTGCCATGAGGTACGAAGGATGCTCCGCCATCCCAGTTCTTCGCCACAAAATAAATAAATTAAGAAAATATAACATAAATGCGTCCAAAAACAGTGAGTCACTCAAAGCAAGCAAAGCAAAACAATCTAAAGTAGTATATATAAATCAATCAAATGATGAAAGCTGTTAAATTCAAATTCCTATAAATGTTAGCAGAAGTAGCGCCTAAAACGAGTAGGCAAGGGAACAAATATAAGCAACAAGTATCATTCAGCAGTATGTACGAGCCCAGGTCCATAATAGTTTGGACATGTCAATTTTTTATGTTAAAGGACACCCTGAAATTCTTCGAAAATTTCTTTCTTCGTCCAAGACATGGCTGTTTTTTATTGCTAAATTTAAGTACTGCTCCTGAACTTACCCATAATAACTTTCATAAAATCCTAGTAGGGGGTTTCCTCGCACCACCTCTTTAAAATCTTAGTGTACTTTGTTATTTTGCAAACGCGGAAAACGGTGGTGTGAAAGAACTTTCAACTTCTTCAAGACTTCAAACTTCTTTTCAGCTATCTATACGTAAATAATTATTTTTTTATCAAATTTTATCAAAAGATTTATTAATCGTAGTCACATAAGATTTGTTGAAATGTTTTTAGATCAACATTCATTACATTACTAATGAACTAATACAAAGTCCATCAGCCAAACTGAGATTAGCGTAGACTAATTGAGGAGCAGACTTTCGAAATGCGTTTTGTCCAAAATTTGAAATTATTAGTTAGTGATGGCGTTGCGTAGCTTTTTTGGTCTGCGTCTTTTTTAATTACAACTCGACAATCTAACCGCTTTACATCCCCTTTAAAATGACTTTCAAAGTTTATTTGGACTTTCATAATGCGCTTCGTCCACCGAACTCGGACAAACAAAATGCTTTTTGTCTGTGACAGAAAGACTTATTGCGTTTCGTGTTACCCTCCTACCCCTTATAACACTGTGTAATGCTACCAAAGACCCTCCCCTTAAAAAAAACACTAAAATGATATATACGTATTAAAGTTTATATTCCCTAAAATGTGTATTCTAAATATTTTCAAACAAAAACACTTTAGTCCGTCTTAGACAAACAAAATGGCTTATGTCCTCTTAAGTTTTAGTGTTTTGAGCCATATCTGCAACTGCTGATTTTTGAGAGTAAGACTAATAAATTGCTTATTATTTCTATAAATTTATAATCCTTAAATCTCGGTTCCACTATGTATCGTAATCAACTGACAGTTTTCTTGAACTCTTGAAAATTGCTTAAATTGGACTCAGAATCAAGGGTGTAGATATAGGAACGTAGATGAGGTAATTATAATAAAAGTGCTACTTTCATTACGATTTTTCGTTAATGAATTTTTCGTGAACTCAACTTTCATAATCAATATGTAAAAAAGCTTTTTGTTCCTGTTATTGTGTATTATTCAAGTTACTTGCGTGTCAGAAGTCTCTCCCTGCTAAGTCTAGTGCTAACTTGCAAATCAGTTGTAATTATTTGGTTATATAAATAGATAAAATACTGGTTTTCAAGAGACGTCAACGTAGGTATTCAAAATGGCGGCTGGGGTCCATCTAAATTTTTTTTAACGTTGAAATACGCAGGGGACCCAGTAACATCTTATTTGAAAGGTCTTATAATGCTTAACATCCCAGGTAGCAAAGGTACGTCATAATGACATCAACATCTGGTGATAACTCGTCATAAGACGTCAGTGGACCAAAAGTTGACGACATGATAACACATATCACGTCATATTGTTGTCTTTTTTAGGTACCCCATAGATTAATTTATATCGATATATTTATAGGTCTAGGTAGGATTTATATTATTTTACCGGTTTCCAAAGTCAAAAACAAAATGTTGTGATACGACATTTTGTATCGTAAGTAAATAATTAGCATTATTTCGAAGATAATTTTTTTCAGTTTGTGTTGTATTTTCCATAATGTTATCGCGGCAAAGACAAACATTCATATTATTTTTGCACAAATATTATTTTTAGGGCATGTTTAATATTTATTTCTATGTAAGTTCAAACAGTAATTCATGATCTGCAATACGGTGGCGCTACTTTCAAACTTTCATCAGGCGTATCGCTTACGCGATAAGGGCGCGCAGTCCATCTTGGTTATCAGTATCAGTCTTTGTTCTGTCGTTTATGTGAGGAGTTTGCCTGCTCAGCCATTTTTGATATGAAAGTTTAAGAACTTAAGAACTTTCACAACTTTTCGTTGTGAAAAACTTGTCAGCTATTTTAGTATATAGTAGTATGGCCTATTACAGAAATATTTGGCAAATGCGTTGGTTTGTTTTATAAGGAAAGTTTTGTGGCGATGCCTATTATTCATAGTATTTGATTTATCGTTGACGCCTTTAAAGGAAGCATGAGAAGGTAACACATTAATAATGTAGTAATGGTCTCTGAAACTGTGTAAACTATGTTATCTTTAATCTTAATCAGCAAATTCTTGTTTGTAATGTTTAATATATTTTTTTACTATATAACCTTTCAATATAATAATAATAATTGCTACAACCCATAACCTGTAAACCAGGCTCCAGAAGCTATAAGCTTGTGCGGGAGGGAGGGGGCGATTATTATTATTACGTAGGCCCTATGTGCGGCTGCAGCCGACTTACAGGTGGAACAGCGCAAATCCCATATTTGTGTCACAGCTAAGGAAAACTGCAGAAAACCTTAAGATCTGCCGGCACCGGGAGTCGACTACGGGCCGCCTGGGTGAAAGTCCGGCACGCTAGACATTACACTACCAAGGCTGTTTTATATATATATATTATATTATATTTTTGTATATTTTTCAATATATAATCTTAGAAAGTACTAGTAGCTTCATATGGGGGAAAGGGGGTACCAAATATAACTTGAAAAAGACGCCAAATTCACGTGTTTGTAAAACGCGAAAATAACGTCTAGTATATGACGTCATTGGTCTGAGACATTAGGAAGTGATTACCACGTCATATCTACGTCATACAACGACGACATTTACGTCACTGAGGGATCAGCCTTTCACGTCATTTACACGTGCATTTGCTATGGGATATTGCTAACATTTCTTCAAGCTTCTTTAAACTTTTTTTGGCAATTTATTAGGGAATATAAAATTTTTAAAATGAGATGTTACTCGACCCCTTTTGTATTTATTGTATTTTCTGCGAATCGGGAAAGTTGAGTTGATTACTATTTTCAAACTTAAAGGCAATTTACTCTTAATATTTCTATTTTTTGAACTCATCGTATATCAAAGTCATGGTGTCAATATTTTCTAACATTTTCTAAAGTTTTAATAAACGCAGACGTTTATAAAAGATTTTTTTTTTCAGAAATCGGTTTGCTAAAACAAAACAGTTGCTATATGATGCATAATTTTTATCGGTCACTGTATATTTTATTTTTCTTACCCCCCCCCCTCTCAAAGAAAATTAAGATCTACATCCTTTCCCAAAATGAACTAAAAAAACTGTCTGTATTTCTGTCTCGGAAGCCAACTAAGACAATTAGAATAGCAAAATAAGCAATTGGTTAATGACTAATCCTATAATAAATAAATTAAATAAATAACAATTATTTATTCAGTAATAAAAAAACATAAATTACATAGAAAATGATGTTACAGTAATAATTAACATTCTTTTAACAACTTAGCATTAAGTTAATAAAGTACAGAACTTAATTAATAGTGTTGATCGTCAATTTGATTGGGCTCAGCTGGGGCAGCAGCTGCCAATTCTTGTGCTTTAAGTTCAGCTGCAATCCGGGCGTGTTCGGCTGCAATCTGTTGATACAAATCAAAATGTTTCGCTTTTGCGTAATGTACTGCAACGGAATCTTGTGGTACAGCTACAACGTTTGGTGCAGATATGTGAGCATTAGCTATAGAAGAATACTGTTGCAAATGCCTCTCTTTAGCTGCTGCTACAATTGGAGTGTCAGCTGGTAGTGGTGGTGGACCTCCGTTTAAAACAGGATGAAAACCTTGCTTGTCGGCTACGTAGTCCACAGTACGGATTTGGTGGCGAGGATCCACATAGGAAAAAGAACCTGTAATGTAAAGAAAAATATTATTACAGAATGCTATTGAAAGAGTAAATGGAAATTGAAATCACCAAAATTTAAGTGGAAATCAAGTCTAAGGAATAAAGAAATGTAGCCATAATGGTTTTTTGCTTTTTGTAACTGACACGAATAAAGAAAGTCGAGCATAAAATTCAGTACATATCTCTAAGTTTGACTTGTACTGTTCGCAAAGTATAGTACGATAATACCAATCTTCTTTCGCTCGGCTATATGTAACAGACCCATATCCAGAATTTTCTTTCGGGAAGGGCTAACATATTAAATCAACAATTATTTGATCTTTGTATCAGTCAAAATTATTTCACTTTTAATAATATAATTTATTTACAGAAAGATGGTTTACCTATGGGTAATTCTCTAAGTCCTCTAGTAGCTAACATATTTCTGGATAATTTGGAAGATCGAATATTTGAATTAGATCTTTTAAACACATTATTTTTTGGTTACGTTACGTTGATGACATTTTAGCTTGTTTTGACAGTTCTTTTGAGGTTATCAATGACTTTTTAATTCTTATTAACAGTCTTCACACAAACATCACGTTTACACTAGAAACAGAACAAAATAGAGCTATTAATTTTTTGGATTTAACTATTACAATTAATACAAACAATGAATTTGATTTTTTCATATACAGAAAACCCACAAGCACAGACGTCACTATACCGAACGATTCATGTCATCATAAAATGCATAAACTAGCGGCTTATAGATCTTTAGTACACCGAGCTTTAACTACTCCAATGAAACGATGACATTTTGATAAAAAAATTTCAATCATCAAACAATTAGCATATGTAAACCATTATAACCATAACATGATTGACACTTTAATTCAACAAAAATATTATAGGTTAGCTATCAAAAGAATATTTCCAATTGACACTCAAATACAAGACACAAACTACATATCAATACCATACTTTGGTAAGATATCAGAACAAATTGCAACTATACTAAGAAAAACCACCAGTTACAAAATAACCTATAAAACTAACACCAACACCTTTTCATTTTTCTTCAATGCTAAAGACAAAACACAAGATATCATGAAATCCGGCATTTACCGTTTGAATTGTTCTTGAATTGTAACTCGATTTATATTGGACAAACACTTAGAAATTTCGACATAAGATACAAAGAACACGTACGTACGCTCTTATAGACTTAAACATCCAGAAAAATCGAATTATGCCAAACACATTTTGGAACAGAACCACCCAATGACACCTCAAAACAACGTTAAATTCTTACATTTTTGCAACAACAAACACAAATTAGACATTTTAGAAGCTTTTGAAATATACAGACATAAACGCACAGTACCTTTAATGAATGAACAAACTGAGCTTAGTAATTCTCCTTTATTAGAAGTGTTAGATATTTAGTTTTTGTTATGTATTGTATCTAGTTACCTATTTTCTGTATGTATTTATCCTTAGCAACGTGTTTGTTTATCAATCTTATCTACCTTTGATAATGACACAAAGTGTCGAAACAATATTGTCAGGTTAAGATATTAATAAAACTTGTGAAACTTTAACTAATCTTTGTATTTATATTATGTTCCTCTCGGTTAAGTATCCTTTATTGAAATTAACAAAATTATGTAATCGTGTAAACAGTAAACATGGCTAGTAAAAGTGCATTGTAACGCCGTTTGGATTACAGTTATGATCTTTGTTTTGATAGCATTAATGTAATAGAACGCAATAAAACTATATTTAATTTGGAAATTATTGCAGTGTCCAAAGATTTAGTTTTTGTGAACAGTTCCGGGTTCAGTAAAGATGTATTCGGGCAATTAGAGTTTATTGAACAGTGTTTTTTGGTTATTTGTGATCATAAACCTTTAACTGTGTGTCTTCAAGGTGTAATAATATTACAGTAAAAACCTAAGAATAATAGGATTACTGACACTCATTTTTTGTAATTTATTTGAACCATATTATTCGAGGTTTCATTTTGAAAAAACCATAATTTTTTGGGATTTAATTAAGAAATTGAAATAAAAATGTATTTGGAATGGGATCTCAAATTAAGTTAAAATATAGAATCTCATGTTATGAACAGTTTTCAGATATCTTTAACTGAGTATGTATAAACATACAGAAATAATATATGTATTAAGAAATAATATCATTTGCAACAATACAAACGTATTGTTGTAAATGATTTTCTTAAATTTAAATTAATATATAAAGTTTAAAATTAATATTCTTTGCTATTGGGCTTGCTACTCCTTTTGTTTGTGATAGAGTTTGTGAATAGCGGCGGGAGGGGGAATGCATATGTACCCAGATAATATGTCACTGAAGCTTACCTTACAAGGTCACTTTGCGGTTTTCTTTTTATTAAGCCGCCGTAGTCTAGTGAGGACGTGAAGCCATTGTCGATTAAAACAATGGCAAGTGATGACAGTTTTCTTGTGTCATTGTATTCTTAAGGTATGTTTTTATGAATCATAGTCGTGAAGAAGATCTCTCTGCACATGCGACAGTCACTGCTATTACGGCAATAATTCTCAGGATTACAAATAGGTTGCCGTAAAGTTCAAATAGTTTTTTCACAGTGCATTGTATGGCAAATTACAAACTACTCTCGCGATTGTATGCGAGGTTGTAAAGATCTGCATAAAGTTCAACAACATCGATGTCTGCTTTTTCTCCCACACTCAATGTCATTTGCAGATCTTTGCAATGTTGCATTCATTAGGCCGTCTGGACTCATCTGACAATTATTATACAGTGTGCCTCTAGCATGGAATAAATTGATGTACTGACATCAAGTACAATTTTTTTTCAAAAAACGCTTGGACATGTAAATTAACTTAAATACAGTTAACGACATTTTGGGTCACTCTGAATTCTGTTACGCACCGTATAAATGCTTTATGAACGTTATTAAATTTCTTTTAAATGATAAGCTCTGTATTTTATGAGCTATTTTTGAAGAGCTTTAAAGTTGAACCAAATTTTTCATTGTCATATTTAACTATTTCTAAAATATGACAAATTAAAATATTGTACTAAAAAACATAAGAGTTTAATGAAAATTATGACTTTTTGTTACAAGTATCTATCTACATAGTTGCTCTAAATGAAAATAAAACTAGTTTTAGAAATTTGTCACTACGTCGGATAAAATAAGTCTGGACTCGTGTCTTATTCGTTGTTTTAGCACGCCTTCACATTCTGCAAGACCTGTTCGTGAATATCTAGATCAAGTTTTCCCAGGGAAAGCGATAGAAAGAAGGAAGACAGTGGAATGACCAGTAAGGTCTTCAGATCTCACTCCTCTTGATTCATTTTTATGAAGTTACTTGATAAAACATAATTTTCTAGACGAAATCGACAAATGTGAAGGTGCTGAAAGAACGAATAAGATATGAATGTAGACTTATTTCACCAGGTGTAGTGAATTAGTTGTATTACTGCTTATGGCATTGCCAGCAAATAAATCGGCAACACTGAATATTTGTAAAAAAAGGTCATGTCTCATTAAATGTTCTTGCTTTTTAAATGATCTTTAATTTATCATATCTTAGGAACCGTTAGAGATAAAACTTTAAAATATGATAGTGCTATACAACTTTAAATGTCCTGTAAAAATATTCCATAAAAATGGGGGTGGTCATTTAAGAGAAGTCATAAGGCATTTATGCGGCGACGATACCGAATTTTGAATGGGCCCAAAATGCCGGCAACTGTATAGTTTAGTTTACATGTCCAAATGTTTCTTCGAAAACAATGTTGTACTCGATACACTGAATTTATTCCATGTTAAACACTCAATAAATAAATCCTAGGGCTTACTTATCCTTCAATGGTAAATATGAATAGATGAATCCCGATACCTCCTGAGATTTTTAAATTGTAAAAGCAGGTTGTGTGATTTGCGCTAGGCCCTTCAAACCGCGAGGCCCTGTGCCGGGGCACAGTAGGCACATAGCAAACGCCCGCTACTGTCACTGATACTTAGGTTAACAGATCTCCCGGCAAAGGCGCCTTATTGATACAAATTATAATTAGATGCCGTAAGTATTAATCGCAATGACTTACTAATGTGCAATAGAACACAGGAACAATTAAAAAATGAAAGGGCACCACCTAATTGTTTGATGTTATTGTTTAATAGCAAAAAATAAAAATCTACAATTTGGGAAAAGATCCTGCATTAATTTACGTTAAACTGATGATTATTGCCATTTTATTTGGTGAATGGAACACGAGCAATTTGTCTGTTTATTGCTTATTAGTTGCTTGAGAGAGTCTGACTGTTACAATTGATTAGCCAAATCGTGAGGTTTTTGAGATTTACTGAGCATTTTGATAGGGTACAATCTAAACTCATTTGAGTTATTAAAATTTGTCTAATAATTTGTATCAAATCATTTGTATAAATAATTAAAATTTCAACAAGTATTTTCAAATTGTCGGAAATCCCCGACCGATGCGCTGCGATGAAATGGTTTTTTTTATCCGTACGGTGTCCTTTTTTTCATTGTCTAATATTGTTTAAATTCTTTGAAAGTATTATTCACAATTTGTTACTATATTACTATTTATCCCTTTAGAAATCGCAAAATATTGTCTGTGGGAGATTTTTGTGTGGTTTACTTCTAAATACCTTAAAGTAGAGGTTAGTTAGTATGTATACCTACTATATTATACAATGCAAAGCTTGTCTTAACTAACAGAGTAAACCCCTCTGGAATATCTAAAGTACGTTCACGACAAAATTCTAACAAAGTATTTGTAGATTTTTACTATCTTAACTGTTTAATATCATATTATTGCCAGACAACTATCTTAGTAGATTTCTGTGTTATTAAACAAAACAAATATCAAAATAAATCACGTTTTATTCATTTTTAGAAAAAAATAACACAACTTTTCCTAGAATACGGACCATTATGTTTTTTACAGTATCTGATGTTACAGTTTTCCACTTTTTTTATCTTTAACAGATTTTCTACTTTTTCGCAAAGTTCTTTTAATACGTGCGCAATATTACTCGACTGGTCGTTGCTCTGGGCAATTAGGAGGATTCCATTCACGTTTAACGATATTGGTGTTGTTTGCACAGTGTTGTTGCGTTTAGCCACGGCCCACTAAAACAGGCCAAAATAGTATAAACTTCGTGTATTTGAAGACATTCCTTTACATAAACATCTTGGTTTATTGACCCTACTGTCACAAAAGCATCACTTTTTAACCTGCATGTACAAATGCAGATTATGCCTGCTACACTAAAAATTCCTTAAGGTATTTTGATAATCCTTTCGTTCTAAATCTTTTGTGTACACTAAATTTATTTTCAGCAACGTAAAATAGTTGGTCTGAAAGTTTTTTAAAATCAGTTAAAACATAGGTCACATCATATGAAGCTTTAGTAACCATGAAAATAACTCATTGCTCATAATCTCTACATTGAACTAAAATTATCGTGGGAAATGATTTCCCACAATCAGTAGTTAGAGCTCGCTAGAAGAATAGCTACAGTTGTTTATGCCGTCTCCATAGTAATAACAGTAATTATAAGCCTGCTTGATAGCAGGTTATAGACCACTGCACCTACCTTCTTGCAGCTTTGCACTTTTCAAATTAATTTTATTTTAAAATTAAATATTATTTTAATCTTAGACCGGAAATAAACTAACGTATGCATTTCGAGCTTAATTATAGTTTTAGCGCCCTTTATCGTCTTACTGACTGATTTTGTTGGTTCTAAAACTCTCAATTAAGCCCTTAATACATAATATACTATTAATTATTGTTTCACATTAAATTATATTTTGAATGCAAATTCATATAGAAAAATATATCACCCCGGCTGGGAATCGAGGGCTGAGACTTCTGCTTCCTAAGCGGCATCTCTACCGCTGACCTATTAAACCGACTACCATAATTTAGTTATTATTACTATATAAAGTTATTGTAAAATTTTTATTGCATTATCGTAAAATTGATTAATTTTAACATTATTATATAGTTATTAATATCTATTAATATTTTTCATTATTGCTAAATTACAATAAAAACAATGAGAACTTTTATAATTTGCAACATTTCATTCGTGTAATTCACGAGTGCCAACGCGATAGGTACACTTAAAGCTGTCTTGCCAATGCAATGCATGTCAAAATATGTTTTTATTTCGCAGTAAAGAGGGTTCCGTAAAAGATAATGCTATGCGTAAGGCATTCAGATGAGGGTGACAGAAATAAATGGCACGTCTCGTATAACTGTATAGGTTATATCGGTTATAGCACGGCCGTAGCTAGCAAATTTTGCGTCGTGGGCTAGGGACATTTTTTGCGCTCCCCCCCTCAATTTTCGAATAAGTTTAATTAAAATGTAAATTATATTATTTATATTAATAAAATAAAATTATTCAATTGTTTAAAAGTAAATTGTATTTCAAACAAAAAATATGTAGTTGTTTACAAAATTAAGAAGAATATTTTAACAACACATAGTAAGTAGGTACATACATATATAGATATAGTAACGCTCATTAGTAACATTCTCGTATACATGTTAATTGTAATAGAAAATTAAATAACACAAAAATAATATATTTAAATAGAAAATATACCCATACCCATACTTTATTTCAATTTACGAGCCTTTCTAGAAGCAAACTAATCAATAATCTTATCAAAGTTAATGGATTTTGATAATTCATTCTCAATTGAAATTATTGCCAAGTTGCTAAATCTGTGTTGGCCCATAGCCGAGCGTAAGTAATTTTTAATCAACTTCATTTTGCTGAAGCTCTCGTACCGCGTTGGCGGTACGTACGAGGTAAGCGTCATAAATTCTCGGCCCGGAAGGCTTCTACAGGTACCTACATGTTCAAACTCGGTTGCGTCATAGTTGACCATGTAAGAGGCCTACACTATATATATTACGGCTAAGCGTAATAGATTTTAGTAGCCACTCAAGAATCGTGACGAGTGCATGACAAATGTCGCAGCTAACGAAAACGGTAAAACTTCAAGTAGGTGGGTGTCGTGGTATATAATTACTGTTAAGAGACGGTGTAAACCGGGTAGCTATTTTTCTAGCGGGCTCTAAAAAGTCCCCCCATATCTTATATCTTGAAATACTTAAATTAGGAAAACCAAACTTGGATAGGAAATGAGACTAAAACTGCTACTTTTTTAGCAAAGAAAAAAATAGCTTTATGCTGCAGTAGCATCAACGAAGTAATAATTCTAAATGGCATAATGCGTTGAATAACAGTTCATTTGAAACCGTTTTACTCAGATTAAACTCTATTTATTACAAAATAAAATTAAATTCATTTAAAATCAAATCCTTTTATTTAAGTAAGTAGCAGTTCGAAAGGTGATTCTTGAACTTCCTGAAATTATAAGGTATTATTGTGTGGATATTTACGTGACTCAACTGCGTTAAGTTTAGAGCCATGCCTCCTATTAGGCAAGGAATTTTGGTACGCTCAATTAACGCGTCACTCTTTTACGTGAGTGCTATCGTTTCTCTCTGGTAGAAACTAGGTTGTTATTCTAACCCCCTAAACCACACACAAGCATTTACGTATTTATGTATTTACTTCAGTGGTGTGGCAATGTTAATTAATTAAATTTACAATTAACATTACACTACTTCACCCTCTACTAGCTCCCCAAGCTACTACCTGAGCTGTTAACATGCTCACCTGTCAGGATTGTCTCCAGAGGAAGTCCCTTTAACTCTAGTCCAGCATGCGGACCGCACGTTCGAGTCTACCAGGCCTGTCTAAGATTACATAGTAGTTGTCCAACCAGGCTTACCAAATACACCATTGATGTCTCTTCGACAGAACGCCATCAGACTCTACTAAGTAACTAGGTAGAGACCCTGCACATATCAACGTGGAGGTGGCGTTGGAGTCGTCTTGAATGTGAGAGGATCTATATTCGCGTCAGTATCTCTTTTAGATGATCCCCCTGGATAGCCTTGCTGCGTTCAACCGTATGGAATTTCCAGAGAGAACGATCCATTCTAGAGCAACTAGAATATCTGATGCACGATCTTTACTATACACCAGAGAAGTACCTGACGAGACGGTCTGCCATAAATCAGGATCAAGGGGTCACTAATGGAATAGACCTTGTTAGTTACTCTCGCCTACTAAAATCCAGCCTTGTTCTGAGACCATCTCCAAACTAAGGGATGGGAGCCCTAAGGCTAGTTCAGTCATGTTAAGAGACATAGGGTCATGCTTTCTTCTTCTTCATCACTTGTTTCTGAACAGTAGAAAAGCCTATTCTGGAGCTTCTGCCGAAGTTTTCTAAATGTCTCTGGTGTTATATATGCTATTAAATATTTGCAAGATTCGATCATGCACGTCCACAAGAGACAACTAGGTCGCTGTGGTCGATAGACAAATTACTGTATCATACGCTGAATGAAAAGGCTCATAAATGAGCCGACATTCGCCCCATCGGCTTCGTGACGTTTAAAACTATTGAGTAACTGGGCGTATCCGAGCCTCCAGAGCATTGGTTTGTTTATCAAAAGTAGCATTTTTAATCTCATTTCATATCGCAAAGATGGGTTTTGATAATAATTTAATTGTAGCTTTACGAACGCAGTGTACTATATGTATATCTGGAAGAATGTGTACACTCTACACCAGTGGTTCTGAACCGATGGTCCGCGGAACACTGGTGCTCCGCGAGCTTGTTGTAAGTGCTCCGCGAAATTATGAAAGCTAAAATATAATTTTGGCTCATCTACTGTATGTGATTTGAGTTGCACAAATAATGGCACAAATAGAAGGCAGCACCTTTGCAAAGTGAAGTGAAGTCGTGTGCTCGCTCCTTCGTCGCTCGCCCCATAAATTTTCCAGCTCGCCCGTAAAGATTAATTCATAAAGCTTGGCACGTAAATAACTATTAGTAACCACTCAAGCATCGGGACGAGTGCATGGAAATGTCACAGCTAACGAGAATTGAGTACAGCGCGGTCATTAAATTTTTAGCAAAAGAAGGGCACACACCTAATCAAATAAAACAACGTTTAGACGGCGTTTGTAGTGATTTATCTCCTTCATATTCCACTGTAAAAAAGTGATCAAAATGTTTCCGTTTGGGGCAAGAATCTCTTGAAGATGATGAGCGCACTGGTCGGCCAATTAAAGCAGTAACGCCTCAAAAAGTTACAATCGTTGACGAAATGGTATTAGAGAAGATCACCGTTTGAAAGTTAAGGAGTTAGCAGTGATGTCTGGCATTTTGGAAACAAGTGTGTTCGCCGAATAGGTTCTGTACAGCTTTTAGACAGGTAGACAGGTAGACAGACTCCTTTTACACAAGTTCTGTACAGGTTCTGTATAGGTTCTGTCTACCTGTCTACCTGTCTAAAAGCTGTACAGAACCTGTGTAAAAGGAGTCTGTCTATCTGTCTACCCTCAGACCGGAAGTGAATCCAGTTTTTTTAGGCCCATGTTAAATCCCATAAGAAAATGGCGCCGGTCTCCGTTAGTTTTACTACTGATGGGTACCGCGTCTTCTTTCTGCTGTTCAACGTCAACGTCGCGTCGAATGTGCGCGCTTGTTTTTAAACTTGTCTGTGGACGACCCAAATCCAATTTTGGAGTCCATTGGCACTGGAGATGAGACAATGGTTCTGTATTATGATCCACTATCCAAAAGGGAGTCGATGGAATGGCGGCAACCTGATGAACCTCATCCAAAAAAGAGAAAGTCGTTCAATCGACAAAGAAAGTTATGGCAACAATATTCTGGGATTGTGACGGCATTTTACTAATTGATTTTAAAGAACGCAATATAACGGTTAACAGTACATATTATGCGTCTTTATTGCATAAATTCAGAAACAATATTCGTGAAAAACGTTGAGGAAAATCGATGTTCGATGAAAATGTTCGATTATTACACGACAATGCACCCGTTCATACTGCCGCAAATTCACAAGCTGCAATTTGCGAATGCGGCTTTGAAGCATTGGATCATCCACCATACAGTCCGGATATGTCTCCTAGTGACTATTATTTATTTTCCAATTTAAAGAAAGACCTTATGGGACGTCGTTTTAAGGACCAGAACGAGTTGCAAGCAGCTGTAATTGAACATTTTGAAGAAAAACTTCAGATTATTTTTACAAGGGCATCGAATTATTAATTCCACGTTGTAATATGTCTATTGACATTAGGGGAGATTATATTGAAAAATAAAAATTATTATATTTTACCAAGTTTATTTTTCTATATCAGGCTGAGTATTTAGGACGCTTACCGCTTATATTTTTATATATTTTTTTAATTAATGTTATTTTTAACTGTTAAGTCTGATGTTTTTTGACTCTTTGATTTTGGTGCTCCGCGAATTTTTCTTATGATCAAAAGTGCTCCCTGACTTCAAAAAGGTTAAGAATCACTGCTCTACACTATCAGACCTAGCACCGCGATTGGCTGCCGCCACTGCGGCGCGAACAAATTTGCCTATAGGCGAATACGTGTAACTGCGTGCAACCTAGCAACTCCAGGTTACCTTAATGTGTTTTACTTTGCGCCTTGTGAAATTTGCACCGTGGCGTGGGCACGTCCCCGCTTCCCCTGCTCTAGCTAGGGTCCTTGGTTATTGCCGTATTTTGTTACAAAATTTAAAAAAATAATTCTTAAACTTTGCTTTAAAAAATAACATTGACAATTGAATTGTGATTGTTTATAAAAAATACTTTTGAAAATGAGTACATACATTATATGATTGTTTAGCTTTACTAAATTAACTGAAATTAAATTATCTTTAAAAATTTAATATTTATTTTGTTTTCGAAATTTTAGATTTATCATGAGTAGATCCGAAGATGGGAAAATGAAGAGTACACTGTACAAGTGTACAACTCCAAACATCGAAGCGAACACAAAAGCTGCTCACATTAGAACAAATTGGAATGCGAGTATAAATCCTACGTTAAATAGTTTTCTTAGCTTTTGGTGTCTTATTACTTTTTTTGTGGTATTAGATAGTATAGTACAGTAAGTATAGTGTGTAACACGTGCAAAAACGCCAATTTCACACTCGTGAGAAATTAGTACAACAAGAATATCGTGTGTAAAGAATTTTGTGAGGATTTTAGGCTTCCCCCCCCCCCCAGACAAACAAATTTTTGCGGGCCTATGACTTTGTTATTATAGCTACGAGCAAGGAAGGCTATGAGTATCATCATATCATCAATCAATAGGGAGGACTGCAACACAGTACATATAAATTTAAGGCAGTAGTAAATCTTTGCACAAGAGCAGGCAAGTTTGTAGGAAACTTACCAATTTAAAAATTTTGATTTTCTTCCAGTTCCACAAAAATAGCGCAATTTCTTGCCGACAAATACATAATTTATAAAAAATTAATGTGAGAGCAGCACATGATACCAACATTGTCCTTGGATTAACATTTAAACGTCATTAAAGTCCGACATTTTTTCGGCGCTGCTTGCTCTGTGCTCTGTTATCATCATAAGCTTGACCTCTCATTTTTGTATAATGTCTGAGTCCGAATGAGTACAAGATTATATGTAACACATTTTCTAGTTCCATTATTTAGCTGTTTATTACTCCTGAAAAATTCTGAACAGTTTTTAATTTTAACTATAATTTTCGTCGACTGATCGTCCCCTAATAACTTGGTTGCTCAGGTTGCTCTGTGTAAGAACACGTTTCGCACATACCTAATAGAAACAGTCCTGTAAATTGCAGAAAAACTTTTTGAAGTTAAACCACCTTATAGTGATTGTGATTATAAAGAAAAAGAATCATTAGATGTTAGCTCAGGGAACTTGTGACTGTGTACCGCGGTGCGTCGCCGTGATGCGACTAATGTCAGATTGAGGACCAAGCAAGTGCGTAGTAGTATACAGTGGCGGATTTAGGTACAAGCTTTTGAAGCGGTAGCTTCAGGCCCCGCAAGTCAGGGGGCCCCGCAGAGGCCTCCTGCCAAGGACCGCACTGTACACGCGACACCTCTGGGTGGACGGGAGACCACACGACGTTCACCCCTAGAACTGGCTGTCTTCTACCCTATCTCACTGAAGGGGAACGGATGAAGCTGTCAGAATAAAGTGTCTCGCCTAAGGGAGGAGGTCATTTATGGTCACCAATGGAACCCGCTGTTTGGCCGAGGTCATCTATGGTCACCAAGGAACCCGCTGCATGACCTAGGTCATGTATGGTCACCAAAGGAACCCGCTGTTTGACCGAGGTCATTTATGGTCACCAAAGGAACCCGCTGTTTGACTGAATCTCTAGTGCGGTAACTAGAAGTGAGGTTATCCCGCTTTTGGGCAATGGGAAACTGCATGCCGCCAGGTAAATGTGCTTAGGAGCTTTCCCGACCACCCTATGATCCGGACTGCAGCCGGGTACAGTGGTTGGGAGAGGCTCTGAAAGCCATTACAGTTAAGGATAGTTGAAGCGAATACATAGCCTCTCACTATCAAGACAACTTCACCAAATCCGGGTACGCACCGGGAGTCTATAACGTGTAGACTTAAAAGAAGCTCTGTCGAGGGCCCACCAAGCCTAAAATTGGTAGATCGGGGGTGGCAAAACCGCTTAAAAACCAAGTCCATGCCACATTTGAGGTTGGATTCGATAGGGCAGTTGTCCCACTTGATAACAGCGTCATGTTAGGGAATAGTCCTATTGCTGGATGAGGTAACTTGAACCCGTATGAAAGAGGACGGGAGGGTTACCGGCGGGTGAGCAGCGTGCAATGAGCAACTGCTCGGTTACTATGCGCGTCTTAGCTAGTAGAGGATGGATAGGCAACCTCGCTCCTACCAGTGAGCAATCGGGTAGCAATTGCACGATTGCCGGTTGTGCAACTTGCGCGCTGATTGGGCGTATCCCAATCACTTCCTTCTGGAAGGAACGTGAGGGTATGTATGATTACGGGTACCCCACGTAAAACAAATGACAAATTCATGTACACGCAACAAATAAAAATTATAGGCGTAGGAATTCACTTTCTCACAAAAAAGTGAAACAAGAAACAGATCATATCGTGTATAGGCTGGTAAAAAAAGTGTACGGTTGACGCATTAGAGTTTCGTACAAAGAAACAAGCGATAGTCAGAGCGATATTGTAACGGAGTATACTGTTTCACCGCCACGTTGACTTAGTTGCTTACTCTACTGTTATTAAAAGCACATTTTGTATTTTAAATTATTAATTTCACGATTTCAGAAAAAACGTAATGTACATCTCAGCACAAAAGTTCATTTCTTATCACTCGTTATGGTTGTTCAACAATCTCCATATTCGTGATAAAAAAGTTTAACTTTATTCGGTATACAAATAACTAATTTATCTACGACCACTATAGAAAATTACACATTTCACACAGTCTAGTAACTATGAAACTGACTCATTGTTCATAATCTTTAAACTGTACGGAGATGACCGTGGGAAATGATTTCGCATTTTCAGTGGTTCTATTAAAATGCCATAGATGTCAGATATATATACAAGAAAGTGTTATAATAATGGGATATCGCGCAACAGAGAAGAAAGAAAACATAAGTTGCAGCCGTCTACACGTGTTTCACACTTATTAGTGATCATCAGGACGGCATAGCAGATGGACTAAATATAAAAGCAACTAACTCAGAAAGATGTAATAACACAAGGTTTCACTGATAGCAGCCAACCGCACATTTGCAGTATCGGCCTGAAGACACTGAGTTTTCAGTGCAACAACAAACGTCATTACGGAGGCAGCTAAAGCCACTACCGTGAGACAACCAACCCCAAAGTATAATATCAATGATTAGAACTATTACTTCTATTATTACTATTATTACTTCTAATCATTGATATTATACTTTGGGGTTGGTTGTCTCACGGTAGTGGCTTTAGCTGCCTCCGTAATGACGTTTGTTGTTGCACTGAAAACTCAGTGTCTTCAGGCCGATACTGCAAATGTGCGGTTGGCTGCTATCAGTGAAACCTTGTGTTATTACATCTTTCTGAGTTAGTTGCTTTTATATTTAGTCCATCTGCTATGCCGTCCTGATGATCACTAATAAGTGTGAAACACGTGTAGACGGCTGCAACTTATGTTTTCTTTCTTCTCTGTTGCGCGATATCCCATTATTATAACACTTTCTTGTATATCTCTACGCGCATTATTACTTCTAATCATTGATATATATATATATATATATATATATATATATATATATATATATATATATATATATATATATATATCTATTTTCGTAACAAGTGGAGATCCGAATAAATTTAGGACAACCCGAGATCCACCAAAAGGTTATCAGTTACGCATGTATATTTCCTGTTGATACAGTTATAATTTACGACTTAACCACTACCCCCTCAGAGGGGAACAGATTTTGCAATTAAGATTTTATTTATAAATCCATAACGCTGCGAGATCCGCAACAACTCGAGGTGCATTTTTGTATGTAGCAAAATATGTATACCAACGTGAGATCCTGCAGCGTTGCCACCGTATTCGACAGATATTTACCACAAAACTCACAAACGAGGGTCATTATGACAACCAGATGTTGTAAAAGGAACTGTTAAAATGACTTGACCTGGAATTTCATACAATAGAAAAAGGACGAATTTTGCTTGAAAGTATAAAATTATTATTCATGTTATTCTGCATGTTAGATTTAATATGATATAGTTATCTGATAATAATTTTATACAATACAATTACTTTAAGATGTACTATTGTTTTCATAATGATCTAGGACAGCAAGGCTATTTTTTATTACTTTATGATATACGTTTACACTAAAAGAAATGAATTAAATAGCATTATATTAGCCTTGTTGCCCGAGATCATTATGAAATCAATAGTACATATTAACCTTTAATGTTTTTAACTTCCTTAAAAATATTTTATTTAAAAGAGAAAAAAGGGAAAAAGTTAAAAATATGAAAGTTTAATATGTACATCTTTAAATTGCATTATATAAAATTATTAACAGATAACTATATTATATTAAACCTAACATGCCACCCGCCTTGAAACTATTGATTTTAAAAATAAAGCAAATAAAGATTATTGAAATTGAAAGACTAAAGTATAAGATTGTTTTTAATTACTACCATTTTCATATATTATTTTTGCACATATGTACTATAATTAATCGCATCACGCAAAATACGGTTTTACATGCATTTTGTTTCAAACCCTAATATTATCTCCCCTAATTATGTCAAATGAATGATATTAAGGAATGCTATAAAGAAAAAATTACGAATTGAATGATGCCTTTGGTTACGGATTGCATTTGATTATAACCGGAAAAAGTAAAGAAAATAAAACTTCCGTTTATGCAAAAAACCAGCTATGCCTAGGAATCATTGGAATGATCATAAATCACTTATTTCAATTTGAAAACATTAGAATGGCGGAGAAAATATTTGCTTCATACGTCAAAATTATTTTGAAAGATTGAATTCTTTGTGTTTTGCGGTATTTTTGAATCTAATATGTACTTTGTTTATAATGTTTATATGGTCGAATAAAATCATTGCTTTCGCAACCTTTAAGAATTTTTATTTCCAGAATCTTCCAGGTTCAAATAATTCAGTAAAAGGCAATAAGATTAGGGCTGATTCTATACCGAAATTACCTAAAATTACTTACTAAATACAAACGTGATAATTGTAACTGTTCGGTACAGGACCTTCAATCGTACGGGTATTTAATAATTTCATCTACGAAAATAACGTGCAGTTGTACAGTGAAATTATTGTAAAAACTAATTTTCTTCTGTTTGATTTAAATCCAATAGTTGCGAAAGCTGATTATACTATTCAAGGTCATCTTAATTTCAACGGTAAAGAAAAACTGTGCTGTAATTTGGTTAATTTTATTATGAACATTAAAGCCTCAACAAAAACTGAAACAAAGGCGAAAGATAACAAATGTGCATGGATAAACAATTCAAATCTAATAGTAACCGGTGGTAACCGAAATGTGAGTGCCAACAACAATTTCGGCTCATATTCCTGACAAACTGCATCACATTATCCTAATCTACCACGTTCGAATGAAGAATTACAACAACCAACTTTGCTCAACAATCGGTCTTTTTTTAATTGTTCGTCGTCAATACATTCAAGCAAATGGGAACCTACATTTGGGATATATTACTTAAACATTTGTAGTTTCTTAGCACACAAATATGAAGTACATCAATTTATAGATGAGTTTCAACCTTCAGTATTGTGCTTATCAGAAACTAGAGTTACTGCGGATATTTTAGAATGTGAGACAGAAATAAAGGGGTATTACGTTGTTGTATGCTTTTCTGATAATAGGTACACAGGTGGTGTTATAATGTTTATAAACCGTAAATATAATTTTAAGATTATTCATAATATTAGTGTTGCCAATACGTTTTCGTCGTTAGTTGTAAACGTAAATAAAATAATGGTTGGAATTGTATTCGCTCGTCGAGTTCAAGTGCTATATATTTTATAAATTATTTCAGTAACTTGTTGGATGAGGAGTCTTACTATAAAGGTCGTGTTATTTTTACAGGAGATTTTAATATTGATATGAGGATAGACAATTTATACAACAGAAAATTAAACATATTGTTAATAATATAGGTATGAAACAAATAGTTAACGTTCCCACCAGTACTACACCTAACTCGCAACTACAATTGATCTTGTGATAACGAACGATCCTTACTAAACGTTACAGTAAAAGATACGCCAAAAATTACAGATCACGATATTGTGATTGTAATAGTTATTAACAATCAATCTGCGTCTATTGAAACAGAAAAATATAAAAAAGTGTAATAAACGATGAGGTGATAGCGGAAATGAGAAACAAACTATATGAATGTAACTGGAAGTATGATGTTATTATTGATAATTTTCGTAACAATATTGTCAATTTGTTAGATACATATGCTCCACTTAAAACGTACAAAATTAGAAGTAATTTAAAACCATGGTTCAATAATAACATTAAGAAAATTCAAATAAAGCGGGATAAAGCATATAAAACTTTTAACACTACTAATGATCCTCAAAACTGGATTAATTATAAAATTTTGAGGAATGAACTCGTTAGTATAATAAGATCAGAAAAATTAGAGTATTATAGATTACAGATTGATAACGATATGGGGAATTCTCGCGCTATGTGGAAAACATTAATTGGAAAATCAAACAACGATCTCCCAGATGACATTGATTTTGAAAATTCTAAACTGAATGAAATTACAATACCGAATAAATTAAATGAATACTTTATTGGCAGTTTAAATGATACTGTTAATAGCATAACCCCGCTTAATTGTGATAATCCTCCTGTATTAAATAATAGATGTTGTAGGTTAGTAAAATTTGAAAAAAAATTATATTAAATGAAAAATTTATAAAACTTAAAAAGGTCAAGTCAAGTCCAGATGAATTTGGGCTGTCCATTATTAAGCCACTCATCGACAGTTTAAGTTATCCATTAATGCATCTTATTAATTCTTCCCTGGAAACTGGTTGTTTTCCAGATAGTTTAAAAGTTAATACTGTTACACCTATACCTAAAGTGAATAACACAATAAAGCCTCTGAACAGTCTGAACTCCGCCCAGTTTAATCGTTTTTTCTTCACCTTTTATTTTAAGAGTTACTACACGTATAATATTGTCCTTTCCTAGACATACCTGGATTGCTCTTTTCAAATAGTGTTTAGTACTTTTGATTCCAGCCTCTCACAGAAGTCATAGACCTCCAAAATGTGGCAAGTTGTAGGGAAGAAAATGCCAAGTGATACCTCCATGCAATAAAGATTGTATTGTTTGATCAAAATTGTTGTTTACAAACTCTCCTAGTTTTTTTATTTCGTTTTTGGCTCCAACGAAATTACATAGTACCATTATAGCTAAAAATCTCTAAAGACTTTCCTCGGCGCAAAATAAATCTTTTGAATGTGGCTAAAAATGCACCGTTTGTCTTGCCTAGTCGATGCCGATTGAGTGAAATGGAGTCACAGCGGTTCTTTGAACGGGTAAATTGCCCATGATTGGTGCAACAGGTTGAGCCTTAATCCTAAAGCATTTGCAGCAATTTCTTATCGTCATTGCCAAAATGATGGTAATTTTTGGGAACAGCATAGCAAATATGCTGTTTCCAAAAATAGCTCAGAATATTTCATGTATAGTACTTAATAATAATTTTGGACCAGTATGCATATAATTTTAGATGCTCGCTTTCAAAAAGTCATTTAATTAGATAATTATTTTTATGAAATAAAATATGTTTTTATTAAAAGAAAATTTGTGATAGGTAATTTTGTTTACTACCTACTCTCGAGAGACCCTGATTGTCAATGAATGGTGAGAGGCTTAAAAGATGTTTTTTTTCTAATTTTGCCTTGTTTTAAATTGTTAATTTCCTTAGAAAAGCATACATTCTGTACAAGTCTTATTAATGAATTTAAAGCATTATTAAGTTCAGCAATTGAAGAATTTCTGTTAAAATTTCGACATTCTGATGGAAGTAAACAGTTATTTTTGAATCTGAAACAGACTGCAACAATTTTGAGTAATCTGTTTAGAGACGAATATTTTTCAATAATTGATTGGTATTGGTGACATTTGTATTATTATCGCTGGTAATGAGATGATAGATATTTTGGACTCTATCTAGAATACAAATTATTGTATAAAATTATTAACAGATAACTATATTATATTTAACCTAACAATAACTATAATCAGTTTCCGACTACGGTCAATGTCAGAAGCAGTTAAATTTACGGAATAAGTAAAAGCCTGTATTGTAAATATATGGACATATAGATAAAAATGAAACTCTATGATAACTAGTGTTTATTTTAACAATAAAAATAGTACTTTTATATTGTGAATTACTTAAAAAACTAAATTTCCTATAATATTGTAGATAAATTACTGTAATCAGATGTTTAGATCATTTAATCCCACTTTTTTTAAAAGGGCAACATAATTCCCATTCAGATACTTATATCAATATTTTCTCTTTGTAGGTGACCCTTAAACTTACTAAACGTCCTGATAGTTATGCAAAAATTTTATAGAAGGTTCCGCAATGGTAATTGTAGCTCCATCGTTGGATTTGATACTTACTTTCAGAAAAGAAATGCTGAAATAGTGATAATTAACCTTGTATACATAACATCTTAAAAACTGTACGCCATCATGTGCAAATAATACTTGATAAGAATATAAATAAATACAATATTCCGTTAACAGTATATAAGAAAATTATTACAATGGTGTATATCCAAAAGAGTATTGAAGGGAAATTCTGGTTATTAATTAATTTGATAGGTTATTTTGATGAACTACTTTAGTGAATTTGTATTTTATTTTAATAATTAGTACGTATAAGTTATAAAAAAACATTTGAATTAAAGAAAGGAAATCGATTTATACATTTCTTAAGTAAATACGGCAATTTTTGATTTGACCCTACTCAACCCATTTGAGGCAAGGCATTAATTGTGCTACTGGGATATCTACATACAATTTATTATAAAAACTGCACACGTATGCTCATTTTTCAATTTATACTATTTTCAAGCCAAAATTAGCCAAGGCCTACCAATGTTAAAATAGTTTTCAGCTGGAATTTTTGTTAATTCTATAAATTAATTTTAAAAAGGAAACTTCATGGGGTTCAGTGTTTGATGTATTTTATTAATTAATCCATCAAAATATCAACGTTTCGACAATGATTTGTCTTTATCAAGATCTAAAACAATTTTAAATACAATTACGCATAAGTTAAAACCTTAATTAAAATGAAAAATTGGCACTAAATGTTATCATAGGTTAAAGTTTTCTTTAAAGTTTAAATCTAACATTTTAATAGATTAAGTAATTGAAGTACAAATATAATTGATTCTCAACATTGCACATTCTAAATTAAAAATCAACAAAAGTAAGTATTGACTAAAATAAACAATCGTTTTTAAAAAAAACTTTAACCTATTGTAACGTTCTTTCTAAAAATAATAACACAAGTGCTGTTTAAATCGTCTATTCACAAACAAATATTTATTTCTATACACTAATGAATACACTATAAATTAACGCTATGATTATAAACCATTAAAAACTATTATTTACAGACTATGAATTTCTAATACAACATTTATATTCACTATTTATTTTGTAATACACAGTTAATGACTTGCTGTTGACTGCCTCTCTTTTTTCCGCAATCCGCTTTTATATCCTCATATAAACGCACCAGAAATCGCTGGAACCTTCTATGTATTCTTAGAAAATGCTAGAATAAACCACGTCTGATTTACATGCTTGTGCGATGCGTCATTTTCTCGAAGGCGGCAGAACACACCACCTGTCGCTCGAAAAGAGGTTCGTTCCTTTTCTCTCCCGTTACACTGCCCCCCTCTTCAAGTCTGTTCTGTCCCAGAACAGGTTTTATGCTCTGGTTCCTGTAGAACGGGTCATGACGATATCGACAGTCTTCACCTCGACTACACGTTCCATTACGGTAGAAATAACAGTCTACACTCTTCGTTGGCCTTAATGCGGGCTGTGGGTCAAAACTGCAGACGAAGATCTTGACGTCCGTACCTCTAAAGACAACTTCCAGCATGTTTCTAACGATTCTCCAATCCAGCTGGTCCCGCCCACAGCCGAGTTTGGGAACTGCCAATTTGTTAATTCCCCTGGTAAGCAACTCGATTCTCAAATTCCATAGTGCCCTCCACAAGTCGGCGTAACTCGGTTTCTGGTAGTAAAACTGCTTGGTTACCAAGTAGTAAATGGATCGGTCATGATCAGGCAAGCGTAAGGATTTACCAACAGAGGGATTTTGTTCTCGAAGTTCATTCAGCCGTCCAAATTTATTTCTAAACACTACTGCGATCCCCCTGGACATACGGAGATCCGCGGAGACACAGTGGGCAATGGAATAATCACCAGGGACCCGGAAGAGATCTTGTTGCATCTCAGTCGTGACTCCGAATCGCGCTTTTCTAGTTCCAGAGAACGCAGCCATAAATTCTCTAAAGGTTGGCTGATCATCTTCAGGCCTTACGATTTTGATAGCCACCTCGGCCTCATCTTTCCGATCCGGGACTGCGTCATTATTTCCCTCATAGTGCGCCAGACGATTGGAGTGTACCACCTTTGGTTTCCCCCTTGGCAATTTCTGGATGCGATAAATCAAGTCATTTATTCGTTTCTTCACCTGGTATGGACCCTCCCAATTTCGCTGTAACTTTGGAGAATAGCCACGACGCCTTTGCGGGTTATATAACCAGACAAGCTCTCCAGGTTGAAACCCTCCTTCTTGGGCTCTCACATCGTACGTAGCCTTCATCCGGTCACTCGCGATTCGACTATTATTTCGGGTTCGGTCGTGAATATCCTCCAACTTCTTCTTTAAGTTGATGACATAATCATTCCCAGCTACCTCCTGCTCTATAGGTGGAGACCCAAATTCCAGATCACACGGTAACCGTAACTCGCGTCCAAACATTACAGACGCTGGTGACTGACCGGTTGTTTCGTGGACCGATGCACGATAAGCCATCAGGAACAGATGCAGGTATTGGTCCCAGTCTCGTTGATGATCGGAGACGACCTTGGCCAAATATTTGCCCATTGTCCGATTCATGCGTTCTACCATTCCATCGGACTGCGGATGTAACGGTGTGGTCCGAGTCTTGCGAATGCCCAACAATCGACAGACTTCTCCAAAGAGTACAGACTCGAAATTGCGGCCTTGATCCGAATGCAGCTCCATGGGCACTCCGAAACGACTGAAGAACTCTTTGACTAGTACGTCAGCAACAGTCGCAGCTTCCTGGTTTGGTAGGGCATATGCTTCTGGCCATTTGGTAAAATAGTCCATTGCCACTAAGATGTATTTATTCCCATCGTCGGTTTCGGGAAATGGTCCGGCAATGTCTATAGCTATTCTCTCCAGAGGACTACCCACATTGTACTGCCTCATAGGTGCTCTTCGCTTCCCCAAGGGTCCGTTGCCAGTGGCACATAATTCACATTTCCGGCACCACTCCTTCACGTCTTCTTTACAATTGACCCAATAAAAACGCTCCCTAACTTTCTCCAAAGTCTTTTTCACACCGAAGTGTCCTCCTGAGGCACCGTCATGGAGATGTCGCAATACTGTAGCCACTCGGCTTCTTGGAACCACGAACTGAGACCTAATGGTGGTGCCATCTTCACTCTCCAGTACTCGCTTCAGGAGATCGTCTTACACCTTCAAGGACTCCCATTGGGCCCAATATGCTTTGAGCGTTCTGTTGAAAGGGCTGACGGCCTCCCAGGCAGGCCTTTCTCCCACGCGCTTCCATTCCAGTACCATTTTTAGTTCGGGATCAGCCTCCTGCTGTCGCTGCAATTCTTCCGGCAACCAATTGTCGTTGACGATGGTAGTCCTTAATACTTGGCAAACCCTCTCCTCCAAACGAGAGCAATGACGGCAATCCGTTGGACAGGGTCTTCTTGAAAGAGCATCGGCATTTCGATGACTAGTGCCCGCTCGATGTTCGGTGTCAAAGTCGTATCCTTGTAATCGCTCGATCCACCTTGCGACCTGGCCTTCAGGATTACGGAATTGTAGAAGCCATTTCAACGCTGCATGGTCCGTCCTCAATAAAAACTTCCGTCCGTACAAGTATTTGTAGAAGTGCTCAACAGACTTCACGACAGCCAATAGTTCTTTTCTGGTCACACAATAATTCCTTTCGGCTTTCGACAAAATCTTACTAAAATAGCCGATGACCTTTTCTTGTCCATCCTGTATCTGAGAAAGTACCCCCCCAATGGCCAGATTACTTGCATCTGTGTCAAGTATGAATTGCCCTTCTGTCCGTGGATAGCTCAATATTGGTGCTGTTGTCAGGGCACGCTTCAGCTGTTGGAAAGCTGTTTCACACTCTCCGCTCCAAACATACTCGCGCCCATCTTCAGTTAACCTTGTCAGAGGTTTCGCTATATTGGCAAACCCAGGAACGAAACGCCGGTAGTAGGTACATAACCCAAGAAAACTACGAACTTGGTGTTTATCTTTCGGTGTTGGCCACTCTTGAACTGCACGAATCTTATCGGGGTCGGCTGCCACTCCATTTTGTGATACGACGTGCCCGAGATATTTCACTTCCTTTCTGAATATGTGGCACTTTTTCGGACTCAGTTTCAGATTGGCTCCACGTAGTCTTCGGAACACTTCCTCTAGGTTTTTCAAATGTTCGTTGAATGATTTTCCGACTACAATCACATCATCTAGGTATACCAGGCAGGTCTTCCACGACAGCCCTCTCAGGATGGTCTCCATTAAACGCTCAAAGGTGGCCGGAGCGTTACATAAACCAAAAGGCATAACCGTAAACTGCCATAGTCCGGAACCAATAGTGAACGCGGTCTTCTCCCGGTCTTCAGGTTCCATTTCAACTTGCCAATAACCACTCTTCAAGTCCAAAGTCGAAAACCATCGTGAACCAGACAGGGTATCTAACGTGTCGTCGATGCGTGGTAAGGGATAGCTGTCTTTCTTGGTCACGTCGTTAAGCTGCCGATAGTCCACACAAAATCTCGTTGACCCGTCCTTCTTACTGACCAGGACCACCGGTGATGCCCATGGACTGCTGGATGGCTCGATGACCCCTTGTTCTTCCATATCAGTAATAATCTTTTCGGCTTCTGCTCGCCTTGCTAGAGGTAGACGCCTCGGCTGCTGACGGACAGGCATAGAGTTGCCTGTATTGATTTTATGTTTTACTATATTTGTTCGTCCCTTCTGGCTATCGTCAAGAGCGAAGATATCTTGGTATCGGTGAACCAAACCCTGTACCTCTTTCACTTCCGTTCTGTTAAGGTCTTCGCACGAACTAGTAACCATACCCACTAATTTTTCACCATGGTCTTTGGGCACTGGTTTTGGAACATCAGCCATACACCTGGCTACTCGGAATACTGGCACACACTGTCCCACAAGGGTACTCTTCTTCAATGTCACCGGATCCACATTAACGTTCATAAGCCTCACCGGTACAGTCTTTCCAACCTTGATCAGCGCTTTTCCCACCAATATGCCACTATGGATCTTCTTATCACAAACAGGCTCCATCATTCTCACACATCCTACCCGAAGATCTCCATCCAAACCTGCCTCGACAACCATCTCGCTTTGACCAGGCAATATCACATCTTCTGTCAGCAAAACCCTTACGACAGGATCTTCTCGTGGGTGCAACGGAAGTTCTTCGTTACCAACCTTCAAAACACCCTCCTTCAAGTCCAATGTAAAACCAAATTTTCTCAGGAGGTCCATTCCCAAGATGAATTCGTCAATGATGTCGGCTACCAGCACCTCATGATCACGTTCTTCACTTCCAATACCAATCTTCATCTTCACCACTCCGCGTGTTGGTATCACTTCACCTGTTGCTGTACGGAGTTGAGTAGTTGTGGGTATCAACTTAATACTTGATCGTAGAACATCAGGGCGTACGATGGATTTTGTCGCCCCCGTATCAATAAGTAGTGGAACAGTTCGGTTAGCAATCTTCCCATCTACGAACAAACTGCTGGTACTGTTCTTCGATGTTACGGCATGGATGGTGATCTCCGGGGCATCTCCACTCACAGTCAACGTTCGCCCCCTCTTGCCAACCCCTTTTAACTTTTCCGACGGTTGTACTTTTCTTATTTTGGGACAACGGCGTTCTACATGTCCTTATTCGCCGCAATTCCAACAACGAGGCCCTCGAACTTCTTGATGATTCTTCTTACGGCTTTCTTCCTTCCGAAGAACTCTCAGTACTAACTCCTCTAGGTGATCCTTAGAACCTTCTTCTTCTTCCACAACGGCTCGAACACGCCCATGACCTCGGGACGCTTGTTTTGCAGCTTCAAATTCTAAGGCGTGAGCAAGCGCATCATCAGTTGCTCTTGGTCGTGCTAGCCACAATGATTGTTGTGTTTCTCCGTCTCTTAACCCATCAATGAAGGTCTGCACAGCCAGTTGTCCCAGAAATGAATCGGGTGCCGTAGGGTACGGCAATCGGACAAGCCGCGCAACATCGGCTTCAAACTCCTGCAGGCTTTCTCCATTCTTCTGGATACGATTCTTCACTTGCGCGTGATACACTTGTTGAAGATGCGCGTCTCCATATCTCATTTCCAATCTAGACACTAACAATTGGTAATCATTTTCCTGTCCTGCTGGGATTGTTTGCAGGACGTTCAACGCGTCTCCACGCAAAGCCACAGTTAGAGAAACGGCCTTTTCCTTGCGTGTCCATCCGTTGGCCCCAGCGGCCGCCTCAAATTGTTTGTAGTAGGTGGACCAAGGTGTCTTTCCATCGAACGTGGGTGGTTTTACTTTTATCCCTACGGCAGGATCCTTTTCTTCTTTAAATTGTTTCTTTACTTCATTAAACGGCCTCTCAGAAGTTGAGGGAAACCGTAGTTGCCTCATTCTATCTTCCAGCATTTCGGCCATATCGTCTTTCTTAGTTGTTGGTGGTAATTGCATTTGGGCTATTTTCTCTTCTACCATCTTTATTACCCTATCTTGTTCCGCCAATCTACCTTCCAATAGTCCTAACGCGCTGGCATTCTCCAAAAATTCATCGAAAACTTTATCTTCCAACGCTTTGACATTTTCCAACAATTCTCCTTTAAGCCTTCTAGAACTTTCTTCGGACTTTTCTAGTAATTCTTCTTTAAGCCTTCTAGAACTTTCTTCAGATTTTCTGGAATTCTCCAGTATTTCTTCCTTTAGCATTCTAACAGTTTCTTCGGCCTTTTCTAGTAATTCTTCTTTAAGCATTCTAACATTTTCTTCGGACTTTCTAGAATTCTCTTCGTGTTTTTCCAATACTT